>CM068830.1:26508145-26975645 GCA_028554795.2 Sinohyriopsis cumingii | reverse complement strand
CGTCATATATGAATGGAAGCAATTCTAATACAACATCATATATGAATGGAAGCAATTCTGATACAACATCATATATGAATGGAAGCAATTCTGATGTATTACTATCATTTACACCAAAATATATCTGAGTTAATTTTAGTTCTAGTAAATACAATGCATCAAATATGATCAATCACAAGATAACATAGACGTATATTTGAAATTATAGCGAGGAATATTCATTTAAAAAAAGAACAGCTAATTGTGGATCCAGATTTGGAAATGTTTTTAATAAAAATGCAGCTTTTCGTTTCTCGAGCTTTGCAAATGATGTTACCAGCACGAGATTCTGTCAGGAATCCTTTGGACTCATTTGGTATACCAAGTCCCATTGACGGCCGTAGAAACAGTCGAGCAAATGTTCAATATTCAGCTGCGACGATGGATCGGAGTGCCAAGGAACTTCGGAAGTATCGGCTTGTGCAATAACTGCAGCTAGCTTCGTTCTGTCCAGGAATCCTCACATTGGATTTGGCGGAAGAGAGAGGACCGATCGAAAGCTAAACGTTTCTGGGATGAGGCCTTATCATCTCAGTCGGCGCACATATGGAAAGTATTGTGTCTCAGATCGTCTAGCACAAACAAAAGAAAATCATCCACGAAGTTCAAATTGTACATCCAACGCTTGCAAAACAGCATCCGTATGGGATGAATTCTTTAGAACAAGGCTGTTTGAAAAAGAAATTCAGTATTTGCTGGAGAATGATTTCATAGAACCAAGTAAACGTAAATGGAATGCACAATGTATTCTAGTGCCGAAACTAGATAAGTACCTTCCACATGTGCACCCACCATAGAAAAGTGAATAGTGTAACCAAAACCGATCCGTGTGAAATGCCCAGAACCGATGTCTGTATTGACCAAATTGGAGAAACAAAATATGTCACCATATTTGACCTTTTGAAAGGATTCTGGCAAATTCCACTCACGAAAGAGCAAAGGAAAATTTGGCATTCGTAGCTCAATATAAAGTGATGCCATCTGGTATCAAGACTTCTCCTTCAACTTTCCAGCGTTTGATAGACATGATAGCAGCTGGCTTTCATAAACATGACGCATGCATCGCTGGCGTTATCATCTACAACAAAACATCTAAAGATACTTATAAGTCATTCGGAAATTCTTTGATAGGCGCAGTGATGCCAATTTGACAATTAATTTAACTAAAAGAGACTTTTAAAGTGTATAAGCGAATATAAAAGAAATTCTTATTGTCTGTTTTCTATATGAAGGGACGTGTTATGTATATTTAATTTGCATTGTATTTAATTATTTTTTTCATTGATATTGATTGTAGGCTTCTGCATGGCTAGTGAGATTTATTTTGCAAACAACATATTTACATAGCTACTAGTTCTTTCTAATTGTCGGTTATGTATTTATATAATTATCAATTGTAAGGATATTGACTTCAGTTTGAGTTATGGATACAGCCTTGATTCTAAGTTGTCTATTAACCAATTCTGTTTGATGGCAGTTTCTATTAAGATGCCAGAGTAGTGGTGATCTATATAAGAGTGTTTATAATTTAGAATATTCTAGAAATTAACTTTTGACCCTTATTCTGGTTCTCGAATTGTGTCTTAGGTTTTAATAGGAATTACTCATTCCTATCTTGACATCGAAAGTAAAATCAGTTTTTTTCTTCAGGTTTAGCTTAAGAGGGTTTATTTATTTAAACTATTCACTGGAAATTGCTAAGTACTCTTTGATTTAGGAGCAACCCACTATCATGGAATTATTATAACCCATTTGATGACATTTTTGATTATTTCATTGTGATACATCAATATTGTTGGCGTATTAGCTCATTCGAGACCATTGGCATATCAACACATTCACAACTGGAATTTATTCGGAAAACCATTGGCATTCATTAGAAATTCTATACATCTGGACTTTTTCTATAACATTTAGGACTATTAGGAATTTAATTCACAATATTATAAATTCTTGTTAAATTTACACTTTTTATTCTGGGGAAAAATATTTTATTGAATTTTATAAAGCTTGTTGGCTTTCACTCTTTCCTGTTACTTGGTGTAAGACCATAGGATCGTAACAGAATATTGAGAGTTATGTATTTGTGTGTCTGTGTATGTGTGTGTGTGTTACTTTAACTGTTAAATTGCGTTTCCATTGTACGATCGCTAGTTAATAATGTATCAGCCAGCTGCTGGTAACACCAAGGGAAATGTATTATCTTTTTGCCATGGGTGTAGCAGGTACCGTTATTCTTAACGCTATGTAGTTTCAAACTACATGTATGCTTTTGCTAAACAACAAACCAATCCTATCGACTTTCCCAATCGTGTGGCCAGTGGAGATTCTAAATTTCAAAGTCCTCTGCCATTTCTTGTCTTTCATTATGCCACTAGCTCTAGCGATAATCTATAAAGGCTGGATTAGTTCATCCTATATTCCCAGGATTGGCTTCGTAACTCTTTCGGATTTCATTCGCTTCTGCTCATCACTAATAGGTTACAATAAAAGGAAGAAAGCAGTTTCCTTGTTATCCCACAATTCCCTGACTGTTGTTCCGGCCCTGGATTAGTTCATCCTATATTCCCAGGATTGGTGTACAAAGACACGTCTTTCTTAAACGAAAAGCTTGTTCGCCAAATCATTGAACTCGAATGACATTATTAGGCCCCTAGAGACTATACTTCAATGTACTCGAGTGAAAACAAGTCTTATGTAAAAATAATGAGAAAAGAAAATTAAATTTGATCTTAATTTTGTTACATCACAAAACACAAAAGAGATTAAGAAATAATATCTTTTAACGAACTTCATTTTTTTAAAGAGAAGAAATATATCTTAATTAGGGCGTGCAATGGAAGCTGAAATTGTATCTGTGTGAATTCATTTCAATGTAATTAATTTTATAGTCTAAATTATTGATTATAAAAATAACTCGCTAGATCCTTTAATGTACTACGAACCGTAAATCATACATGTGGCATCATTGATTGACTGCCATCATTTGACAATGGAATGCATTTTTTATGGTGACATAACACAAGAAATTTAAAGCTAGATCCTGTATGATATGGATGTAAAATAAGTCTTAATAGGGGAATCACATTGTTAGACTTCGTAATAAAAAAACAACGGTCCACAAAGGAATTTCTCATTAAAGAGCCTCGTAGCAAACTGGATCCATTATTGACGTCAAAACAAACAGGAGATCAACAAATGAAGAATGCATCTCTCTGAACCACCTTTATTCATTTATTACGTTTTTGTGTCATTTTGGTAAAAAAAATGAAAATTAATTGTTTCTCGATTGGCTAAGAATTCCAATTTGCATTCTTTTTAACTTCATATAAAACAAAGCATAAAAATTAACATGCGTAGAAATATATTTTCATAGACATAAACAAATATTGATCTATGCATACAGAGGAAAACAAGACTGTTCAATTACTATCACGAAAACCAATAAATAAACGTCTATTAATAATTCCTGTTTTTATAAATTCGTCTGCAGCTTTCTTGTTTCATAGCCACTAGAATTCTATATTCTCAATAAATGTCTTGCAAAAGAACACATAGACATCTCATTACCTACGGCAAGCTGGGGAGAGGTGCGTGCAGAAGTAAACAAAAGAAAGATAGTTCCACAAGATCAGGTTTAAAGCAAAATTCCACTGCAAAAACAGATGTTGTTCTTAGTAGGACCGTTGTTGATGATCCAATAAATTTCTATGTTGTCCTTTTGCATATTCTACGATATATCGATAATATAATATAATATAATATAATATAATATAATATAATA
Source organism: Sinohyriopsis cumingii (assembly GCA_028554795.2). NCBI lineage: Eukaryota > Metazoa > Mollusca > Bivalvia > Unionida > Unionidae > Sinohyriopsis > Sinohyriopsis cumingii. The sequence continues at coordinate 26,971,822 of CM068830.1, read as the reverse complement.
TAATATAATATAATATAATATAATATAATATAATATAATATAATATAATAAATATAATATAATATAATATAATATATTGTAATGTAATAAAATATAATGTAATGTAATTAACGGAAGGTAACGTAAGGCAACGCAAGAAGCATAACATAACATATTATATCATAACATATCATAACACAACATAACATAACATAACATAACATAACAACAAAACGTAACATAACGAAACGCAACGCAACGCAAAACAACACAAAACAACACAGCACAACACAACGAAACACAACACAACACAACACAACAAAACAAAGCAAAACACAACACACCTAACCTGAAACCTAACTTAACCTAACCTAACATAACATAATATAACATCGCATAGTCTGTACACTTTGCCCATATTGTGTGCAGTTTTATATTTTTGATATTTCAACGTATAAACATATCACTTTATGTTATTCTGATTGGTCAGAATAAGTTCATGAAATTATTGTGCAGTATTCTCTTTTCTGAATAGCTATGGTTGTGGGGACACTGTTTTACCCCCTTCTCTGGAATGTTTTGTTTTCAATGAACATTTTGGCCGCCATTTTTTGATTCGATTCGCGAAAGTAATTGGAAGTAAATCATCTGTCTATATACGGCCAATATACCACCGGATGAGCTTGTTATGTCATGTATAACATCTCATAACATCAAAAAATGGCTAAATATTCAAGACAACAACAAGCAGAACTAAGGGTATTACCAAGTTCATAGCGAATGTATAACTTTGGGCTGGAGTGGAGGCAGTGAACCTGAAGCATGGAATTCACCCCTATACAAGCGTGGTTTAAATATTAACTTACAGAAGAAAATAAACCCACCTCTCTTCACATAAGAACGTGGATATAAACCGGTCTCCAAACTGACAAAAGTTTATCCAACCACTGCATCTTTACTAGGTAAATACGTGATGCAATTCAGACTCAAAATGAAATTTGTTCACTGTTACGTATATTTGATTTAATTTGTGTTTGATTTGATTTGATTGTTTGTGGGTTTTGGACTCTTTTTATTTTCTTGACATGGTAATGTAATTTAATTTTGTTTACTAGGAATTCGATATTTACCAGAAAATTCAGTTTGATATGAATCTTTCCATAAATGCCTAATAACAGAAACACTGTTTCTATTTATGACTTAGTTCCTGGCCTTGATTGACGGTCAAGTTAACAACTTTTATTCTCGGAGTAAAATCAATGGTTCTTATCAAGGACATGCAGAGCTACGTGATTTTTATATGTAAACATGATCACGTGATCCTCTATTTCGCAATTGGGAATTTCCAAAATTGCGAAATAGTTAGTATTAATAGTGTTGTTTAGATAGAAAGAGATCTCAGAGTTTTGGGGCTTTTAAACACTTGATGTCAAGTTGTTTTCTTCTGTTGTGATCAGTACTGAGTTTTTTAGTTTTATTTTAATTTCTCTGATTCCAAAAAATTAATTATTTTTTCCCCGGAAAATACGGGTGCTCATGCAAAATTCTTGAACAAAGACATTTTCTTAAAAAATTTATTTGGATTTACAAAACCGGATGATTAATTATTGTGTTTCTACAAGTAACTGTAGACTTGAACACAGTACAGGTTACAGCATAGTTATCGCCTTCCGTCTTGGATTCTTCGTCGGGACTCGAACTTGAATTCATTAGAACATTTTATTATTAGGAGTTCTAAAATATTTTTCGTGGATTATTCTTGGATTTGATTCTTAAAATTGTAAGTTCTTAATTTTTTGTTTCTACAGTTATTTTCCAGGGAAATAAATAATTTTTAAAATTTTTCAAAGCTTGTTTTTTTCCACTGATTCTTGTGTTATTGTTTGTATGAGCCTAAACACGTACCATTTACATATTCTGTAGTCTTCTGTTCCAAATCAAATACTGCAAATATTCGGTAAAAAAAAAATACATTACTGTAACTATGGAAATTTCTGTATCCAGGAAACGTTCTTTCAAATGAATATTGCAACATGGGTAATGTTTAGTTGTGAAAGTGACAGGTTATGTAAACATGGACAGTCCACTGCATTCTAACCGGTACTGAATCAAACAATGTCACGGTGTTGAAAAACATTTTTTTTTTCTTTCTGTGTAAGATGTCCTGTTTATTCGGAAGGACATTGTTCTTTGACTTACACATTGTAAGAAAAGTATAATCTATTTTTAAACGTTAATACTAGTTCAACTTTGTTATGTAATGTCTTTAATATTTCGGAAACTTAGCGATATATTTTGTGGGCAATTCCGATGACAATTTACCGAATACATAGTATTAAAAATTCAGACGGACGATTCACACAGTTTTAAGGTGCTGATAATGATAATAATAAAAAAATTTGCTTTCCTTTCAATATACTTTCTTCACAAATATCTAATAATCCGCCTAACCTGATAAAAAATAAAGTAAATACGCGAGACTGAAGGATATCCAGTCAATTTCGTTAAGTAAAATTGACATTAAATTGAACGACACGAAGTTGTTTTCTTATAAATGACAAAAATATCACCTTCTGTAATACTTTAATCCAAAGTGCCATGTACAGTTCATTTGTGCTTAGTTACTTCAGTGATATACATGTAAATCGAATGACTTCTGATACCAAGGATAGTAGTCTGATGTTTTACAGGAAGAGTAATTTTCCTGTCATCGGTCTCCGCTACAAAGTAGTGTAAAGTCTGATATAAAATGCAACATTATCACGAAAACACTCTTGATTCACCGAAAGTATTGATTTTCTTTCACTTGTAAAGCTTTAGCATGCCCTGTTTAAAGACCACGTTGTAGTAATCTCCTTCCGGGAGCAATTTCATTTCAACTAGATTAGACATTATTCATACTGATGATTGGAAATTTAAATCATTTTCATGATGGTCTCTTTCTGTTCCAAGATCGAGTCACATGACTCTGCGTTGTTTTCAATCGTGGACATAAAGTCACTCTCTACAAAAAAGTTATCACTGTCAACAGTAAATAAAAGAAAACGTCATCGCAGTCCACTCATTCTTGAATACATTTTTGAAAAACAATATTTTCATACCAAACGTGAGCCACTCTCTTATCCTCTAATATTTTCTCCAACCGCACTAGGTTATTCTTCAACCTATCATTTTCGAAAACCAATACTCTACCCACTAGAAGTTAATTTTTTTCCAGAAAAATTTTACACCATTCACGTGCTTGTCATCTAAATAATGCCAACTAATCAATGCTCAATTTTGTTATAGAAATACAAATCACCAAATTTTCTATTAATCAACATCAACAAGCCTAGTCCTCAACTTCTGAAATCTAACACTAAACATCCCTCGTCATTATGTTTAAAAAACTCACTATCTATCTAGCTATCTATCTAGCTATCTATCTATGTATCTATCTATATATAGATATATAGGTAGATAGATAGAAAGATAGATAGAAAGATAGATATATAGATGTTTGTGTGTGTGTGTGTGTGTGTGTGTGTGTGTGTGTGTGTGTTTGTGATTGCTAGTGTGTGTATCGGCAATGAAAGTCCTTGACTCAACTGTTCAACAGAGTAGTATAGTGGGAGCGATTTGGGGACAATGGAAAATCCAGTCAAAAAGGTCGTGGACCTGTGTAGGACAAGATGTATAGGGGCAATGGAAAATCCAGTCAAGAAGGTCGTTGGCCTGTATAGGGATAATGGGAATGGAACAGGAGAGGTGACGTCACGGTATTGAAGATTAGTAACAATGTTGCAAGGAGCTGACCTCAATCGGACCAAGGAGCGGGAAAACACCTAAAATGCTTTGCGCGACATAGACATTTATAACACATAGAACATACAACATACAAACACAAACAATTATACAACTGACTAAAAAATGTCTTAGGCAAGAAAACAATTCTTTTCGAGGCATATGAAGTAAACGAGTGGCCCTATAAAGTGACTTTGGGCCACTTCTTCTTTTTTCTCCATTTCTTCCACCATCTCCTCCCTTATTCAATATTTCCTTTCTTCTTTTTCTTCTTTACTGTCTCTGGAATCCAGTCAGGATGTCCCATCAGTCTAAATTGTTCCTGTATCTTCATCCAGTTTTCATTCATTCTTTCAAACTCATCTTTTTTCTGTTTTCTTTGTCCGTACTTTCTTTAGCCCAGCTGTCTTTTATCTTCTTCACCTCTTCTTCCATCACTTTCATCACTTTTCTCATTATTTCTTCCCTTTTTTTTAGTTGGACCAGACCTAACTTCACAAATGACCACTCTATCCAATGCAATGTGTCTTCTAGAAAGCACCTTACTCTCATGGCACCATCAAGTGCCTCCTTCAAGGTTCCCACTCTTACATATGGAGGTTGAATGAAACCTTTTAACTTCTTCTACTTAGTCCTCTATCATACATTGTACCAGATCCCTGGCTACTTTCACCCTAGTCACAACGTCTAGGCTACCTGGATACTTCCATTCCTTCTCAAGCCATTCCACCACATAGGCTGTGTCCATGATCCAGTACCAACAGTCCTTCAATTTGTTGAGCAAATCTATTGTCATTTTCGTTTATTCAATGTTGAATTGCGCCAACGACGAACGCTTTGACTTGATATTAGTCAAGCACGGACGTGAAGGAAAATATCCATTGCACTCACTTCACATATTATTTACTATACACACACAGGAAGGAGAAAAAACAAACCCTTACTATACTATCAAAAACCCCAATATCTACTATCCACACAGGGAACAAGAACAAACAAAACCATAATATACTATCCACACACAAGAAGGAGATAAAACAATTACAATTATACTATCCACACACGGGAAGGAGAAAAACAAATCACAAATATAATATCCACACGCGGGAAGGAGCAAATCATATCACAATATCTACTATCCACAAAAACGTACGCGAACGCATAAAACCACACACTCTACTATCCACACAAAAGGAGGGGAAAATACACTCTACTATCCACACAAACGAACAAGAGCTTATACAAGCACACACACACACACACACACACACACAATCACATCAGTAAAGGAGTGAGTGTTTATAATAACACTGCTCTACACTCACTCAAATTGGTAACTTGAATAGTCTTTTTTCTAGAAATTTGGGTAGGCCTGAGAAGGGCTGTTTCTTAAACTCCAGATGCACTTGGCTAATGGCGACATCTCCCAGGACTGGCACCACAAATACAACGACGACTCCAATCGTTATTCCAATTCACCGTTGTGGTTGGGAGCGCAGAGGGTGGTTGACTGGCTTCACTCTCTCAGACTTCACTTTCAGGGATAGTGAAGACTTCCCTCTGTCTTCTAATATTCCACACTCTTGGATGGTGTGGCCTCCTTATACCCTGCGCACGCAGCTATAATGGTACTGGCTGTGGTGCTGGTAGAGGCTGCGGTGCTGGTAGTGGCTGTAGTGTTTGTCTCTGTGGAGGCGTCCTCGCCTAATGCTTCACATCACACAGAGGTCTCAGCATTACGTACGGTGCATTTCTAGTTCAAGCAATTTAGCAATTCTGTTGCTCATCTTCTTTAGTTGATGCGTCAACGATGGGTAGCCAGACTAACGAGCGCTTCCCTTTATATTTGTCAAGCACGGACGTAAAGGAAAACATTCCATGTCATCAAAACTTACATTGCCCATTTCATCACCCCAAAAAACATGGAACGCGCGGACTTATAATAAACACGCACTCACTTTTTTACTTACGCTAACTACTAACAAAAACTCACTGAATATTTGACAAGCTACGGAAACTAAGTGCTTCTAGACACGCGTCTAACAAAGTCAAACAAAGTAATGTGCTTAAAGAAATACTTCTGTTTTTTATATAAAAAAAACTTACTAACATACCACTGGCAATTGAATTCATACCTTCTTTCTAGAGCATTGGGGTTGTTATTTTGTGGAAACGCGGTTATGACAATCTTTTATCGCGTCCCTGTCTGGCGGCAGGCTTTCCCACAATGGAGGGTCTGCTTCTTGGGAAAGAGAAGGAACACTTTTGTGTCTACACGGCAGTCGACAATGCCTCTGTCAGATTCCTGCTCTTGCTTGTGCTGATCTGCTTTTGAAGTCTGTACTTCTCCGTACATTCTTCTTTTCCCTTCTTGATTTCCTCTCAGAGGAGCTCTTCTATCAGCTCCTCGGTCACTTTAAGCATTCTGATATTCTCTACATCTTCAGGCTTAGGTATCAGGCTTTGCCTGACACGATGTAACCTCAGGTAAGCTTGGTTCAGCTTGGCTAGTCTTGAGCACATCTTCATAGGATCATGATCAACAATGGATGGTCAGACCGATGATGATAATGAGATTTGATTAGCGTCGCTTGCGCACATAGCGCATGCGCGACGATTTAAATTCCGCAATAGCGGACCAATTATTTGTTCGAGGGGGACGGAAAAAGAGCCTCATCTCCCAACGCTTTAATGTACACATATTGTGCTACTTAGCTGACCTGAATATAGACGAGTGGGAATCGGCCCACACACTAGTCTTTGATGTCCGTGCAGGCAGGAGAAGAGGGACTCGAAGGAGTGGTGCAAACGTCGCCGGAACGTACCTGAAACGCCAAAATTAATATTGCCAAATTCAACCCAGTCACTTATATAATGGGTATCCCCTGTTACCATTTCTGTGTTAGTCACAATCGGAACTGGAGTCTGGAATTTTAGTAATAAATTTTCCTATCTTAATTAATTCCAAATGCACAAAATGTTCATTAATACTTTAAATCAAAGGAAATTTAGGTCTAATTGACCAAATAAAAATGTTTGAATGCCAAGTGTGGTATTTTGGTTTTGATTTAGAACGGTGATGAAAGGATCATATTAGATATCATAGTATTATCAAGTCGTGATTTCAAGCCAAATTAAAATCTCTTAAATAAAATGGCAAATTTTTGATAGCCCCGAGAAGGGCTGAGGGCTACCCCTCAGAGAATGGATACAGGAACGGCTGAAAGTTTCGCGGAAGGTTGAAGCTTTCCCTTCTACGTTATTCGTATACATCTGAACCGCATAGGTCCCCCATTGGTGGTGTCTTTTAATTGGATTAGACTGCACTCCATGGGACTTCAGAAGCTCGTTTATCAGCATCGCCAAGACTGGCATCGGGCAGTCATAAAAATCTTCGCCCAGGGTGCTGATATCTACAATGGCTTCCTTGGCATCTTCAGATGTTTGCGGTTTTTCGTTCCTAGTGCTCCATCATAATAGATCTTTTGATGGGCCTCAAGTATAGCCCGGAGTGCGTCAGTGAAATAAATGGCTGCGCTGTTGTTTTTGAAGTATGTAAGAAATACCCCATGCATCAAATTGGTCAGTCACATAGTTGTCTACGTCTGTTTTGATTGTGGCTTGGTCAGTCTTGATTGAGCCACTTCTTGTTTTTGTTTCTTTAGTGTCTTTTTTCTCAGCATGTAGTAGGTTTTTTGTTGCTACTTTCTGGTGGTGTACAGGTTTCTGGTCTGGCACCAGTGGTTGCTGACTTGGTTGTAGTTGTTATTGTTGTTGCTACAGTTGGAAGTGTAGTGGGTTGTTGTTTCTTGGTACGCTCACTAGTTTTGGTTGCTGTTGTTATTGTGAGTTTCCCAGGATCGGTAGTTTTTCTTTCAGCAATTGTCCCGCTAGTTGATTTAGGGGGTACTGCAGTAGGAGATGTCGATAAGCCTGCTACTCGAGTTGTTGAAGTTGTTGTTGTTGCAGTTTTTGGTTTAGCAACAGTAGTTGTTGTAGTTGTGGTTCCTTCAAGTGGAGTTAAGATTGGTTGTTGTTTCTTGGTGCGCTCACTAACTGGTGACGTCGGAGATGGTGAATCTGCTACTGGGGTTGTTGTTGTTGTTATTAAACCCGCGTCCATTTGCTGGGCTATGAGTGGTAGCCTAGCTTCTACAGATCTTCTTAATTTGTTATGATCCTTAATTTCGTGTGGCGGTACTGGGATAGTAATAGAAATTAATAGAAATCCACTAGATATATGACTTAATTTCACCTCCATGCCCCTCTCGTGAACATATTTTTCATTTCTGGTAGAGGTTTCAACTGTTCTTGTTAGGAGCTGAATATTTGGAGGTGATTTTACAGTTGATTTTACAGTTGTTGACATCATTCCGTGGGTGGGAGTCGTAAAGATGCCGACACTGGGAGTTACTTGCAGCTGGGTGGATACATTCGGCTGTTGTAAGCTGTGCTCCCTCTGCGGTGCCTCATTTTCTCTTCTTGGTGTCGGTCTTCTTGGGGTCGCATTTCTCCTATTACTTTATGGGCACCTCTCCATTTGTATCTGCTATCTTCTTCCCATATCAGCAAAAGTATGGTTCGTTTCGCTTGAGCATGAAGGCTCCATCCCGTGACAACTTGGAGGCATAACCCCCTTATCGCATTCAAGGCTTGTATAGGGAAAATGGCTTCCATCGCTGACTCTCTTAGTAATTCACGTGCTGCTAACTGCTTCGTTAGTCGTCGAATGTTGGTCAGACTGGAGACTACCCCGCTTTATATCGTTCAAGCATGGACGCGATAGAAAATATCCCTCCACTGTTTAGAGTCAGAACGCTTGGTTAATTTGATTTGAGGGTGAGGGATAGAGAGAGTTAAAGAGCATGTATCATTATAACAATTGCAAATAAACGACAGACGCATTTTTTCTAACCACAACATTTTTATTCAAATAACTAACAACTACCAATTAATAATCATCCATAAAACATTTTTTTTAAATCAATCAAATAAACTAACAACCATCTTCTTCAAATAACAATCTATTTTGACGAGGTTGACAAAGTTGTGAAGTGAAGCTAGACTTACACTGATGGAAGTCATTGGACCATTGATATACACCACGTTTTTTATCTAAAGACAAAAGATAACCACAATGATCACAAAACCATCGATCTACTTTGTAATCGTTTCTAGATGAGTGACGATCAAAATAAGTCACTAAATGTTCTAAAGAATATCCAGGACTGCGTTGATGAAGAAAATTCACACAATATTTACCACACACTATTTAATCTGTGCCCTGTAATTTCATATTATTGAATCGTGCCGTCTGGGCATGTCTTCTCATAAAGTCGATGATGTCGCCTTCCAAAGGTGGAAATCCAAATGAATCAAAATACTCCACACAATTTTCTTTAGGAAAAGAGAGAGCTACCCAGGGGGATCCTGGGAGATGAATCTCGTCCATGTTAATGACATAAGCTTGATGAGCCTGATGTTTGCGATGAGCCAGTTCATCTTTACCACACACGCAAGGATTCCAAGAAGCAGTGTACGAAATGTGGTTCAAAAGGTAATAAAGTTCCCACGTATCCATTGTTGTGTTGTTTTTTATTGTTTGTTTTTTCTTCACAGGTAATGATAAGTTATCAATTCAATTTGAACTTTTTGTTTGAAAATCTCTGAAAAGTAACCGTTTCTTCGCTTTGATGTGATGGATCTCTAGAGCCATCAATGGAGGAGAGGAATATTCACGCAAATCTGTATACCACTGAAAAAACACGGCTTCTTCTGAGATGAGACTCCAAGCTTCATCCAGATACTTGTCCAGTTTTTCTTCTTGACTCAGCATCAGACAGTTATCGTGTTGAATTTGACTGGCACGATCGTTTTGACATCCATAGCCATCTTTCTTGATCAATTCCGTAAATTTTTCTGCCAGGTGTTTGGCAAAATAGGAGACTAAATATTCTTGTTCTGGCCATCTGGATTTCATCACTATGTCCTTTTCGTCTATATTTTGCGGTCATGTTTCCACGGTATCTTCCCATTCGATTTCCATAGACTATCCACCATTCAAAGACGATTAATCGTCTTCCATTGCTTCTACTAGTCTAGAATGACTTCTCTCAAACTGTTGATTTCTATGGTATTGTCGAAATCGGCATACAGTAGGACGTTCGCCGTCTCAGTTAGAGGTTTAGCAAACTGAAGTTCCACTCAAATCTTGCCTGATTTTATAGGGTGGAAATGTCCCTCGTCGCTCCCTTGGTCAGGAGTGAATCTAAAGCCCACAAAGTGTGACCTCCAGGATAATCTTCGCACGTAATGCCGTGACTCCTCTTGGTCCCAAGCTGTCCCGTGGCTTCGTACAGGGACAAGTACGATCTCAAGTAATTCTTCCTGGCAAAGACTGGTTCGAAGGGTCTGGTACACAAGGTCTTGCCATCTCGACTGATTTCGATTTTGGACACGTCGAGGTGTTGAAAGTTGAAAGGAATTTTAGTGTGGGCTCCGGTGAAGGCTGACTTCTCGACGATACCAAGGATTAAACATTTGGGTAACTGTCCTTGGATCTTCGATCTTGGATCGTTGACCCTTGGGAATGGAGAAGGTTTTCACTTTCACGCTTCCTATCGGATACTTAGCGGTTGTTCTGCTCAAAGTGTGACTGGCGTCGTTTTTCGCATTAGGTAACACTTTCACGTGTCGCACCTAGAGTCTGGCTTCTTGGATGATGGTTTTGTAATCGGCAGCATCAGCCAACAAATGGAAAGCGATACTGCTGAGATTCAGTTTCAAGCGGACATCCACACAGTTCAGCAAATACTTTTCTTGCAACCACACGTCCAAATGCAAATGATCCATTAGTTCTAAAATCTGTCCGTCTTTGATTTTTTTCGTTGCTGTTCAAGTCCATCATTGTCCGATATTGTGTCGAACTTGTCCGCGTCGTCTGGTTTCCATGGCACGCAGGTATCCAGATGAGTGTCCTTAGCGTCTGTTCCGTACGTCAAGAGATTATCCAGGTAGGCAAGGTAAGGGTAAGTATCCATGCTGATACTGACTATTTTGTTATTCAAGTATAAGTCCACTCCGCTAAACAATGAATGCATAAAATAATTGACGGGAGCTACTTCTCATCACCGTCTATATTATTGGAATTCTTATCTAGAATTTTGACTTTGAGGTACAAGTAAGTGCTGGTCAGATCGATGTAATCTTCGGGCTGTCCTTTGATTTCAAACTCGATGGGAAATGAATACGTCAAAGAGGAGACAGGGTGAAATTCTACCCATTGGAATTCTTGCATCGTCATCATGGTGGGTGGCATGGGAAACAGATCCAGTTCCGACTTATAACAGGCGCAAGACTCTGGGTGCATCATTTTCTTTCTTTTTTTTCTCTGTGTTTAATAATCAAGAAAGTCTAAGTCTTGGACGGTTCTTCGTTTCTTAGTCTTTCTAGCTTTATAAGTGTGAAGTCATCTGAAGGTGTGTCCTCGTCGTCTCTTTATGCCTTGTTCTTGCTGTGGCGTCAGGGAAGCAGGAATGCCTGACTCGGCAGCGTCCGGGGCATTTATAGGAGTTTGTTGCCGACCCAAAATGTCTTTGAACTTTTGAAGCAGGACATTTTTGCCTGCTCTCAAGAAAGCCTCTAGGGGTTTTGTTTATCGATGATGATATGCTGGAGAAATTCTTTACCGTGCGTCAATGTGGCATCTTTCAAGGCATACAATCCTTGTGTCACCATCGGTTACAACACCGCAGTCACCGAACGAAGGGCCGATTTCAACATATCTCCAAAACCATGTCCTCGCTTTCCAGTGACTCCTCGGTACACTGGATACATGACTTAAAACTCGTTAGGGAATCGTTTTCGAAAATGGAATTTCACCGTGACCTTCCCATTGGAGAATGGAATATTTTATCCCAGATCTCCTTTTTATAGTAATGTTGAAAGTGTAAACATACGACTTACTGACGGGTAAATAGTGAGGATGTACAGATGTACACCCAAAATTTCAAACAAGCTACCATTGAAGCTGATGGACAACGTTTCGATATCCCGAAATTGAATAAGTCGGCGACGAGCCACTTTATGGTACTAAATCTTAACACTTTTGTTTGCTCTCTTCAGGGCTTTACCAAATGCTAACTCGAACCTGTCAACAATTGTGTCCACCAAATGTTCACCACTAAGATAATAGCCTGATGGAATTTTCACCGTGTAGATGCTGAATAATGGATTGCTTGCTGGCCTTGTGTAACCTGAAAACCTGACTTTATGTATTTCTTCTTGCAATTGAACGTTCCGGATTTCGACCGGAAAAGTATTTTGAGTTTCAGTGATGTTTTCGATTTGTGTAGGGTAAATCATTTCCACTAAATCCTCAGGTCTTTTTTATACTGGAATGCGTCGCCACTGATTGTCTTTACGTCGTATCAACTTGATGACAGGCATCGCGTGTCGTGAAGAGGTTCGCAACGCACTTAATCGGGACAGCTCTTGCTTCGAAAAATCCCGTATACTCTGTAAAATACCCGATCTCTCTTGAACTTTGATTTTTGGGGCAGGTACTTTGTTGGCAGCTGCTTCTGTAGCTAAAGAGAAGGATGGTGTCACCGTTGCATGAGAAGGTTTTGAAGACGTGGGTATCGTTTCATTAACTGAGAAAGAACGTGTGTCAAATTGGGTTTGGCAGACATCACCAACAACGGAGAAGTGGAAGAACCTAAGGCTAATGGAGACGTGGCCACCGTCGCTGCAGGTCGTGGTTTGCGAATGTAAGGTTGCGTCCTGGTTGAAGTGTCGCTCTAGCGGTTAGAAGCTATTTTCTGAGGGTGTTTATTTTTCTGCGGACTTCTGTTTCTTTTTGTGTGGGCTTTTCTTTTTCTGCGGTTGTGACCTGGTCCTGAAACCGTTGCTCTCTTTCTTCTTTGAGGTTCGTTTGACTTATTTTGGGAGTGTTTTTTTTCTTCGGGAGAACTTTGTGGCATTAGGATATCATTTTAAGAGGGAGAGAATGATGGCACGTCCTAGAAAACCGATACTTCCAAGTTTCAAATGATTTATTTTTTGGTTTGAATGTCAAAAAGGGGATCGGCCGGTTGCGTCAAAACTACTTTGTTTCTGTCAGATATGCGTTTGGTTTGATGAAGAATGTGAATCATGCCTTGCAGTAATTGAATTGCTGTCACCGTAAACCATCTTAAGACTTCTTTGAGACTGGTTTTTAAGACACGAGCACGTATTGGTGGATTTTGTTCGCGACTGATGCCGGACAAGGCTCGAACCAAATTTATGAGACTGAAGGGACATCATGTTGACGGTGTGTGAGACAGACCAAAAGTATCCGAGGTTTTTTGTTGATCTTTTTGTGAAGTGGACGAGAAGGACGTGTACACGACAGGCCCTCCGTAATGGTACCAGTGGTGAAACAGATGGGTACGAAATCGTAAATAATTGTGGGTGGTGGGTTTTAAATCGACGAGTAAATAGGCGTGTGGGGTTTGAGTGGCGTCGTCGTACGCATGAGTTAGCCAAGGCGTTCCTAACTGTTTGGCTAAGACTTGCACTTGCGATTTATCTCGAGGGCTTTTAAACTAGACCACGTAATGAGCATTGAGACTGATGGTGCGATGACGTTTATTTTGTTGAAACAAATTTGGAGTGATGTAAATGGCACTGGTATTACGATGATGCCCTTTGCGCGTAAACCACAGCTTAATTTCTTCTTCGTCTTCTTCTAACATATCATCAAAATGATAAGATTGGTTAGACTGGGTTCAGACACGATTCCGTCGTGACTTCCACAAACACGTTGGAATCGCGTTGCCTTTCTCGCATAAGGCTGTACGCCGATTGCCACACTTTGTAACACATCAAGATCCTTTGAGGTTGACGATCGATCAAATGATGCTTATGTTCTATCAAACGTTTGACAAATTCGGTTTTGCCTGAACCGCTAGGTCCGGCAATTAACTTCTTAAAGGTATGGCGACGATACAAGGCCTCCCAACTGACACGATCTAAGTGTACTTTGAAAGTGGAGGAAGAAGGAGCAGAGGAATGTCACTTTCGACATGAAGACAATGTCACCTTGACACGAAGACAATGTCACCTTGACACGAAGACAAACAAGACAAGATTTTGTATACTTTTTTCAGGACACGTTTTATTTTAGATGGTACAACACGAACTACAAAAATTATTAAAGTCAAATGGTTAAGTACAGCAATAAAAACACATCAAAGCGATCAAAGTGGAATATAAACAAGTCTCTGTACAACACATATTTTGGTAAACAAGGTGTCCTAGGGACAGTGTGTAATGTTCTTACAGTCTTTACATTGAGTAACGTCACACAGGTGTCCTCTCGGACTGGTATTTCGGGAATGTCCATAACAGCCCTGTCCTGAAGGAAGTGGTTGTCCTCGCTGACGGATTCGTCTTCTAGCACTGTCACTAACACAGGTTTAAAAGTTACTTTTTTCACTGAACGTCTGAATTGAGGATCAAAGCTCTTGGGCATAATTGACCACTTCCTTGGTCCAAGCCTCGAAAAACCAATTATTCCAGTCACATACATCTGTCCAGTGAGGGTGTAAGTCACAAGTTACACACACATCGTTATACACATCTTCAGTTCCTAAAAGTTGACGAATCCTTTTTTCCCGTAGAGGCCGAGAAGTATCCAGATGAAAGCGTAAGGCTTTTAACAAAATTATTCTCTCGTGGACATTTAAATGGGCCATTTTCATGCATTAGTTGCTGGCAAGTACTGTTCGTAATGAGTCCACAAGGAATCGGCTGGTAAACGAAATCCAAGAAAGCAAGTCACTAAGACAACACCACACGTCGACCCCAATTAAATGGACACAGTTTTCGTAATAAGTTTTGGTAATCTTCGTTGTAGTATGGCTAACATGTAACAAGTAGGATGAGTAGACACCAGAATCTTCTGGTCCTCGTCCAGTTGAACAATGTCTGACGATTAGAACGCTTTCAAAGTAATCATTCTTCTTATAGCATTCAGGTACACGTGGTTTGAACATGGGCGCAACTGTTCTTTGCGTATCAATTGTTTTTAGACCAGCTCTCGATAAATGCGTTCTCTCAATGCCACAGGCAAACCACGAATGTTCTCTTATAAAGTATCCATGATCATGTGAGTCAGTATCATTTTATTTAAATTCGTCTCCTGGAGCGAAAGTAATGGACATAGTGAGTAATTCTGACTACTGCCATTCAGGGTAACGGTCAAGAATATCAATAAAATATTCTTATGTAAACGGTCTAAAGCGGATAAATCTGGAGAACGCAGACTTGATCCAGAGAAAACGCGTTTGCTGACTTTTTTCAATTTCCTCTTGTGAATTTCTCGACATAAAAGTTGTACGATCACCAATTGAGATTTTGTTCTGACAAGTCCCTGCTAAACTTCCTTGTAGATCTTCTCTTGCAGTTCGTTTGGTAATCCTTGAATTTTATTTTGTAAATTGGGTTTAAATACTTGTCTCGGTTTCGTGCATGGTTTGACTCCTCGCCAAGCTGGTTTCTTAAACGACATGTTATGCCACTTCAATGACTCAGTCCCACTAAAGGTAGGTAGTGACAATCTGGGCACCATCGAGCATGTTCCAGGTAAGACGAATCTTTCTATTCCCACTGGTGTAGTGACTCACCACAACTGAAGCACTTGACTATGTACCCTTAGCCCAAGTAGAAAAATCCGGCTGTGGCAAATTCTTCGTGGGTAGGTCCTCCCAGATATTTATGTCATTTTCCTTGGAAGGTTTGGAATCTACTTTCCATGTTGCAGCATTCAGACGAACGCACAGGGAACGAATTTCGACTTTTACAGGCTCCTTTTGATGAGGGTACGGTGAAATCCTCAGGAGTTTGCTCAGTTTTGGATGACATCCGTAGGGTGGTAGACGCCTGGTCTCGCGTGGAGGTCGACATCAAACAATCCATGGAAAGTGTCCACGATAACGTGTGGTACCGCTTTCGCATTGTCAGGTTTGACACGTACATCATCACTTTCTATGGTAGGTGTAGTGGTAGTAGTGGTTTTAGTAGTTATAGCAAAATTTCCATGATGCTTTACTGCATCGCTGAGGTCACAGCGTACGGCATCGCTCTCATCGCAAGGCACAACATGGCACTCCACTTGAGAATCCCCGAACTTGAATGATGTCTCATATGGATTCGTCTTTCTCGCTTGGTCCTGGTAGTTTCAATGAGCTCTCGGTCTTGGACGTTGGCCATTTTTATATGCTGACCAATATCGACGTGTCCGTACGGCAAAGTAAAGTGATTGGGAAGACGAACTCTCTTATGGTACACAATCTGATAGACTTCTTCCAAAGGATGACTCACAAATTTAGTGTGTGGGTAAATGTACAATCCTGTACGGTTAGTAGATGGTCAATCTCCATTCTTCAAAGCTTCTTTCAATACCCCAAAGTTTACCACCCGAGTGGTGTGATCTTTGAGAGTCAATCATTTCACTTTACACTCGGTGTGCACTTCTCTTTGTTTGTCCCGGTATTCGTAGCCGTACTTTCTAGGACCGCCACTAGCAAAAGCTATAATCTTGTAGTCGGAGTGTTCGTCTGTCCAGACCCTTAAACGGGCTCCTTCGATCTCAGAGTGACGTTGACCCGGGCGATCGATGTAGATGCAACTGTCCGTGTCAAAGCACAGGAAGCAATCAGCTAACACTTCTAAAGCTTCGCACAATTTTAAGGCAGCATGGGCTGTCAGGTAAGCCGCAATGATGATATTTCCAAATTCGTCAGCTTGTACAATGTCCATTTCTTCGTCATAATTGACTAAGATCAAGTCCTCACGAACGACGTCCACGTGTTTCATGTATTTAGTTTTGTCGTGAATCATCTGGATGTAACGGGATGGTTCTGTCAAATAAACTGTCTTGGGTAAACAAGGTCGTTGTTTTATTTTGCCCCATGAGCAATGATTGTGCTGCTCTCGATTGTTATAGCCATAGTCACATTTCTCACAGTAATAACTGTATCACAGGAATGAAGCGATACTGGTAATAGCATCGAAATGTTCATCGTGATGATAGACGTGAAAGTAGTTTCCATCTATGAAAGCTTTGCCTCGAAACAACAGAGGTCCACGCACTTCTTGAGGATGCACTTTGAAGGTGTATCGTGTGACCAAAACGTCTTGCAATTTTTGCATTTCAGGAATGCCATAGGGTGTGTCTTTGGATAGACCAGCTTGCTATAACAGGAGCTGTGCTTCACTTCGTTTTTTGGCTCAGTTCGATTTTCAGATGTTTGCCCTGGCTCTTTTCCATTCTGCCGTGTCGTTCTTTCCGGTATACGTACGTCCCACCACGATGGCACGGGCTAAATACATCTGGTCTTGAGGGTTGATAATTTGAACGAGGCTCTTTTTGATGCTACGAAGGTCAGCGACCAAGAACACGTTTCTCCGTTGTCCGGCCCCTTTGGGGAGAGATACGTGGGTCATGAACATTGTTGCTTTTCTATTGGTGATGTGAAACTTGTCGTTGGATTGTTGCACGTGTTGAATCTTGTCGATGACTTTAGAAGGTTTCAATTATACTCGGCTGCGAAACTCGATCCAAACGGGAGACTTAAGCTGTCGTGGTGAACGAAAAGTCTCAAGCGATCGTCTTCTCTGGCTTCACATTGTCGTTTCAGTGTGCTTAACAGAGAATCCCATACCTCGGTGATGAACGCCTCTGCTTTCTCCAACGGTACTTCAGACTTTAAATCTTTAAACTTCACCGTGTTCGTGTAAGCAGTCGTTCTAAATTTTCTAGAGAAGCGCTTTTCCGTCTCTCGAATGTTGTAGTAGTTTTAAGAAGTTAATAACGGTGGACTTTGACTGGGTGAAGACTCTCTAGGTCTGGAAAATAGCTCACGCATGTCATCTTCAAAATAACTGGCATTAATTTGTACAAAGACTTCAGCTACTGTGTGAGGCGATAAATCACGTTTCTGCCTATTACTTACTTCTCTTTTTCCCCGTGACATAATGAGATAGTTTCATCCTGACTGCAAAAAGTAAATGACTATATTTTAAACACCATGGTCTCCTATATCTTCATGTCAGACCAGTGTCTGTCCTATATAAAGGGTCAGTGTCTTTCCTTCCAGTATTCATTTCACTCTCAAACCTACCAGAACGATGGAAGAGCCTACACAGATCGAACTTTTGATCAGAGCTTCGCGAGGTGTCCAGATCGTCATGAAAGCAAGTCAGGTGTCAGAAGAGTCAACAGTCAAGATACCTGATATCATTTTGAAGACAAAGGACAATGGTCTTCAGAATACTCTAAGAAACAACGGGAGCAATAGGAAGAGAGGGGTTCCGAACAGAAAGAAGAAGAGGTACCCTCCCCAAGGAAGAATCTATGCACGTGCAAAAAAAAAGAAAAAAGGGAAGAAGAAAAAAAAGACGAGGAGAAAGCGAGGAGGAAAAATATGAAAGTGAAGAAATTCAGCAAAAAAAAATATCAGAGAGATAGAGAGTGAACAAAGATATAGAAGAAGTCTATATACTTTTCAAAGTGTTATGTTGTGTAATTTGTATCAGAATAGACCAGATAGAAAACGCAAGTGTCTCTTGGTTTTGATGTTTTTGGAATATGGACCTACATTCACGCATTCACTCTCATACGTACATTATGGGTAAAAAAAGAGTTGAGTTTTAATTGATTTTGGCAAAATGAATAATATCTAGAAGTATGTGGCCCTGAAAGGGACAGTCGGGTATTT
The DNA here is from genome assembly GCA_028554795.2 of Sinohyriopsis cumingii. Classification (NCBI taxonomy): domain Eukaryota; kingdom Metazoa; phylum Mollusca; class Bivalvia; order Unionida; family Unionidae; genus Sinohyriopsis; species Sinohyriopsis cumingii. Next base: position 26,953,292 of record CM068830.1, on the reverse strand, counting down.
GTTTTATTTTTGAAAAACAAACTCAGGAACGGGACTTAATCAGCTTTAACTGCCTTCAGCCTTTGCCACGGCCTTTGGTAGAAATCACTAGTGCTGGTACTGTAGGCGTAGTAACATGGCTGGGTCGCTTGGCTCGGGAAGGTCTTTTTCTCTTGGGTCGTAATAAAGAAGTCTGATACATTTGTTTCAGACTCCTTAACTCTGCCAAAATGTTCAAGAGTACCGTTACCGTTTGACTTTCACTATCCTCCTTCTCTCTTAGACCTTGTTTCTTCTCTGCTGCCTCTTCATGTAGTTTCCTTCTTGCTTCTTCTTCTTCTCTTTGTTGCTGGTGACGGAAAAAAGCTTGTTCTGCCTCTTTCTGCTGCTGTAAAAATTTCTGCAATTCTTCTTTATGCATCTGTTTAAAATCATTGACGTGTGGTCAAGAAAGAGAAGGTGGTAAAGGTTCTGGTACCGGAACAAATTCTTGTGAAGAAGAAAGAAAATCGACTAAATCCCAATGAAAATCGACCTCTTCTGGAAGTAGGCCTGTGTTGACTTTGGTAGCCGCTGCTGTGCTATCGCTTCTCGTCTCTAAGGCCGGTGCACCCCAATTCATCGTCTTCTTAGGTTCAGTCATGTTTGAAAACTCTGTCGCATGAATTCATTGCGTAGAGACGCTAGCACACCTATGTAGAGAATGTGACGTCACATGTAGCTCTCTTCGGATTGGAAGACAGACTCCACACTGACTGAATTTTGTAACACGTGTTAGGACTGGCGAATAAACTCAATCCGTTCTGATCCGCTCTTCCACTATAAATAACCGCAGTTCACTGCATTCCCTTCACCTGTTCTCGTCACAAAATGTAGACAAACATAGAATCATCTACTCTCGTATCGTCGATGCTGTTCCGCACGGACTTACCCATGCGTGTCAGATCATCATGGACAATCATCGGGATCACTGATACGAGCGTCTGGAAAAGAAGAATTTATGTGGAGAGACAAGTCTTTTTCAAGAGAGTTCTCATCTACGGTTCAAAAGTCAGAAGAACTTTGTGGACGAGAAGAAGACAGATGCGTTGCCCACTATACTAACGGAACAATGTTAACAAAAAAATGGCTCCTTTCAGTTCCACTCATATGCCTCCAAAAGATTGGCTTTCTTGCCTAATTTTGTTTTGGTCAGTTGTATAATTGTTTATGTTTGAATGTTGTATGCTTTATGTGTTACATTTGTCTATGTCACGTCAAGCGTTTTAGGTTTTTCACGCAGTTCGGTCCGGTTGAGGTCAGCTCCTTGCAACATTGTTACTAAGCTTCAGTACCGTGACGTCACATCACCTGTTCCATTCCTATTGTCACTAAATTAATGATAAGTCCCATTGTCCCCATACATGTCCACGACCTTTTTGACTGGATTTTCCATTGTCCCTATAAATATTGTCCTTAAACAGGCCCACGACCTTTTGGACTGGATTTTCCATTGTCCCCAAGTCGCCCAACTATACTACTTGTGTGGAATACCTTCCATGCTTATCTAACAACTGATATCTATTGAACCTCTAGATATTAAATAAGAAGCAAGAAATAAATCTAGTTTCATTAAAGGATCTATTGCTAATTGCACAGAAGGCCAACCAGTAGGAAATTAAGGGTGGGAATATTGATAAAATGTTTTATAACGACGAGTTATTTCTATATACCAAAAAAAAAAATGTGATCGAGGCTGAAATTTTATGAAAATTGAAATTAATAAGGATAAAAAAATATGTGCTGTTAAATTGGAAGGGGTATAAGAAATCGTTAGAATCTTGAAACCAAGAGAAGATATAGTGCCTCTGATGAAGAGTCCTAATTTAGAGACTGATTTATATCACTGACGTTCTAAAACAGCATCGTGATATTCATACGTACAGATTTGAATTAGATAAATCGAACCTATTGCTTGTTTTGAAGCAGTCCTATCTGGCAAAATTGCAGAAAGAGGCTCACCCTTCAGTTATTTTTCAAAATCCTTTTTAACTTGAAATAATAAAACAGAAATGGGGACAGAGTTTACACTGATGTTTATGTTTAAGAATCACACTATAAGACTGCGTGTGTGATTCAGATCTAGACGTTTAAAGTATTAGAAATTAAATTTAGCTAATTATGCCATTTCACTCGGACTAGCTGATGATACTTGTTGGGAAGGAATAAATTAGAATTAGTAGCAAAGGCAACATCTAGTATAAAGGGTGTCTATTCCGTTATTGAAGTGTAATTTTACTTTATCGTTAATTGAGAGGTACAGAGTCAATGAGGACTTTGCCGTTAAGTTAGAGATACATTACCAGTGGAGGAATTTGCCATTAGTTGATTGGTACATTACCACTGGTGAATTTGCCATTAATAGAGTGGTACATTACCAGTGGGGAATTTGCCGTTAATTGGGTGGTGCATTATCAGTGCGGAATTTGTCGTTAAATGAGTGGTACATTACCAGTTAACTGAGTGGTACATTACCAGTGGGGAATTGGCATTAATTGAGTGGTGCATTACCAGTGGGGAATTTGCTGTCAATTGAGTGGTACATTACCGGTTTGGAATTTGCCGTTAATTGAATGGTACATTACTAGTTAATTGAGTGGTGCATTGCCAGTGGGGAATTTGCAGTTAATTGAGTGACACATTACCAGTGGGGAATTTGCCGTTAATTGAGTGGTACATTTCTAGTTGGGAATTTGCCGTTAATTGAGTGGTACATTACCAGTTAATTGAGTGGTGCATTACCAGTGGAGAATTTGCCGTTAATTGAGTGGTACATTACCAGTGGGGAAAGTAATTGTATAAAGTTTAAATATAAAAGTTTAGATAGTGAGAGGACTATGGCTTAAATGTTCCATGATGAACTTTATACATTGAAAGAAATCAAAAACTAGGTACCAAGAATTTTTTCGATGTTTAGGTATTACGAGGTACTTTCTGTGCTAATGATGTCAATAAAACAACCACAATCCCTAAAACATGTGCCTTTCTGTCTCTTCCTCCCATACACACACACACACACACACACACACACACACAAACACACATACACACAGGGATTATGGAGAACAAGGTAATTATAGTAAAATTTCAATCTTTTAAAATCAAAAGAATTCAAAGTATGAATACACTATGGAATGATATAATTGCTGTGAGAGATACAAACATATAAATTTCTTAAAGGAAATCAGAGGATAAAGAGGGCATGTTGGAACTATAATAATAAAATAGCAGGCGACTAAAGCTACAAATGTATTATTGGAGATGAAATTATAAAAAATGTATAATACTGTGTGAGAATAGAGAAACCGTTACGGGCAATCTAAATTTTGTTATTAAGGGAAAGTACTAGATTTGTTTTCTGTGTGTTTTTGACCCTTAGAAAGCCTCATACATAAATGCCAAGAGGAAAATTTATTTGCATATAGTTTGCACAAGTTAGGTCTGACTATTTTAGAAATCTGAAAATACTTTCGTGATTTCTTCTTACAGACTAATTTAAAAGGACACGTAAATAGTTTTACTTTTTGGGGGTGGATGGGAGGTAGGATGAATTGGGAAGTTGGGTCTATATCTGAAAGCAATGTTATCGTACTGTACAAAAGATTTCTTCCATACACTGTGCCCCCCCCCCCCCCCGTATCGTATTACCAAATACAATAAAACCAAATCATGACAAATTTACCTTTAAAGAAGATTTCAAATTGCGATTGCTAACTTACGAGTTAGCGATTTCTAGCTTACAATGCTATATACGCATTTGGCATTCAACGAAGGTAAACATAGTATTCGAAAGAGCTCAGTCGGTAAATGATTGTAAAGTTTGATATAGGTCCTAATTTGGCTTATCGTCTGAAGCAAAGTGAATCGTTTTCTTTTATATTGAGAAAAAAAATAAAATATTCTAATATTTTATATAATATTGTTCTTATTAATAGGTGGGAATATACAGAAAAAAGATATAGCAGTATTTTATTTTGCGTCTGGTGAGAGAATATGTGTAGCCTCATTACAGGTCCACGTTTAATCCCATGTTAATATATTCACAGGAGGAAGTATGTTTATGCTAGCATCCAGGCAAGAAATCCTATGGAGGAATTTTTCTCACCAAAGTGTACGTTGTTCTTCGCATTTGATTTTAGTTACAGAATCCAATATTTTTCATTTCAGTTTTGGTTGGAGTTGACCATCAACATCCATAATGTCCGTTTGAAATGTAAAGATTGGCGAGTGTAATGCCGAGGTTATTGAGAATGTGGTTCATTTGCCATTTGAAGCCCACAGTTCCACCAACATATTCAACCGCACAGGTTTTAGGAAGTACAAGAAGTTCATTTTTGCCTATAAAGTCTTTCTCAATATTCTAGTTAACGTTAGAGCCTAGTTATTCATGAGGTTGAACTTTGGTTCATTTCATGACTTGGGCAATGGTCTGCAGAACAGTCAACGTTTGTCTGCATTTACATGTGTCTAACTTAACGGTTCGATTTTAAATCATCGTAAGCTCTACCGCGTGAATTTTAAGATTCATCGGGAAACGGAATACAACCATCATACTTTCTTAAAATAATAAAATTCGGACGTTCAGAAGGTTAGAGTGGTATATAACCACAAGGTTGATGCGTTCATCTGTGGTTTATCGGTGTACCTCAACAGAGTATATGAACTGACGTAGCTTTTGCGGGCAGCACCAAATGATCAGTAAGAAATTGCTTATTTCATCTCTGTCAGCGGTTTGTATAAATGTTTGAGAGTCTTTTTATAATACAATGGTTAAATCAGTGTGGTCTGCTCTTGAAAGATTCCGTATTGTAGCAATATATTGATAACAACCCGAAATGTCAACTACATAACGTTAACAGTCTATATAATTTTTTATAGGAAAGGTGAAAGGCAGAAGAAACTAAAGCCTGAAATATTCAGTGTTGGTAAGACTACCCGCCCAAAAACCCTTAACAACTAAAACAAAACCATACAAACTTGTAAGCAGTCATTACATTGGTCTTATCTACAAAAGCAGATGGCCGACATATGAAGCAATATTGAATGCATGGCTACAATACCGTCATTTAAGAATGAATCGATCGGCGTGACTTTAGTTTCAATTTCGTGTCTTTCATGTAGGGTCGGTAAGCAGCCTAGATTATGTAATGATTTAGAATGGTCATGGAAAGTGCATTTTATAATTTGTAATCACTATGTAAGAACCTTCCGTGCTTAACAAATCTCTCCCGCTGCGTCATTTGTTTGTACCTCATGATCTTGTCTGCATTTCTAGTTAGTCACTAATTCATAACCTCTCCTGACTGGTTAAAGTCATACAGCATTGCTTTTTACATGGAATGAAGTGTTTTATAATGTATCAAATTTTCATATGCACATTCGCAGCCGTTTATAAAAATACAGCAACATTGCTAGGACAAATGATAAAATAAATTTAATGTTCACTTTGTTTCCATAGTATTGTTTTGTAGATTTCATTTTCATTGTTTGTTAGTTAGTTTCTTTCTTTATTTTTATTTCACTTTATGCTATGGAAAATTATATGTTGGACTTGACCTTGTCTAAAATCAAGTTAATGTTCTACTTGACCTGAATCATTAATTTTTTTATCATGTAATCATCCAATACATAGCAAATAGTTTCTAATGAATATAGATTAACTAGTAGGATTATTACCGTAGTCTTTCTCAAGAGACACATTTTATATTCTACGTATGCTAAGATTTTCTTTTGTAAACATTAGGAAGCTTCTAAAAGGTTATTTGCATTAGGTAATATGTTTTGTTTAGAAAAACGACAATTGTCACCTTAGCAGAAGACTATATAATCTTGTTTTTTTATAGAAAGTATTCATTCGTGCTTTAAGATCAGCGCAGTATCAATTGTATTATTGTTATGTCCAGTAGTTCATTTGTGCTGGAATTTATTTATCCAGATTATTTATTCACTGGTGTTACGTATATCTGATTTAATTTATATTTATTTTAATTTTATTGTGTTTGTCAGCTTTTAAAATTGTTTTAATTCTATTACATGCTATTATAATATAATCTTGTTTACTTGATTTGGAAATCTTTTTCAGAAAATAGTTTGACCTTGACAGTTGATTTGGTAAACACTTAAAGCTGACCTAGTTCCCGAACTTATTTCAAAATTGGTAGCGGCCACGTGAACAAGTTCTTGTTTATTTGTATTGTGGGAGTGATAAGAGTGAGTTCAAGGCTGTATTGAATACGTGACCCTATGCTTGTAAACAGTTCTAGTGAAGTAAACAACCGTTTTTCTCGTAGTAAAATGATTGGATTTTATCAAGGTCATACTGAGGTTTCTAAATTGCGCATTAGTTAGTTTCAATAAGTGATGCTTAGAGAGAATTTAGTCAGTCTATGCTTAAAAACTCTTGATTCAAGTCGTTTCCTTCTGTAGTTGCAAGTATTCGAGTTATATTTTAATTGTTTTTCAGATTATTTGGATTTTAAAAGATTAATTCGTTTAACAGGAAATATTTTTATGCTCATACAGAATTCTTGAACAAAGACATTTCTTAAAAATTTATTTGGATTTCTAAAACCAGAGGATTAATTATTGTGTCTCTACAAGGAACTGTGGACAACAACATTCAACAGGATACAGCATACGTCATCGCCTTCCACCTTGGATTTTTCGTCGGGATTCGAACTTGAAATTATTAGAACATTTTATTATTAGGACTTCTAACATTTTATTTGTAGATTATTGTTGGATTATTTTTGGATTTGATTCTTGAAACCGTAAGTTCTTATTTTTTCATTTTTACAGTAATTTTCCAGGGAAATAAATTATTTGTTATATATTTCAAAGCTTGTTGTTTTCACTATTTCTTGTGTTACTGTTTATTTGAGGCTAAACACGTAACAATCCACATAGTTCTTAGAAGTGCAGTCTTGGGCGTGGGTTGAATCAGCGATATTTGTCATTTTCTGAAAAGAAATTCATATTAACATTATTATAAAATCTTGTAGATTCACTGTCCGTTGTACCAGATGTAACATTTTGGTACTCATTTGTTTTGATTAGCAAACCATTAGAGGTTGTGAAATATAAGGGTTCTAAGCATTATCATATGTTATATTTTTTTAAAATCGTTTTCGCATTTGAATGCAGACCCATCTTCGAAAGAAACACTCTAACATTCTCCTGTTCCTATTTAGTAGTAATGATCGTTGAAGTTGATTTATATATCTCTTTTCGTTATATATTCCCTAAAAAGTTCATCTAATTTTAGCAATTCATTTTCAACTCGATTATCAATGAAAATTTTTATAAAAGTACTTCACATTACAACAAATTATATTTTTTGGCTACTGCATCATATTCACTAATAGGATGTCTTACAATTACAGTTTTATGATTGTTGATACTTTTTTAATCTGACTTTTAAAATAAGAATTTCATTCAATTCAGTTTAATAGTTGTAACTTCATTTCTTGTTGCATTGTTAGTTGCATCCAGTTCTGTACCACTAGCTTATTATCAAATATCACGAATAGTATAAGACTTATATAATATAATTATATATTACATTTATATAGAAGAAATACTTACTACCCTAAACTAAAATTCTAAAATAGTGTACAAGAATACGAAAGGTCTTAGAACAAGCAAAGAGTTATACTGGATTTAACAACGATGAATTACATAATTTATAACTGGTTGCGAAATCGATATTAAACAACGTGTATTAGATAATTAAAAAGGATTGTGTAATCAATATTGAAGAAAACAACGACAAGTTAAACACTTAAAGAAAATTGCATCGTCAATTTTGAAGAGAACAACGATAAATTACACAGCTGAAAAAGATTATGTAATCAATATAAAATAAACGATACATTACTCAGTAAAAATATTGTGCTATCATTATTGAAGAAAAAAAACAACAACGATAAATTACACAAACGTTATGCATAATTTATATCAAGAGAGCCAATATTAAAATGTTAAAACTTAATTAGTATCAAGTTTAGGTTGTGTTAGTAAATTTTGTTTGAATAGGAATTTTAAAGATTAAAAATAAATTTTGTAATAGCTAAACCGGCTTAAGCGGGTTGTTGTGCTCTTCTCGGAAATCCTGTATGGATAAGCTTAGCCACATTACGGTATAGTTTCACGATCAATGTAATATGTTATATTTGTTTTAAAATTAAATAATAATATTAAATAATAATACAATGATGTAATAATTGGTATAATAACCACCTCCTTTGATAATATATTTGTAATTATCACAGTATATATTAAATACTTGAGCTTTATCATAACCATTATGAGATGTACAATCTATGCATATATGCTCAACATAAAAAATTGTATATTGGGTATTTGAAATCATCATCTATGTCGTTTTGAAATAATCTTTAACAGAACATAAGTAACAAGTATTTTCTCTGGTATAAGTATTTCTTTAATAAGACAATTTATTCATCCTTTTGCGTTATCACACACTAAATAATAAACATAGAAATTTATGTTCTAAATTGTTTTTGTATACAAAATATATACCTTAATATTTTACATTATTTTATTTTACTTGGCATTCTATATTCTAAGATAATGTTATAATGTAAAAAACTTTTTAGAGCGTTGATAGAAAATAATTAATTGAGAAACGGTTGGCAAAACAAAAAGGTTATAGAAGAGCATTATAATGATTAAGCCGATAGATTATGAAAGACAAAAATATAACATTTTTTATGAAGAAGGTTGATGTTATCCTGCTCTCCTAACATTATAGACTATAAAAGACAATAATATAACATTTTTGATGAAGAAGATTGATGTTATCCTGCTCTCCAAACATTATAGATTATGAAAGACAAAAATATAACATTTTTGATGAAGAAGGTTGATGTTATCCTGCTCTCCTAACATTATAGGTTATGAAAGACAATAATATAACATTTGTTATGAAGAAGGTTGATGTTATCCTGCTCTCCTAACATTATAGACTATAAAAGACAATAATATAACATTTTTTATGAAGAAGGTTGATGTTATCCTGCTCTCCTAACATTATAGATCATGAAAGACAAAAATATAACATTTTGTATGAAGAAGGTTGATGTTATCCTGCTCTCCTAACATTCTTGATTATGAAAGACAAAAATATAACATTTTTGATGAAGAAGGTTGATGTTATCCTGCTCTCCTAACATTATAGATCATGAAAGACAAAAATATAACATTTTTTATGAAGAAGGTTGATGTTATCCTGCTCTCCTAGCATTATAGACTATAAAAGTCAATAATATATATTTTTTATGAAGGAGGTTGATGTTATCCTGCTCTCCTAACATTATAGACTATAAAAGACAATAATATAACATTTTTTATGAAGAAGGTTGATGTTATCCTACTCTCCTAACATTATAGATTATGAAAGACAAAAATATAACATTTGTTATGAAGAAGATTGATGTTATCCTGCTCTCCTAACATTATAGATTATGAAAGACAAAAATATAACATTTTTGATGAAGAAGGTTGATGTTATCCTGCTCTCCTAACATTATAGACTATAAAAGACAATAATATAATATTTTTTATGAAGAAGGTTGATGTTATCCTGCTCTCCTAACATTATAGATTATGAAAGACAAAAATATAACATTTTTTATGAAGAAGGTTGATGTTATCCTGCTCTCCTAACGTTATAGATTATGAAAGACAAAAATATAACATTTTTTTGAAGAAGGTTGATGTTATCCTGCTCTCCTAACATTATAGATTATGAAAGACAAAAATATAACATTTTTATGAAGAAGATTGATGTTATCCTGCTCTCCTAACATTATAGATTATGAAAGACAAAAGTATAACATTTTTGATGAAGAAGGTTGATGTTATCCTGCTCTCCTAACATTATAGACTATACAAGACAATAACATAATATTTTTATGAAGAAGGTTGATGTTATCCTGCTCTCCTAACATTATAGATTATGAAAGACAAAAATATAACATTTTTATGAAGAAGGTTGATGTTATCCTGCTCTCTTAACATTATAGATTATGAAAGACAAAAATATAATATTTTTTTATGAAGAAGGTTGATGTTATCCTGCTCTCCTAACATTATAGATTATGAAAGACAAAAATATAATATTTTTGATGAAGAGGGTTGATGTTATCCTGCTCTCCTAACATTCCCGTAACCAAATGTTATAACAAATCTAACCTAATCTTATCTAGAAATATATACAAAAATGAGGATTTGTCTAAACGAAAGAAATATTCGGGAACTGGAGAAACAATAACCCATCCGTAACCGCAACACCCCTCCACCAAAGAAAATAAAGAACGAAAAAACAGCAGAATCAATAAGACCAACAAAAGTATATAAAAATCTTAAAGAAGTAAAGTAAACATCCAGTAGTAGTGAAATGTAGTATAGCTGGCTTAATATCGGAAGAAATTTATTAGAGTTGGTTTAACAGAATATAACACAATTGAGTAATAAAACGCTTATATTGAAATATAACAAGCAATATAATTGAACCAGACTGCAACAGGCTTAGTCTTACGAATATTTTAGGGTATATTTCAAGGTTATTAGACCAACCAATAATTATCGCTGGTTGAGCAGTAAATATAACATATAAAAGGTCAGTATTGATAAATTGACGCTATGTTACAACAACATATATGAATGGAAACAATTCAGATGTATTCATATCATTTACACAAAACATATCTGAGTTAATTGTAGTACTAGTAAATACAATGCATCAAATATGATGAATCACAGGATAAAATAGAGTTATATTTGAATTATAGCGAGGGATATTCATTTTAAAAAAGGAACAGCCAATAGTGAATCCGGATTTGGAAATGTTTTTAATAAATAAGCAGTTTTTTTTTTCTTAAGCTTTGCAAATGATGTTACCTTCACAATCTTTTGTCAAGAATCCTTTGGACTCATCTAGTATACCAAGTCCCATTGACGGCCGTAGAAATAGTCGAGAAAATGTTCAATACTCATCTGCGACCATGGGTCAGACAAGGAGCTTCGGTAGTATCGGCTTGTACAGTAACTGCAGCAAGATTCAGTCTGTCCAGGAATCCTCAGACTGGATTTGACGGAAGAGAGAGGACCGATGGAAAGCTAAACGTTTCGGGGATGAATCTGATCATCCCAGCCGTCGCATACGTAAACGGATATAAAAGAAATATTTATGGTCTGTTTCTTTACGACGGGAGGTTTTATGTATATTTAATTTGTATTGTTTATAATTATTTGTTCCTTATTATTCTTGAGTATAGATTCCAACATGACTAGTGACATTTATTTGGTGAACAATATATTACATACCTTACATTTCTTTATTTTGAAAATAATTTTTGCAAGTTTGTTTGACAATTTACATTACATTGTGTATTTAGAAAAATAATTGTTATATATTTCAATGTTTGTTATATGTTTTATCAGGATTCAGAAGCATATTGTATTCCCGTTTGTTCATGTATATGCTTATCTTTTTACATTCGTCAAACATATTTAAGGGTATTATTCTATGGAAAGATCTTCAGTGAGTGCACATTATAATAAAGAAAACGCTGAGACTTGTAAACGCCCAAACGTTTATTGATACTGAATTGGTGTGTCTCTAATATTTTCTAAAATATTGTTTTATTTGATTGAGTTGCATTGATAGCTGCTAATTGAGATAAATGTACTGCATCTGGCACATAAATTTCCAGCTTTCCCATGATGACAATATCAGTATGTCTTTCTATTACACGGACAATGATTGACTCTGAATTGTTACAAGTTTATCCGTTATTACTAGCTGATACTTCCACAGATTGAATCATTGTTTAAGCTCTAATATTTGATTGGCTCGAGGCTGGATTATCCATAGAGCAAAATGGGTAAAGTGCCCATAGCCTCCGAGGCTCAATTCGGCCCTGTAAATTACCATCTGATTTCACACGCAGTGTTGTTAATAGTACTTTAACCATATCTACGGACAATGCATGATGGATATGGGCCCCTATGTTGGCTGTGCCCAGGGCCCCCAAAGTCCTTAATCCGGCCCTGAATTAGGTCAACATCTATTCTAAGGATTCGTGTACAAAGACTCGTCTTTCTTAAAAGAAAAGCTTGTTCACCAAATCATTGAACTCGAAAGCCATTATTAGGCCCCTAGGGACTATACTGCAATGTAATCGAGTGAAAACTAGTCTTGTTTAAAAATAATGAAAAAATCCCCCACAAACTTGATCTTAATTTTGTTACATCACAAAAGAGAATATAAAAGTAAAATATTTTATCAAACTTTATCTTTTCAAAGATAAGAAATGCATCTTAATTAGGGCGTGCAGTGATAGCTGGAACTGTATCTGGGTGAATTCATTTCAATGTAATTAATTTTATAGTCCAAATTATTAACTATAAATATAACTCGCTAGATCCTTTAATGTACTACGAACCTTAAATCATACAGTGTGACGTCATTGATTGACTACCATCATTTGACAGTGGAATGCATTTTTAATGGTGACAGAACACAATAAATTTAAAGCTTGATCCTGTATAATATGGATGTAAAATAAATTTTCAAGTCTTAATAGGGGATTCACGTTGTTAGACTTCGTAAAAAAAAAACGGTCCACAAAGGAATTTCTCATTAAAGAGCTTCGTAGCAAACTGGTTCCATAATTGACGTCAAAACAAACAGGAGATCCACAAATGAAGAATGCGTGTGTCAGAACCACATTTATCATTTATTATGTTATTACGCCATATTGGTAAAAAATTAAAATTAATAATTTCTCGAATGGCTATGAATTCCAATTTGCATTCTATTTTAATTTAATATAAAACTAAGCATAACAATTGACATGCGCATAAATATATTTTCATAGACATAAATGAATATTACTCTATGCATACACAGGAAAACAAGACTGTTCAATCACTGAAAAGAAAACCAATAAATAAAAGTCGGTTAATAATTCCTGTCTTTATAATGCCTTCTGCAGCTTTCTTGTTTCATAGGCACTATGATTCTATATTCTCAAACAAATTTTTTGTGAAAGAACACGTAGACTACTCATTACCTACGGCAAGCTGGGGAGAGGAGCGTGCAGAAGTATATACTAACAAGAATGTGCCACAAGTTCGGCTTGAAAGAAAACTTCAACTGCAAAAACAGATGTTGTTCTTAGTAGGACCGGTGTTGACGATTCTATAAATATAATATAATATAATATAATATAATATAATATAATATAATATAATATAATATAATATAATATAATATAATATAACATATTATTATATGCTCATTTTATCTCCGTTAACTTTGCATTGTCAGCATCGTTGAGTATTTTACGATATTGCACACCTTCATGTTACATTCACGTGCATAAAGGAATTACTTTCTATTGTAAAGAAACAAAAGACGCAGACGCCAGCACTTTTTGATTTGCAAACAAATCATTTACACTCGCGTAGTAGGCGCTTTACGTTTTGGTTAATTAAATTTGTTTCTGAATGAAGTAAAGCAGATGTTTCGTCGACTGCCATATACCAGCTGCTTTGGCACATTCTGCGTTAACTTTTTGATACAATGTTTCGGATTTAGGATAGCAATACAGTAGACGCCAGAAAGGGTCCTTACAACTAACATAAAAGTGACAAGGCATAAACTGTCTTCTTTAGCTGGTAATAAGAATGGCAAAATATATACTTACAGTTTTACATCCTGACTTTCCTCAAAATGTACTTTCTTAGTTCTGCAGATCCGAATTACATGAACCATGTCATAGGTTCTCAATTTTGATTACACATTTCAAAATTGTACTGTAATTTCGAATATACGTGCAGTTACATCCTCCTTACTGCACTCAAAATAAAATAAGCATTAAATCCCATAGCGTCCTTTTGACAATTGCAATGATTTCAAACATTAAATGACAGAAACAGAAACACATTAGCAGATGTCAACACTCTTCTCCCTCGCTTCTTCAGTCCGATGTATTTCATGTGGAATTGTCACATATAAATCCAGTCCATAATCACGACATTTCGTAGAATCCACAAAAATACCAAAATCTATTCATTCCAGATCAAATGGAAACGTTGTTGCAATGCGCATGCATTCACAGTATGACTCCAAATTTCAATTTTAACTAGACACGCCATTTTCTTTTGAAAGTTATGTCGAGCGCGCGACTAAGTTCAAATTTATCTGGGCGGAGTTATATGCGCAGTAATAATGTTGTTGTTGTGTAATGGTGAATCTGCGCTTGCGTATTTAGTTTGGAATACGGCATACATTCAGTTACTTTGTTTCTTGTAGTGTATTTTGTTAATATAATTAAGCATTAGGTAGAATAAGAAAATGAGCATATACTAAAAGGGTTACTGCATTTGTATGGGAAAGTATTAACTCGTTTTGTCGGATGGATATACTGCACTCCCAAGGTCGTATTTATATCCGAAAAACTGGTTCATCTTTTCGCATACAAATGCAGTAACCCATAAATATAATGTAATGTAATGTAACGTAACGTAACATAGCGTGACATGACATAACATAACATAACGTAAATAAAATAACATAACATCACAAATTCGATACAATTTGCCTATAGTGTGTACAGTTTCATATTTTTGATATTTTAACATGTGAACAGATCGTTTTATTTTATTCTGATTGGTCCAATGATATTTTAACATGTGAACAGATCGCTTTATGTGATTCTGATTGGTCCAATAAGTCCATGAAATTATTGTGCAGTATTCTTTTTATGACTGGCTGTGATCGTGGGGAAACTTTTGGAATGTTTTGTTGTCAAAAGGAATCGGCGAAAGGAATCGGGGAAGAAATGGTCTCTTCTGTCTGAATATGGCCAATTTACCACCACAAGGAGCTTGTTATGTCTTGTATAACATATCATAACATGAAAAATAGCTAAAACTCCAAGTCAGCAACAACAACATCAAGTAGAGCTAAGAGTATTGCGCAATTCATAGCGAATGTATACCTTGGGGTTGGAGGGGAAGGGTAAAGCTGAAACATTAAATCCACCCTAAATACAAGCGTGGTTTAAATGTTAACTTACCGAAGTAAATAAACTCACCTCTGTTCACAGAAAAAAGTGGACGTAAACCGGTCCACAAACTGACACAAGCTTATCCAACCATTACATCTTTACGCGGTAAATACGTGTTGCAATTCTGACTCAAAATAAAATTCGTTTACATATTCTATAGTTTTATGTTCCAAGTCAAACACTGCAAATATCCGGTGAAAAAAAAATACATTACAGTAACTATGGAGATTTCTGCATCCAGGAAACATTCTTTCAAGTGAATATTGCAACAATGTAATATTTATTTGTGAAAGTGACACGTTATGTAAACATAGACCATTTACTGCATTCCAACCGGTACTGAATCAAACAATGTGACATCGGAAGGACGCTTGTTCTTTGACTTACAGATTGTAAGAAAAGTATAATTTATTTTTAAACGTTAACACTATTTCAACTTTCTTATGTAATGTCTTTATTATTTCGGAAACCTAGTGATATTTTTTTTGTGGACAGTTCTGATGACATTTTACCGATATCTTAGTGTTGAAAATTCCGACGGCCAATTCACACAGTTTTTAAGTTGCTGATTCTTATAAACAATTGCGTTCTTTTCAATATAATTTCTCCACAAATATCTAATAAAGTGTCTAACCTGATACAAAATGAATAAATACGCGAGACTGAAGGTTATGCAGTCAATTCTCAGTTCAGTTAAGTAATGTCGGCATTAAATTCAAAGACATGAAATTGTTTTCTTATAAGTGACAACAATAAACATCAAAAGCACAACAACAAAAATAAACGAAATCAGAGCTGAACAAATTTGAATCCTTTTCTGCTGAAGAAAAGAATGTTTTCACAATAGCGATTAAGTTTAGTTTTCTCCCTCATTTTAAACACAAAGGATTCATTTTCTTAATTACAAAAAATATGGCAAATGTATTAGTGTTTTCACATTTTTATTGAAATTTCTGCTGAACAGCATAAAAAGAGGAAAATCCATTCTTACGATGGAAATGACTTGAGTGAAATGAAAATGGACGTATCAATATTACAAAGCTACCATTACTTTGCTCTGTTGACATTGTTATCTTGCTTGAAAAGAAAAAAGAAACTGAACATTGGAAATGAAAATGCTAACTTTGCTAAATACATTTTTGCTGATCCAGCTATGTCATACTGAATATAAATAATAAATAGCATCTTCGGCCTCAAAATATTATTTTTAAAATATTTACTTCTATGTCACATTTGTTTGTACGATAACGAAAATAAAGAAAAGCGTTACACCTGTATGAACGTCAACTAAGTTACAGATAGAAGGTAAACCAACAAGTTTTGTAAAAGTTAACAAACAATATATTCCTTTTAATACAAAGATAAAATTCAAAAGATAATTAGGGTATAGTGAATTAAATCCAAAATAATCCCTAATGTTCCATCACAAGTCCAAAATTAGAGAATGTTCCAAATGATTTCCACTAATCTTGAATGTGCTAACGGTACAATGCCACCTTGAGAAAACCTTTTCCTTTGATAATTGCAGCACCATCTTTACTTGCAATGACGGAGTACATTCCTGACAATGCAATAATTTAGCAGGCAACAAATGTCACAATATACCAATGACGTCACAAATTAATGATAGCTGAGCTGTCACTCATATTATGGTTCTTTCTGCGTTGTTTATTTTATTGGATTTGAATATATGATAAGAGAAGTAAAGTACTCAGCGTACTCGTGTACCTATTGGACGAGAGAATGTACTAAGGTTAAGATGACCTCAGGGGCCAATACAATGAACCTGCACTGTATGCTGCCTCACTGTTCAAAATCCTCAGGGGGTAGGTTTCATTAGTATTGCGGATGTACGATAATTTGTTCTACTGCAACAGTGCACCTGCTATACAGAAGAGAAAGGCCGCAGATTATATGCTTCTTTCTGGACACACAAAAAGCATTCGACAACGTTTGACACGATGGGTTTGTTCTTTAAGTTACATGATAATGCAGTCAGTATCACACAGATTGATAGATCATTATTAACATGTGCACAATATATGCATCAGGGTAATTTACAGAAACATGATATCTTATTTTCCCTGCAAAAAAGGAGCACACCAAAACAGTGCTTTTATTGAAAGTGTCTTGTTCGCAGTAATGAGTTCCTGAATAGATGTATGATGTAGATCTGGTCAATGTTCATGCCCAGCTGTGGCAGATGACATGCTTCTGTCGTCATTATCTAAAGTAGACATGGCCTATTGTTTGCGTATTTGTTATAGTTACTCACTTAAATATATCTTTATACATGACTCTTAAAAAAGTAAAGTCGTTCCATTTAATGAATTAGTTTCAAATTATATTAGAAGTTACATAATTTGGTTCCGCAGAGGCCATGAGGAAATCCAGTTGGCCTGCATATATTACACACTAATATTTTGTCCTGTAGATTTTGTACAAAAAGTGTCGCAATACCATTGAGATAATTTTGTAGCTGATTAATCTTACCACTTTTCCCCAAATTTATTGGCGTTAGAGAGATGTTACCGTTTTATTTAAAGCACGTGCAAGGTATTTCTAAGGACGCAAGAGACGAAGTACCATTAGGTTATCTGTACATGAATCGTTTTGAAGCTTATATTGACCAGAGAAAACTGAATTTTTTGGAACAAGTGTGATCTATCGAAGCAAGTATATTTGCTTCGACTGTTCAATTCCCTTTGAAGAAAAAATAAAATACAAACAAACGAGTTTTATCCCAGGAATCTATAGACTTATGAGAACATATAATTTAAAAGATTTGTGTATCCGTGTACTATGGAAAGCTGCAGAAGAATAAAAAGGCATGCTGTACAATATTAATATTTTTATTTATGTCATCCACTTCTTCGTTAACTCTTTAATACAATTTTATATAATCGGTTCTATCTGCTCTTCGTTCAAAGTAGGACATAAAGAAACACGAAGCAGTTCTCTTTAGACGAGATCTACTTTATAATGATCAAGAAAACACAGTGGAAACAGATGTCGATATTATATGCACAAAATTATCGCCTTACATATTTATATCATCGGTTCTATCTACTCCTCGTTCAAGGTAGGAAATAAATATGAATCAGCTATTTTTAGACGAGATTTAACGTATTATGAACAATAAAACACTGTCGAAACAAATGCCGATATTATATGCACACAATTATCGCAGGATTGTAAAGTTTTAATTGATACTCCTTGATTACTGTTCCTTAGACGGATGCACTATCGTCACAACAATCTATTGCTTTTGTAAGTCTGTTTTGACCATAGGTCATCTTAAACTTGGTACATTATCTCCGTGCATTAATACACAAACAAATTTAATGGATATTACCATATTTTTCTTATCAAAGATTAAAATAAAAGCATGAACGAGGGAGAAGAAACCAAATGACGTACAGCGAATCTGACGACCTAAGTGTGACACCATTGTCTCTTCCTCGCTCGCTGCTCTCTAAAATAATCGACTTTGCTCCATCACAGCACGTACTAAATGCCATTCTGCACCAAAACACATTTACGATGAAAAATTGCAGAAAATGCAGTTTAAACTAAGTGTTATTAAAGCGAATGCTTGTCCACAGGTGACATTTTATACCCAAAATGTTAGAGTTGTGATCAGTCTACCAAAGGGTAAACGAAAAACACAGGAGCTATACCGAACGCGGATGGTTTCTAAAAATTATGTAACTGTCATGGATTGCAGCTTCTTCATGGCAGTCACGACCGCCGTGGTTTTTATTTATTTGTTTTTATTGAATTAGTCACATAACAACCGGTCGGCCAACATTTCCGACAGTTAACTCTCACAAATACCACACTAGTATTATTGAGTTAAAACTATACCTGGTGGACACGTTTCTAAGATTTCTCATAGAATAAATATATACGCCCAGTGGCATAGATTAATGTTTTAAAAAGTTGATTTGTGAATGGAATTTATGTTTAAACAACATGGAATCCATTAGCGGTATAAAATCAATCTTATACTATATCAAGGAGTATTTGTCAGATTTTGAAGCTACACCTCTTACATACTTTTAATTATTACGATTTTATGTCGGATTTTACTGGTACGGGCTTGGATTTGTCAATCCCAATAGTACACTTAAACGAATGAATTATATTGACTGAATACAGGATTGTGTTCTGTTTGAAAGTCAAAATGGAAACTTTGAAAAGGCGGTTGGAATAGATCAGTTTCGTCTTATGTATGTGTGATTCCACTAACCAAAGTCCTAAGGTACTGCAGGCGAATATTTATCGAAATCTTGCACACGTCTCGCTACATACCTCTGACACAACTCAAGTTCTTCTGTATTGGAGTTTGTGGTACCTGACCAAAGTTCGCTAACATATAGGAACAAAGGGATAATAATTATTTCCCAAATTTTCAGACTGGTTAAAGGATTCATTCCTCGGTCTCTGATACAAATAAAATAAAAAGAGTTTAACAAATATTTGCCTTTATCACATGTTTCTTTAATTGCGTAGTTTCTGTTTTAAGTTGTATGTTAGAGATACGTTGGCATAGTTCTTACTTTAGACTTCTGGAATTGGAGATTTGCCAAACCGAAAAGAAGGGATAACATTCGTTCTTATGTAAGTAAACAAGACAATTTTTATCTGCGTTTTATCTAAGTCTCCACATTTTTGCATAGTTAGAAATTGCAGCAAGCAGAAGTTGCGTCTAATGATGCAAATTATACATACAGTTGTGTCATCTGCTAATAAGACACAAGGCAGTTGGAGATCGGCAAGTTTTAGACCACGCAAAGTGTGATCCAATTCAATGATAAAATCATCTATCATTACAAGAAAAATCCTCGCACACAAGATGCGGTCCTGACTTACAGTCTGCTGAATGGCGAAACGTTTGTAGCTTCGTCACAAACATAACAGAACTTGTATAACTTGTAAAATGACCCGTTGTGCCAAACTGTGTTAAACGCTTTAAGATTTTCAAGAAATGTAGAAAATACAAGACCATCTCTATCCAAATAATATAATATAGATTTTTTAATACAGAACGCTGCAGCTATACTACCGCAATTATTTCTAAAACCCCGTTGCAATGGATCTGGAAAATAAATCTGTTTAGAAAATATAAGTAGTCTATTGTAATTAATTTGTTCTCGGATTTTCTTCTTTGAGTGTCCGCAAACAGTAAATGACCAGCATGCCTTATTTTTATTGAGAAAACTAATTGCACGGCTGATTTCTTACCTAGTGGGGACTTTATCAACAACTCTATCCAAGTGGAATGAGTTTCTATGATCTGTTTCTAACCTTTGCTAAGACAATATGGTAATGATTCTCAGCGTACATATAAGTATTGTCACGTAGTGACAAATCGGAAAAATGATGTGCCATAACTCTCTAATAGAGTCGTGGTCGCGTACAAGGTTTACTTTGATTCGATTTCGTAAGTGTAATCGTGTTTATGTATGTTCTTCCGTATAACCGCATAGAACCTGGAAATATCGAGCTCTGCAGTCTTTCTTATAGTCAGCTTTTGACAGATATTCTAAGCCTCTTGTTCCACCATTAGAGATCCATTCCCTGCGTTTCAGCCGCATTTCCGTGTGAAACTTTGTTACGTTTAGTAGTTTCCAGTAGGCCAAAACCTCTTTATCAGCAGAAACCTAGATGCTGCGTCATGTAAAATCTTTATTCTGTCTTGAATAATAATTTCAGTATCGATATTCGTCACTAGTTCTGCCTTATGCAGTTGCGCTAAAAATTCATTGCGTGTCGCTTCCTTATACCTATTTATCTGTTCTGCCGAGGCTTTCTTCCAATTTATGGTCATTGGGGGTACCATATTTCCCCACAAGAGAATCCATAAGAACACATGGACATCACCAGACCATGTGACAGAAATTCAGATTGACCACATCCGCATAGCTAATAAGTTCAGAAGATCCCTGCAAGATGTGAGGGTGAAGAAGAGAGCAGATGTGGCATCTGACCACCACTTGGTTGTCGCAAGGCTGAAACTTAAGCTGAAGAAGAACTGGATGGGAGAAGAAAACAAAGTATAACATCAGCCCGTTGAAAGATGCAACAACTAAAGACGAATACAGACTGACGCTTAACAACGGCACCAAGTGCTACAAGAGCTTCTTGAAGATGAGGAAGACAATGCAAACAACAGATGGCAGTAAGTTCAAGAGGCAGTAAAATCAACATGCCAAGAAGTACTACGCCCCATGAAGCACCAGCAGAAAGAGTGGAATTCAGCCGAAACATTGCGCAAAATCCAGAAGCGTAAATATAAAAAAGCAGCAGTAAATAGCAGTAGGACAAGAACTAAAAAAGTAAAGGTACAAAGAGAGTACACTGACGCCAACAGAAAAGTGAAAAGAAGCATCAAGATAGACAAGAGAAACTATGTTGAAGGAATGGCAGAAGAGGCAGAAGACGCGACAAGAAGTGGAAACATGAAGAAGCTTTACGACATCACCACGAAGCTTTTTCAGCAAGTACAGCAAAACAGAGAGACCCGTAAAGGACAAGCAGGGAAAGACCATAGCAAGTTCAGAACACCAAATTGAGAGATGGGCAGAACATTTTGAAGAACTGTTGAACAGGCCAGCCCCACTAAATCCCCCAGAAATCCACCCAGCCAATGTAGATCTCCCCATAAGCTGTCACAATCCCAACAGAGACGGGATCAGGAAAGCCATCACCCAGCTGAAGAACGGCAAGGCAGCTGGACCTGATGGCATCCAAGCAGAAGCCCTCAGAGCAGACTTAGATGCTTCAGTAGAAATGATATACCACCTCTTTGAGAATGTCTAGGAGGAAGAAGACGTTCCGACTTACTGGAAGGAGGGACACCACATCAAGATCCCAAAGAAAGGCGACCTCAGCAACTGCTCCAACTACAGAGGAATTACACTCTTATCAGTACCAGGGAAAGTCTTTAACCGGGTCCTCTTGGAGAGGATGAAGGAGGCCGTTGACCCACAACTACGAGATCAGCAAGCGGGCTTTCGGCAGAACAGATCGTGTACGGACCAAATAGCTACTCTTCGCATCATAATCGAGCAATCGTTGGAGTGGAGTTCTTCACTCTACATCAAGTCGATTATGAGAAGGCATTCGACAGCGTGGACCGAGAGACACTCTGGAAACTTCGTCGCCATTATGGCATCCCAACCAAGCTGGTGAATCTGATCAACAACACTTACAACGGAGTGCTCTGCAGAGTCATTCATGCAGGACGCCACACAGACAGCTTCTTAGTGCAGACTGGTGTGAGGCAAGGCTGCTTGCTGTCGCCGTTTCTCTTCCTTCTCGCCATCGACTGGATTATGAAGACGTCCACCAATAGGCGGAGAAATGGGATCCAGTGGACATTGTGGAGTCAGCCGATGACCTAGCACTCTTGTCCTATAGTCAGCAGCAAATGCAGGACAAGACCGACGTACTGACAGCCACATCAGCACAGGTTGGCCTCAACATCCACAAAGACATGACAAATATCCTCAAGATCAATTACGCCAGTAACAACCCAGGGACACTTCAGGGAAGTCCCCTGGAAGAGGTGGAGTCCTTCACGTACCTGGTTAGAATTATCAACCAGCAGGGTGGCACAGACGCAGATGTCAAGTCAAGGAAAGGAATGGAAATTTTAGAGCAGCTTTCATACAACTCAAGAACATCTGGAGCTCCAAAGAAATTTCCTTAACTACCAAGATCAGACTGTTCAACTCCAACGTGAAGTCAGTCCTACTGTATGTAGCAGAGACATGGAGAACCACCAAGTGGATCGTAAATACAGTTCAGACCTTCATCAACAGCTGCCTAAGAGGAATTCTCCAGATCCGCTGACCAAACACCATCAGCAACACCAATCTGTGACAAAGGACCTCCCAGCTTCCATTAGAGGACAAGATCAAGAAGAGAAGGTGGGGTTGGATAGGACACACCCTACGTAAACCGCCAACCAACATTACCAGACAGGCATTGAAATGGAACCCGCAAGGCAAGCGGAGAAGGGGACGACCAAGAAACACCTGGCGACGCGCCCTTGAGGCGGACATCACTAAGATGGGTCACACCTGGAGTCAGCTTGAAGGGGTGACACAGGACAGAAGCCTCTGGCGATCTTTTGTGGGCGGCCTATACACCGGCAGGGGTGACGGGCAAAACTTATACATTATTTCGGCTTTAACCACTAAGTCGAACTAACTTTTTTTTTGCAATATTATATGGTCTATCAAAGATTTAGATTTACCATCGGCTCCAAAAAAGGTAACATCAGGCCCTTTACAAATGAATCGACTATTAACATATACTAAATGCCTATCGCTCAAAATCTTTTTTTAGAGCAGAGCCTCTTGCATTTGATGTCAAACAATTGGTTTCAGATCTAAATAGTGAATTTAACTGGCCATTGAATTTTCAGCGAGTATAGGTATGCTTTCTATACCAAACATATCAAAATTGGTCCTTCAGTTCTTCTATTGTTTAGGAGTATCTTGCAGTCGGAAAATTAGTTGATGGCAAAAGGGTCCCGAAAACAGAATATTTAAATTTAATGTTCTATTTTACCTCTATCCCATAAACTCTATCGCTGCCAACGCTCGACAAAGGATTAACACAGAGTGACTTCCTATATAGGATTATTTTTTCCCCGAACCCTGTATGCCTTAGCCCTTAACATTTCTTCAAAATTCACTGTTAACCTATTGTCAGAGCCTGAAAAAGATTTAAACTCTGGATGCATATTGTCTGGAAAATTGAGCTGCTCTTTAAGAAGCCAGTGCTCCGTAAGCACTGCAATATCTACCTCGTTTAGTAAAGAGTACAAGTAAAGTGAGCCATACATAACTCCTTGTTAGTTCCATGTCATCAGTGGAAATGTATGGCTAGACTTTTGTTGACTTAGAAACGCATTTGCAACACAAGTATTGCAAAGATCATAAAATATTCAACCATAATATGTGTACGCAACTTACTGCCCCTTTATCTAGTTTCGCCATAAAGCCTGCTTCCTTACAATCCTCATAAAATTCTCTTGTCCATATAAAATCTGGCCATAACCTTTTCTATAAAACATTCTCAAAGTCTAACTCATCTACCGTGACTAAAGCAATAAATTTGTCCTTTCCTCCTCTTACGCGCCAACGTTGTAAGACCTGAGTGTCTATTTCTTCCACCCCTTTCAATCTAGCGTGCTTTTTGATGCCAGTTCTGATCTTTGCCCTTGATTTGTCAATCGGTAACCTTGACATTAGAACCCGACGTTCGTGAGAGTTCCTCGCACGTTATTGTGGCCTGAAGTTTCTTTTGGTTACGATGACATCGATTGTTTTATTTCCTTTATCCCGATTTTGTTGCGCATGGTTTCTTTCTCTCCATGTCGTTGTTTCTTGTATTTTCTCGTGCCGATTGTTTCTGATCATGGCGATAACCACGTCCTCCATTATCTTTGATTACTGTAAATTCTTCTTTCGAAGCACTGGGTATGGCAGAGTCCACGCAATTCCTTCTCTTGACCAGTGGATTTTCGAAGTTTGGTACAATCAGGGTCAAAAGATTTTATCCCTTTCGCCGTATTTACCGTTGGTTCAGTTGAAAGTTTGCCCATACGCACCATATCGCCTAGTCTGTGCCGCACGTTTTGTATTTATAGTTTCTTTATCCTTATTACATATTCTATCCTCTATTATTTGGTGTAGAATCAGTTGATGAGCTTTGACATTTTCCAGTTGGTTATTCTTTTCCCCGTGTGATATTCTCAAGGCCAAATTGTGCGCCCATGAGAGATGTCTCGGTTGGGGGTTGTGCCGCGTCTGCTGTGGTTATGGCAGGGGCAGTCCTTGCTGCACTTATAGTACTTGAAGGGTGAGTCTGGTGTGGGTTGGAACTGCCTCTTCTTCCTCTCAGATCGTTTTTCATCTGCTAGGAGGTGTAGCTTGTCCTCGCCGGCTTTCAGACCTGTGATCAGAGCGTGTCGCCAGCTGGACCTGTCCAGAGCAAGCTCTTGCCAGGTGTTGACATCGATGTCAAAGACTTTCATGTCGCACTTGCAGACATCCTTGAAGCGGTGATGTGGCCGTCTGATCGACCTTTTGCCAGAGGCGGA
This sequence comes from Sinohyriopsis cumingii, assembly GCA_028554795.2. Lineage (NCBI taxonomy): Eukaryota > Metazoa > Mollusca > Bivalvia > Unionida > Unionidae > Sinohyriopsis > Sinohyriopsis cumingii. The sequence goes on along the minus strand of CM068830.1, from coordinate 26,928,053 downwards.
GAAGTGTGGTGATGCTGAAAATTTTGGCACGTTCAAAAACTTCGTTGTCTGTTACTCGATCGCTCCAGATGATCCCGAGTATGCGTCGTTGGCATCGCATGTGAAAGTCGTTCAGTATTTTCTTTTGTGAGGCGTACAGAGTGCATGTTTCACTAGCGTACAGGAGAATTGCTTAGCACGCATGCACGGTATACGAAGATCTTAGTGTTCAGGGCCAGCATGATGTTGTTCCACACTCTCTGCGACAACCTGGAGAAAGTTGTTGATGCCTTTCCGAGCGAAAGGTTGTTGATGATAGTAGAGCCGAGGTACGTGAATTGACTGACTACCTCAAGTTCGTACTTTTTTGGTGATGATGCTTGGGGGGTCCCACTCCTGAGCCATCACTTTGGTGTTCTTAGGCTGATGGTAAACCCAAACTCATGGCATGCTTTAGCAAAGCGTTCCGTCAGACGCTATAGCCCAGCTACCGTGTGAATGGCTGGATCATCATCATCTGTGAACAGCATGCTCCTGATGGTTGCTTGTCGCACTTTGCTCTTTGCCTTCAGTCGTGCTAGGTTGAACAGTCTGGCGTCTGATCTCGTGCGCAGGCAGATCCCAAAGGCATGCTTGGGTAGGACAGCGAAGAAGTCACCAAAGGGCGTGGTGGCAAGGACGCAGCTATGTTTCACTCCGCTACAGATGTCGAATGGGTCGGACGTAAAGCCATCATACTGCACTGTGTCTTTCATGTCATCGTGGAAGAACTGGATCATGCTTAGCAGCTTTGGAGGGCATACAATCTTCGCCAGGATTGTGAAGAGTCCATATCTGCTGACCAGATCGAACGCCTTGGTGAAGTCTATAAGGGCCAGGAAGAGGGGTCTGTGTTGTTCTCTTGTAGTTACCTGATGGAGATGATCATGGCGATTGTGGGACTCTCTGCGCCGTACCAGCACTGCGACTCTGGATACATTCTGTCAGCAAGTACTTGCAGTCTGCTCAGGATGATGCGTGCAAAGACTTTATCCACGATGTTGAGAAGAGATATACCCCTGTTGTTGTTGTAGTTGCTTATGTCGCCCTTGTTCTTGTACTAGATTACGCTGTTGGTGTCTCTCATGACCTGATGCACTGCACCTTCATCCCAGCACTGGCAGAGGAGGCCGTCCAGGTTTGTGAGCAATTCACGTTTAATTTCATCCTTGATTTGCTGAATACTGCTTTGTATAAAATGTTTTAGGTCCATTACCTGGTATAAGTTCTCCATTGTTACTTAAATATGACTATTATCATTTGAAAGAGACAGTATTGAATTGTGTTCCAAATCTTTGTCATTGCTTCTGGACCTGGCTCCGATCGCTGTGTCTGTATGTATGCATGTATGTATGTATGTATGTATGTATGTATGTATGTATGTATGTATGTATGTATGTATGTATGTATGTATGTATGTATGTATGCATGCATGCATGCATGCATGCATGCATGTATGTATGTATGGATGCATGCACGCATGCATGCATGTAGAGATGTTTTCCATCGACATTGAAATATGTTTAAGCAGAAATTATAATATATCCAAGAAATAAATCCCATTTTTTTCCCATTGAAACCAGACATGGACCTCCTCCAGTAGCCCATATTCGTCTTGTTCCAGATCAAAATATGTTAATGAAGAAGTTATACGACCTATCAATATGCGACCGTACTCACCATGCAGCTAATATAAAGAACATTCCGTGACTCTAAATACCGGGTTTGAATTGGATTTAGCTTTTACTCTGCATTATTGAATCAATACCTTTAAGCTAGAATTGTGTTTTATTTTCAGATTAGACACGCAATGATCCAAGAGGGAATACAAGACAGGGAGCAGTGCTTGTTCCATGCTGATAATAATGCAGATACTTCCTGGTTTCCACGTCACTGGTTAAGCGCAACAATTAACTGCATATTCTCTGTCGAAAACGTTTTCAGTTCACCTATTGAATCAATAGCAAATTTTCAGATTTTTTTCGTTTTATAATTGTTTCTGCATGTTGCTTTATTTTCTTAGAGTGCCATTAATATGAAAATTACTTTTGATCATTACTTTTCTTGCATACATGATACATGATAGCACACAGAGTAATTTTCAATATTTGTATGAAATTAATAATTAATTAGAGAATTGTCAACGAAGTTAAACATTTTTTATTGCAACAGAGCATATACAAGGGTTCCTTCATCATTACGCTCTCTCTCTCTTTCTCTCTCTCTCTCTCTCTCTCTCTCTGACACACACACATACATACATTCACGTAAACAACACCCCCACCCCCACCCCCCCCACACAAGACTCATACGCTCACTTACTCATTTACGTCCTCAACACACGCAAACACACAGACACACACACACACACACACACACAAACACACACGCACACATACACACAAAAATCTTAGATTATGAGATTAATTACTCATATCATAATTGAAATATATCACATGCAATTATATAACAGGTGCCCAGATAAGTTTTATGCATGATATTTGCCCTTCGATTAAACTTTATTTCACGAAATCGTGCAATTGTTAGTTTTAAATAAAGGCCAAGATAGAGTGTTAAATGACACGTTTACAATTAACATATCTTTAATCTTTATTTGCTTTTATTGCAACACATATAGAGCAAATTTGGAACCATCACACCAGAGAATAATCCATATCTGGCTGAAAGAGATTTTTTAAAAACTGCGTACGTTTATATATAGATAAAACCAAACACTAATACACTATTACAAGTACAAGTGGTTAGCCATACTTACATCACCATTTCCTCGTCAATCTCGCAAATCATTTCAATAAGACTTATTTTCCTTAATTTGTTTCCTCTGACCATACCTATTTATTTCTAGACCTGTTTCAGGTTGGATTTAATAATCAGTTCTAGTTCTAGGAAGTACTTTATCATTTGCGAATAAACTGGCTACACAGTTTGTACCCTTCTGATATACTTGCCGGTCATAGAAAGAAAAACATAATTAAAAACACCCGAAAAATCCAAACAATAACAAAAACAAAAAAAAAATCAAAACATCCCCCGCGAAAAAAAAGTTGTACAAGTATGAAGCCTACAGTGACACGGTATAAAATGTCGTACTCTTCAGAAAGTCGGCCATCGAAACATATTTTCTGCTCCTTCGACTCATATATGGTTCAAACTAAAGCATGCAGTTTGACTGACAGTTCAACAAAGAAACCACAAGAGAAATGTTCATCGCCAACCAGACCAAAAACTTGTACATAACACAATAAATTTAATCAAAATTGTCTCAAAGAGTCTTGAGATAGTTCTATTTATATCTATATTGTGTGTTTAACTTTTTTCCATGGTTGTAGATTGTAATGAGCACTTGTAAACAACATACTACATAGCTAATTTGTTCCACGATTGTGGATACGTTTGCTGAAAGCAGTATAAACCTTCTAACGGAATCATACGTGCTTGACAGCAGTATACGTCCTTTGACGCAATCATAGTCCTTTGACGGCATCCCGTCCTTTGCATTGCTGTTGTTGTTGTGGCTTTTAACGCCATTTTTCAGCACACGATAGGCTATGCATGGCGGCCAGTATTAATGGTGGAGAAAGAACCCGGGAAACCCCCGGGAAGAACCACCGACCCACGAGAAGCTACTGGCAAACTTTCTCACATACCCACATTGGCCGAATCCTAGACTAGAGGTGAGATGGCAGTGATCCGTAACGGAGAGCGCTTTAGACCACTCGTGGCACCTCCTTTGCATTGTGGTTGCATTATTTCTATTATGACAGCATAAGTTCTGTCTCAGTATTTTTCTTCCAGGTAATAAGCCATCGTACATGAAGATTTTCTTTACGTACACTTCTTTGTAAACTATAACTCTCCTTCGCCACAGTGGAGAGAGAGAGAGAGAGAGAGAGAGAGAGAGAGAGAGAGAATAAGAACACAGCAAGTCATTGATTCTGTTGAGAGAGACTGAGTGGACAAGGCCTCATATAATTCCTAAGTTTGTGAAAAGAAGGTACGTTTATTTAGAAATATTATTGCTCGTAATTTCTTATATCGAACACTATTTACTACGTAGCACTTTATCATGCGGTAGTTAGTCTGAAGAAGAGATTAAAATTTAAAACAGGATCACCATTTGGCATGAATTTTAAAGACGTTTTGAGTTATTTAATTTATTTAACTCAGCGTACTGTATAATATTCGCTAGCACAAAGAATATTGCCTGACAAAATATTCATATATATATATATATATATATATATATATATATATATATATATATATATATATATATATATATATATATATATATATATATATATATATATATACGATCTTTTGTGGCTTTAATGTTCTATGGATTACGAGAAAGCATTATGATCGAGTAAAACTTCCATGACGCTTACAGAACCAAGTCAGCAAGCTAGTGATTACAGTGTGAATAGACACGAGAGAAGCGAGCACATTGTCTTTTCACAAGCTCTGGTGATGAACGTTACGGTAGTATAACAGAACCAAAGAGCCAGCGTGAATATTACAGAGGAAAGTATAAATGCGAGGAGAAATATATAACTAAACTGAAGAAAACCTTTCAGGGTAAAGAAATAAAGAACAACATATTTTATTAAATGTTACAGAACACAAAATATTTATTATTAATAGAGGAGTGACACAGCAAAAAAAAGGAACAAGGTTGTTAATCTTTCAAATGGACATAACAGCAAAGATAGAAACAAAACCCAACTGATAACAGAGGTGGTAAACTATAAATATCGATTTAGTAATATAGTTATTACATTTTAAGTGAGGTAAAATAATGAAACAAAATCATTCATAATCAAGACAGATTTTATAATACTTAAATCTAAATGAAGAACGTGTATGATGGACTGAATGTTATTAACGATAATGAAGAAAAGTACGTATGCTGTGTGTTTAAAACACGAGTTGGAAGTTTCACTAACTACTGACAATAATTACACAGAATACATAACAAACAACAATATCAAAATTACTAGTCAGGGATAATTACAGCTAGCTACTAAATCTGAAACAGCTTGTGTTTTTGAAACCTAAAATTGTTTGCATTTTCTATCCCAAATCAATCACACAAAATATTTTAATGGAACTTCATCTGTGGTTTTTAAGTCTAAGAACTTGTTCATGTTGATGTAAACGAGTCTTTACCAGTCAAAAAGGTCAAAAAGGTTTTCCACGTGATTAGTATTTATACTATGTTAAAAGATAATACAGTCAATAAAGAATGGGTATTACAAACACATTAACCACTAGTAGCAAAGATAAAGATAAGAAATAAGTGATTGTCACTGAATGCCTGAAAGGTATTGTTTTCCTATTAATACAAAATTGACAATGGACATACCAATAAGAGGTGCCAATTATTTTGGTTTTGGAAAGCAGAACGAAGTTCACTAGAACAATCTTTAATCAGTGATCTCGCTTAAATAGAAACCGTTTCGTTGATGTTGTGGTACTGTGCATAAAAATGATTCGGTTAATGGAAGATTTGTTTTTCAAAAAGTATTTTGGGATTATTACATGAAGGACATTAAAGGAAAATAATTTGAAAGTTAAAAAAATAAGGCGAGAAAATGGAGACATTGACAATTATAGCAAAAAATCCAACGAGATCTCTACTATTTTCTCATTTGCTGGAACATATTGGTTATAACAAGAAGATTTTAGCGCCTCACGATTTATGATTAGGAAATTAAACAAAATATAAAATGCAGTACAAACTGTTCGAAAACTACTAAACATACAATAATACTTACAACCCATCGAGCAAACGATAAATAGTAGGATATCAACATAAGAGAGTGACATTAAGAGAGGAAATTAGGAAGTCTCTAGAAAAGGGCACAACTATTACAGAAGGTATTAATCGATGAGACTAAAACAAAACGATGACGCGATTAAAAGAGTCGCTGATGACTCCAAAACTGGTGTGGAAAAGTTAAAGGATACACTACTGTTATAACCAATAATAGACTTCCAGAACTGCAGAAGAAGAATGGCTGTAAAGTGTTAATTATATCTATATCATGTCAATTATTTTTTATAATGTAGGTTTAATTACTCATTTGGTTAATGACATCTTTTATTATAAGATTCTATAAATGACCTTGAATACAATAAGATGAGTACATGTGTAATACTTATTACTATTTTCATTCATAAAATCAAGGTCGAAAATCCTAGTTCAAGTAAACATCATTGCTTGGTCCGAAATGGGCCATTAGTGACTCGAATGGAGGTAAAAATTAACATAAAGTGATACAAGGAGGACATTTGTACTGTAGGAAGGTCAGACTCTCTAGTGTTTGGTTGGATAATAAACTGTAACAGTAGTAGTTGACTTCTTTGTTGGGAAAGTATTTTACAATTGTTACGAGTCTATGCTCTAAAAAAAAGTAACAGAAAAAAGTGAAAGACAACAAGCGTGATAAAATTGCACAAATAATTTATTTCCCTTGAGTAAAGAGTGAAATTGAGAAAAAAGAATTTACGGTATTACGAATTAAATCCCAAAAAAATGTACGGATTACATATTCAAGTCTTAGTAATTTAAAGTCTTGAATAAAACTCAGTACAAGTCCAGAAGAAATCCAGGAACTGAAGGCGATGATTTGTCTGTTAGCTTATTTGTCTCTAGCTTATAGAGTGTTGATGTGTCAACAGTCTTTTGTTGAATCACATTTATTGAATCACATTAAAATAATGTCAGGTCTGAATTCAATTTAAATTATAGTGACTGTCTTTATCCAAGTATTTTATTAGAGCACTCTTGTATTTCCAGAAAAATTAATCGCTTGAATTCAATAATTGGAAGGAAAAGATTCCAGCCTTAAATATATTTAAAAAAATACTGGAGACAACATACAATTTGATTCCGCTAAAACTTAAAGCACAAATGACCAAGTCCTCACAACTGCAAGAATCTAGTACTAGTATTCATAATTTAAATTCTAAAGTACTCAAATTTATTTAGCGAAAAGTGAAAGAATGGATACAGTCAGATCCAAAGCAGAAGGAGATATGGAGACATTTTAAACTGAATTAGCAGAAGAACCGGTTGAAAGGCTAATACATGGTGCCATTATTTCTTTGCCTAAATATTTGCTGTGGGGTCAACGGAAAGGGTCAAGTTAAGCGAGAAGTAACCGTTTTAGCAACGCATCTACACCGATTCTGGATAAATGGTAGCTCTTGATTTTTAACTTGTCTGATCAAAATAAAGTTTTTCTTCACGACTAATTCAGCAAGGAATTAGATACCCTTTAATGATGAAAACTCACTTGATATGATGTTTTAAATGCTGTACTTATTTCATTCTAAAATTTTATAATCGTATACTACACGCGCTTCTCTACTAATAAAATGTGAACTATAACAGTCTTTTATTTATTTATTTATTTATTTATTTATTTATTTATTTATTTATTTATTCACCTGAATTGAATATACAACTTAAGTCTTTCTTTAAAAAAGATATAATGGACAGAACTTTTCGTTTGTAACTAAAGAGAAAATTCAAGGCAGCGTAATGATCGATTATCTTTCGAATTTATGATGCGTATATAAAATATTGATTGGACTGTACCAGAGTTGGAAGTTACAACATCAGGAACTTATATTACCAATTAGAAATATAACGTCGGTATAGGATATCAATAAAGTTTGTAGATAAAAAAGGATTGCAAACAAGAAACCAAATATCTGTTAAATTGAAATTTTATGTTCATACTAAAACATGATTGACGTTTCCTGGGAACAATGTCATGAGCATGAAATTATGTATATTGGTTGGTTCCTCCCTGCATAGTCCATAACTATCACAGAGATGCTTTAATTGTTCTTAATTTTCTAAAAAGTGTTTCATTCACTTGATTATGACATACAGATTTCAACTATAGCATGTTAGAATCGACAACCCAAACATATATCAATGTAATCTTAAATTTGAAATGTTTGATTAGTATATGATGACAATGGAGATAGAAGAAAGTATACTGAACTTATTATACACTTAATAAATAGTCTAATTTAACATTTTTGCTATCAGACAATATTCAGCGGGGTTTCGTGATCGCGTGGGTTTGAGTATCGGTCTTGACCAATAGCTTCTCATGGGTAAGTGGTTCTTACCGCGTTTTCCGGGTTCTTCCTCCACCAGTTATACTAGCCGCCATGTATAGCCTAATAATGTGCTGAAAATTGCTTTAAACCCAAAACAACATCAAATCTGGCTCATCAATTTTTTTGTAAGTGTCTTTAATTTTCATTGATGTATTGCGTCGTTTATTCTCTTCAGATTTTCAATATTTCATCGCGTTTCTTATGATACTTTGGCGAACCATCCTCTTAAAAGAGTGTTATGTATATTTGATTTAATTTATTTTTGATTGAATTTAATTGTTTGTTTGTTAGTTTTAATTTTTTAATTTCATTACATGCTATTGCAATGTAATTTTATTTACTGCATTTGATATTTTCCAGAACTTCATTTCAGTTTTTCGTAAACCTCATATTATAACTTTGTATCAGATGCTGACCAAGTTCCTGACCTTGATTTAGAACCAATAAGAGAGGAAGTACACAACTTCTTGTTCTTTTATATTCATTCTTAGTTGACCCTTTCCCGGGCGTCTGTTGACCCTTTCCCGGGCGTCTGTTGTGCACAGTAGCTAGATTTAAGAGTGATGTTTTGAGAAATAAGTTTTTCAACACTTGGACGTAAGGTGTTTTCTTCTGTTGCGATCAGTTTGAGTTGAAATTCTTTTCTTTATAGAATTATTAATTATTTACCCTAGAAATATTTACGTGCTCATACAGAATTCTTGAACAAAGACATTTATTGAGAAAAAAAAATGGAATTCAACACCGGAATATTATTTTCTGTGGTTCAACAAAGAACTGTTGACACTTCAGTACTGTACTGACTACGGCATACGTCATCGCCTTCCATGTTTTGATGTTCGTCGGGACTCGAACTCAAATTCATTAGAATATTTTATTACTAGGACTTCTAATTTTTAAGTCTTGGATTATTCTTGGATTAATTTTGGATTTGATTCTTAAAACCGTAAGTTTTTTTTCTCATTTTTACCTTGTCTTTCGAGGGAAATAAATTATTTGTTAAATTTTTACAAAGCTTGTTTAATTCACTTTTTTCTTGCTACTGTTTATGAAAGCCTAAACACGTAACAAGAAAATCAGCCTATATACGCGCTCGCGCTATTGCGTGGTGTTGATGCTTCATTTAATAATTTAAATGTTCAATAAAATGTCGAAATATGTGTGTATTTGTGTGCAGTTATGTTATTCCTATATCATAACAATTAATATGCTTATCTCAAGGTATTTGCTAATAAGGTTACTGACTGAGCATTGAATATTGTCTCTCATTCATGTGGAATAGAATGCCCGCGCAAGTTTAGTCAATTTCTATCACATGGCCCCTTGTCCAACATTTTTTCAATATTCAGTTAACGACTAAAACAATCTGCATAAATTGTATAACTCTTACTTTCTGATACGCCCTTGTGTTAAAATAATTTATCTCAATCACTTTAGATTAATTTTGTATTGAACATAAGTTGTCCGGAATTTACATGTGCCCCATACATCACCACCCGAACATGGATTGGGTATTACCTTAAAATTATTTTTCCATCCTGCTCTTTACTTATGTTTCTCTACTTAGACACACACACACACACACAAAAGCACGCGCGCGCACGCGCGCACACACTCACACGTACACACACACACACAAACACACACACACACACACACACACACACACATTGTACAAAATAAACCACTCATTTATAAACCCCCAAGATTTCTTTCCGTTTGGTTTTTCATACGTTTACTAATTTTAATAACAGTATACCTCCAAATTGTCCAAATACTTGTTCGGGAACCATTTTTTGCTATAAGCCATTTTCTTTCAGTATAAGGTGCCTAATCCAAGAAAGTTTCATAGAACACATAAATGAGTGCAATTGAATCATATTTAATCCCGCTTCCTTAAAGGAAACTATAACAGTATCTCTTTTAACTCTCTGTTTTTCCACCCGCAATAAATTTGAAAAAAAATATGTTTTAATTTCTTTTTTATATGGATTGGAAAGACTTATAAGAGCCGCAAAAAGATGAATACATTTAGGCAAAATGAAGGATCTTATCAAAGCAATTTTTCCAAAAGGGACAAATTTCTTCTGCTCCACCAGCTGACCAATTTCTTTACTTCTTTCTACTTCGACAAATTTGAGATCGACCAGTTAATATCAATTTCGAAACATGATTTTTCATTTGATTTTTTTTAATAACCAATCCAAATAGGTTTTGGTTTAAAAACATTGTGTTGCAGTTCTGATGCTGAAACAACGTCCTTTAAAATCTGTATGGTTGTGTTCAAGAATCATCTAATAAACAAAAGGGTAATAAGCGAACTGTACTAATTTGAATTCCATTTCATTATAGATAACGCCTGTACGATTTAAGTTCATTTATAATTCTATTTCAATAAGTTCAACTGTCTATTATAAATAAGTATGGTGCTAAAGAGCCTCCCTGGCGACAACCTTTAATAATATAAAAGCGTAATCAACTAACTGCACTAATTTGAAGTCCATTTCATTATAGATAACGCCTGTACTATTTATGTTCATTTCTAATTCTGTAGTTAGAAGTTCAATTGCCTTTTGTAAATAAGCATGGTGCTAAAGAGTTTCCCCGGCGACAACCTCTATCCAAATTGAAAAATGGGGATATATGTCCTTTATTAATGACACAACGTTTTGATTTATTGCAGAATACTTTAAACCACTGACTAATAGATTCTCCAAAGTTGAAAAATTTCAGGGCATTCTCCAGAGTCGACCGAGTCGAACACTTTTTGAAGTCTATTAGTAGAAGACCATGTTCATTTTGTCCTCATTGTACTCCATAAGATCAGACAGAATTCTTGTGCTTTCACCAATGAATCTCCCTTTCATAAAACCCTTTTGACTGTCACTAATACTAAAAGGGAATACTTTCGTGGCCCTAGAAGCTATTGATGCTTAAGCAAAATAGTAATCTACATTAAGTAGTGAACTAGGTTTCCAATTTTCAACGTATTTTCTTATTTTTTTGTATCTTCCTTTGGAATGCCAGTAATGATTCCCAAAGACTGAAATTCTGAAAAATGTTGCGCATTATATCCAGCATTTACAAAACCAAGAGAAAGCCGCCTAGATATTTCGAGAAGAATTTGTAGAATTGATCAGTAAATTCATCGAAACCAGAGTTATTGTCATGTTTTCATATTTTTCAGTGCTAAACCACATTCCTTACAAGTTTGCTTACCTGCACTCCAACATCTATAAAAATCTGAAATTTCTATTATTATGATCTAAAAGGTGATGAGAATTTGTAAAGTTTTGCTTTTGTATAATTTTTCATAAAAATCTTTCTGATAATTTAAGATATCTTTTTGACCTGTTACCCTTGTCCCATCTTCCATAATTCTTTTTTGTTTTTTTGTTTATGTGATTTCTTTTTTCAGTGTAACGGAAATATTTAAAATCTTTTCCACCAGACTCATAACATCTCGATTTTGATCTTAATATTACACCCTCCACTCCTTTAATTTTCATTTCTTCTTAATTGCTTATTTTCGTTTAGTTCTTTCATAATAGTAGTTTTATTATTTTGATTCATTAAAGTATGCAAAGAATATATATTTCAGCTTCAATTGTCTTAAAATTTTATTTCGCCTAATTGCCTGAGCTTTAGAATAACCATTTCATTCTGATTTGATTATCATATTCATTCCGATCTTTTAACTATTGTTAGGATTTTTAATTAAAACAACTTGATCATTACAAGTTCATTTCACTTGAAGTTGGTTTTTCTTATACCTTCACAATAGTATTATTTAATTGTGTCAGATACACATCTTTAAACCAACTGGATATATTCATCTTGCTTTAATAGCTTTGAATTAAATTTCCAGTACTAGGGACCTCTGGGTACTGCGAATATGAATACTTTTAGTGCTATTGCTGAACGATCTGTTTCATATCCAGGACTAATGGTGGCGTCAATACAATTTGAAAACATATCCTCAGAGATTAAATATAGTCCAGCCTACTTTTGTTGCACAGGACTTGCCTGTCGCCAGGTAAATATCGTACTTGACAGCTTTCCATGGATCCATCAAATTAGGTTGATTCTTGTTGTCCTTCGCTGCTGATCGGGCCATTGAGTGTTTATCATGTCGGATATTATAAGAGTCAAGCTGCATGTCCTTATCTGTATTCCAGTGTAGCAGGATCATATATATATATATATATATATATATATATATATATATATATATATATATATATATATATATATATATATATATATATAAGAATTTTATATATTCATGTTTTATTTATGCAGAATTAGGTATTTTTTTATTTTATATAACTAAAGTTCATTGCTAACTGCAGGTTTAACCTTGAACCAGAATTACCTGTGTAAGTTTTGTTCACCCTGAGCAACGAAGCTACCCTGAGTACTGCGCTTGCTAAATTGTTCTGTTATAGGACAAGTAATAAGTAACTTTCCTATTGGTCAGTTTTCAACAATTAGCATCATATTGATAAACAGTAATGACCAATAGATTGTTTCTGAAGTGTTCTGGAGAGAGGATTGCCGTAAGCTTAGTAGTTGTACTTTCTGAATTTACTGTTATCTCAATGTTAATGCCTACGTTTTTCTTATCATACATTTTTTTTTTAAATTCAGCTGAAAGCTGTTAGGGATGAACTGTATGATCCCTTAAATTGCCACTTGTGATATTGTTTTCGTGATATTATTAGAAGGTAGTATGTATTGGAGAAGTTTTACATAAAGAATAAGATGGAATGGAAATATCTAAATTTTACCCAGTATTTAATTGCATGTTGAACTTAAAATCTACGTCATGTATTTGCGCAGTACACAAAAAGTCGTTGAGAGAAAAATGCATTGAAAAAATATATATTTGCTCAGTCTTTTAATATTCACTTTAGTATGTTTTGATACCCAACATATTTTGATCTATGATAATTATGAACTTTTTAATTTATTTGCATTCCCAGAAGAGTACCTGATGATTTTGTTTGCCCATATAATAAGGTATATAATAAGGTACCTAGATTTATGTGATATAATATAGTCAATGTATCAGTATTTGTGGGTACTCTGTAAATTTCTCTCTGAAATGTATGTGATTGTCCGTTCACATATATTCCAATAGAACTAATGTATTTTGATGTATTTTACTAGACTTCATTGGTTATCAATCTGCATATTCTTTTGTGGGCATATCATTCTCACCATGTGCACGTCTGTCTGTCTGTCTGTATGCCTGCTCTCTATTTTGTTCAACACACTGATTGTTTGACACCTGTAATTTGTACTCTTGCGTTTAGATATATTTAGTTCACTATCTTTCTATATGGATAATCAATAAATGTAAGATATAGTAAGGCATTTGTACTGGATGTACTGTGACATGAATCTATATGCAGGATAGTAATGTTGCTGATGACGGTATTGTTATGAATATTTCTATTGTTATGTATAGTTTTTATGTTATGTAAATTTGTATTATTATGTATAGTTGTATTGTTATGTATATTTGTATTGTTATGTATATTCGTATTGTATGTATATTCGAATTGTTTTGTATATTTGAATTGTGTGTATATATGTATTGTTATGCATATTTGTATCGTTATGTATATTTGTATTGTTATGTATATTTGTACTGTTATGTATAGTTGTATTGTTATGTATATTCGTATTGTCATGTAGATTTGGATTGTATATTTAAATTGTATGTATATTTATTTTGTTATGTATGTTTGTATTGTTCTGTGTGTTTGTATTGTTCTGTATATTTGTATTGTTATGTATATTCGTATTGTATGTATATCTGTATTGTACGTATATTTGTATTGTTATGTATATTCGTATTGTTATGTAAATTTGTACTGTTATGCATTGTTGTATTGATATGTATATTTGTATTGCTATGTATATTCGTACTGTTATGTATATTTGTATTGTTATGTATTGTTGTACTGTTATGTATATTTCTATTGTTATGTATTTGTATTGTTATGTATATTTGTATTGTTTATGTATATATATATTGTTATGTAGATTTGTATTGTTATGTATATTCGTATTGTTATGTAGATTTGGATTGTATATTTGTATTGTATGCATATTTATATTGTTCTGTATATTTGTATTGTTCTGTATATTTTTATTGTATATTTTTATTGTATGTATATTCGTATTGTATGTATATTTATATTGGCATACATATTTGTATTGTATGTATAGTTGTATTGTTATGTACATTTGTATTGTGTGTATATTCGTATTGTTATGTATATTTGTATTGTATGTATATTCGTAGTGTTATGTATATTTGTATTGTTATGCATATTTGTATTGTATGTATAGTTGTATTGTTATGTACATTTGTATTGTATGTATATTCGTATTGTTATGTATATTTGTATTGTATGTATATTCGTAGTGTTATGTATATTTGTATTGTTATGCATATTTGTATTGTATGTATAGTTGTATTGCATTGTACATTTGTATTGTATGTATATTCGTATTGTTATTTATATTTGTATTGTTATATATTGTTGTACTTTTATGTATATTAATATTGTTGCGTAAATTCGTATTGTATGTATATTTGTATTGTATGTATATTTGTATTGTTATGCATATTTGTATTGTATGCATATTTATATTATTCTCTATATTTATATTGTTCTGTATATTTTTATTGTATATTTTTATTGTATGTATATTCGTATTGTATGTATATTTGTATTGTTATACATATTTGCATTTTATGTATAGTTGTATTGTTATGTACATTTGTATTGTATGTATATTCGTATTGTTATGTATATTTGTATTGTTATGTATATTTGCATTGTATGTATATTCGTAGTGTTATGTATATTTGTATTGATCTGTATATTTGTATTGTTTATTTGTATTGTATGCATATTCGTATTTTATGTATAGTTGTAATGTTATGTATATTTGTATCATTATGACTATTTGTATTGTAAGTATATTTGTATTGTTATGTGTATTTGTATTGTATGTATAGTTGCATTGTTATGTATATTTGTATGTGTGTATATTCATATTGTTATGTATATTTGTAATGTGTGGATATTGGTATTGTTATGTATATTAGTATTGTTAGGTATATTTGTTTTGTTAGGCATAATTTTATTGTTATGTATATTTGTATTGTTAACGATCTTTGTTTTGTTATGTATATTTGTATTATATGTATATTTGTATTGTTAGGCATATTTGTATTGTTATGTATATTTGTATTGTTATGTATATTCGTATTGTATGTATATTTGTATTGTTATGTATATTTGTATCGTATGTTTAGTTGTTTTTATGTATATGTTTTTTTATGTATATTCGTGTTTATATGTATATTTGTATTGTATGCATATTTGTATTGTTATATATATTTGTATTGTTATTTATATTTGTATTGTTAGGCATATTTGTATTGTTAAGCATATTTGTATTGTATGTATATTTGTATTGTTATGTATATTTGTATTAAATGTATTTATGTATTAGGAGGGTAAACAAAGGCAGAAGAAACATTAGGCATTAGTAACCGACCTCATGCATAATAAACCCAGTGGTTTTTTTGTGTTTTTTTATAAACCCAGTGGTTTTTTTACAATAAAACTGGACTTGTCTTTAAAGTTATGGGAGCAGAAGGCAAATGCTGTAACACAAGGTCGCACAAAATAATAACGAATGAATTGTCAAACTTTATTACATTATCTCTCAAATTCCTAAAAACTCGTCATTACTATCGTTATAACCATATAGATTCACTAGCGTAAATCTCAAAGCATTAACTGACAAACATCAAAGAATGTATGCACCCTGACCATCGCTTCTGTTTCTATTAATGCTTAATTTTAATTATTTCTACACAGGATAGCAACACCTACATGAGTGGAAGATTTATGACTAAAATACAGTTATAATCCCACTCAGCTCCCCCATGCTCCGTATTTTTCAATCTCAGCTGTGATATGTGTCTCCTGTAGACATATACTAGATGCATGATTTTGTTTTACCCAGCAGAAGAGGTCTTCTTTTTAAGTTGGAACTATGTAGACCCCTGACATCGTTGAAAATATGGTAAACTGGGTATCCAGTACTAATCCTGTTTTTGAGTTGAATTTTTACAGAGCTTATATAAGAATCATTACGCAATTTATATCGTAAAAAACACTCGATAACCTTGGAATCCACCCTTACGCGCGCAACCACGACTTGTTTTAAAAGTCATTAGTGTAGTACAATGTAATCCACCACTTGATACTACATGATGTTGCCCATAATAAGGACACGTCTGTTCTACACAAGGTGTCCGTATAGTTAAAAGGTGTTAACATCAGTACAGTGTAGCTATATAAAAATTAGATTCATGCTCTGCTGACGACAATGAAAATCGTTCATCAGTTGATACCATATATAATATAATCTGACAAAAGATTTGTTCTTCAATTTTGTCTACGCTTAAGCACGAGACCAGTACAATTCGAAGGAAGGTAATAACGTTTTCTTTTAAACTCTGTGGTCAACCTAATTAGATTTCAAATCTCGATTCTTCTATCATGGGAAAGTGAATATAATTGAAGCATACCATGTGGTGGTTACAGATATTTACAAACTTTATGAGCACCAGTGTGCAATTACGCTTAAAATTCGGTATCGAATCGCGTCTCATGATGTTAAAGCAATACATTTATTGGATTACGTTAAGGTGTCAAATCTGAACAAAAAATCATCAGGACTAAAACGTAATTTGAGTCTACAGGATATGAATCTTGTTTAGAATGCGTGCTCCAAAATGTTTCATTGAGCTTCGTATGACAGACACGCCCTGACAGAATCAATACCGTCATGTCTCCGATCCTTTGTGCTGCCATCTAACCGTTTGTTTCTCTATATGTCTGTGTAGGTTTGTGTGCAGGCATATATTTATTTATGTATTCTACTTACCTATGTATGTATGTATGTATGTATGTATGTATGTATGTATGTATGTATGTATGCATGCATGTATGCATGCATGTATGTATGTATGTATGTATGTATGTATGTATGTATGTATGTATGTATGTATGTACGTAGGTAGGTAGGTAGGTATGTATGTACGTAGGTAGGTAGGTAGGTAGGTGAGTAGGTAGGAAGGTAAGTAAGAGAGAGAGGCATATATTTATTTATGTACTCTACTTACATATGTATGTATGTACCTATGTATGTATGTATGTATGTATGTATGTATGTATGTATGCATGTATGTATGTGTGTATGTAGGTAGGTAGGTAGGTAGGTATATATGTATGTATGTATGTATGTATGTATGCATGTATGTATGTATGCATGCATGCATGCATTTATGTATGTATCATTATGCATATTTGATTTAATTTAATTGTTTGCTTGTTAGTTTTATTTTTTTATTTCATTGCATGCTATTGTAATGTAAGTTTATTTACTGGATTTGACATTTTCCAGAAATTAGTTTGATCTGACTGTTTTTTTCGTAAACACGTTATAATAGAAACTTTGTATCAAATGCTGACCTAGTTCCATACCTTGATTCGGGATCAGTGGGAGTGAAGTGAACAACTTTTTTTATTCTTTCTTAATGTAGATTTATAAAGTGAAATCGAGGCATACTGGGAGTACGTGATGTTTGGCATGTAAAGCTTCGATGTGGTTTAAGAAATATGATAACGTGACCCTCATACGGGAATCTGTTTTGCGTCTTAAACTAGTGTAGAACCTTTATATATAGAGAATTTAGTCAAATGAGCTATAAACCATTGACACTTAAAGGTGTTTTGTTGTGACCAGTTTGAGTTGAAATTCTATGTTATTGAATTATTAATTCTTTCCCCAGAAAAAATATTAAATGCTCATACATAATTCTTGGACAAAGACATTTATTGAAAATTTATTCGGAATTGAATTCAAAACTGGAATGTTATTTTCAGTGGCTTGACAAGGAACTGTTGACACATCAGGACAACACTGGCTATTGCATACGTCATCGTCCCCCATATTTGATTTTTTTTTATCAATACTCCAACTCAGATTCATTTAGGACTTTTATTTCTAGGACTTCTATTTTGTAATTCTCGGATTATTTTTGCATTTGATTCGTAAAACAGTAAGCTTTGTTCTTCTCATTCTTGCCTTGTTTTTCTAGGGAAATAATTTATTTGTTAAAGTTTACAAAGCTTGCTGTCTTCACTCTTTTCTTGATACTTTTTATAAGAGCCTAAACGCGTAACACTATGTATGTATGTATGTATGTATGTATGTATGTATGTATGTATGTATGTATGTATGTATATATATGTGTGTGTGTGTGTGTGTGTGTGTGTGTGTGTGTGTGTGTGTCTTTTGAAGCATCCTTTTAACTTTCAATATCAAAAGACATGCAATGAAACTTTTTGGGGGATATGACCTTTCCTTGTAAGGGCATCATAAATACATGGAAACACTATGTATGTATGTATGTATGTATGTATGTATGTATGTATGTATGTATGTATGTATGTATGTATGTATATATGTATATATATGTGTGTGTGTGTGTGTGTGTGTGTGTGTGTGTGTGTGTGTCTTTTGAAGCATCCTTTTAACTTTCAATATCAAAAGACATGCAATGAAACTTTTTGGGGGATATGACCTTTCCTTGTAAGGGCATCATAAATACATGGAAAAAAATCAAATGAAACCTTAAATATTACGTAACATATAATTGGAACTATAACCTGACACGTAGTAGGAATAGGAAACCAAGCAGCAATGTGGCCCTAAATCATTTAGGTAATAATACAAGTATTGATTTAGAATTCGTCGTCGATCTCAATTTATCAAATTTGTATTACCTTTCCATTCTTGAAGTCTCTGTCGACCTCGGCTTTGATTACATTGCAAGCTGTTATTGAAAATTCATCAGCCAGTCTGCTTACAGTTAAACAATTGCTAAAACATTGCTTTATATATATATATATATATATATATATATATATATATATATATATATATATATATATATATATATATATATATATATATATATATATATATATATATATATATATAGAGAGAGAGAGAGAGAGAGAGAGAGAGAGAGAGAGAGGGTAAACATGCTTGCACGAATCACTGTTTATAAGAAGAAATTAACTGATCGATTTTAATCGATTGTTTATTCTGAGCCAATGCAAGAGTTATTCACATAACCCCCCACAAACAAAACAAAAAATCAAACAAACAAACAAACGAATGAACAAATAAATAAAAAAATAAATAAATAAACATTCTTTCATGTTTGAAGCAAAATAGATCAATGAATATATGTTTGTTATTAGGAACGAAAGCAAACTTTACAAATGATTAGATTTAGAATTGCCGCAATGAAAAGCTTTCCAACTGAAAACCATTTAACGACAGCAGAAGAAAAATTCTTTTTTTTTTTGCCCCTCTTCAATTTCATTCGTTTCTCGCTTATTGTCTTTAGGATGTGCACTTAGATACTTCGGCGAAGAAACAATGAGTTCTGTGTCAATATGGACTATAGCCAATAGGCTAGTATGGCGCCAGTGCAAAAATCCATTCTCCGGCCAGCTTCGATTGAGCTGTTATCGTCTCTAATGGGAATTTAATGTTAAAAACGGTCACAAGTTTAAAATTAAGATTACACCACATACTTCATAAGTTCGTGTGTTCTTCAAAACATATCCCTTCCATTTGGGCATTATAGGATTGCGGACCACGCATGCTCCAACGAGCATAGACAACGTTGCATTTTGCAAAAGCAGAGTAAAACACCTTTATGAAGCCGTTTACTTAGTTAAAATTACAATAAAGATGTAAATTATACTGAACTTAGCAGCAAAAGTAAAGAAGCCAAAAAAGTAAAGGAGCCAAGTGTAGGAAACTTTTTGTAAAAAGGTACGATTGATTGTAAGCTTTGACGAGACGTGGTAACACGTCGATGTACTTGAGTGTCTTGATATGTAAAATAGTTCTACACACGTCCTGTCAACGTTGTTTGAAAACATTCCACAAAACTGGCCTTTATTTCAGGATTGTCGGTGGCGAACAACGAGCAAACACGTTGATCATATGAAACACATATTTGTAACGACGATTGTCAAACGAGAGACGTAAACTAAATCGGTTTGCAATCGATGATAGATGCCTGCCGTTTATGAATTGTTAGTTACTTTTTGATGCCCAACGACGAGAAAGATAGCCATTATGTTTGGATCAAAATATTCTCAGGTTTGATAAATGGTCAATACATCAAACACAAATGCATGTTTATTATTGCAGAAGTGTATTCATAGTTTTTCTAAGTGGGAATTACTATGGGAAATCTATCATGCCTGATAAAAATTATAACGTATCAAACTTTCAAAACTTCAGTACCTTTTATCACATACGCTTAGTATGAGCTGCATTTCGTTCAATCTTAGGTGCAGATGGGGATCCCAAAAAAATCTTCCACGAGAAATTATGAAGAACATGTGCCTTGCGGATATGCTTACAAAGTCGTCTGGCTCAACAATCGGGTAAGTAAGCCGTTAAAAGTATACCGGAGTGATATTTCTTGTTTCTACAAGGAACTGTAGACTTCAGTACTACAGGTTACAGCATACGTCATCGTCTTCCATCTTAGATTCTTCGTCGGGACTCGAACTTGAAAACAGTAGAACATTTTGTTATTAGGACGACAGAGAAAACTGTCTTCTACTGCAAGTAGGATTTGCTAGCTGCAGCTTGTTGACAAACGTATTCGGGATTACTGTCATTTCACAGATCGCTATCGAGGCGCTGCGCATGATAAACGCAGCTTGAGATTGAATACACATGAGTTATTCCTCTGGTTGTTCATTATATGCTAGAGCATTACTTACATCTCATAGTGAAAAACGTCCCAATGTTTGAAAAGAAAATAACTCTGATCCTAATTCTAGTACATGTAAAGATGATTCTGAGCGCATCCTAGTTATTTTCCCAAGGACCAACCGATCTTTTCCTGATACAAATATTGCGCAGACAAATTTCGCTTCAATATTTGATATGATAGTGACGCTAATGTCTCATGATGAAAATGATCATGTCCGATATCTTGATGTTATACGTGAATAAACGAGGATGGTCCTTGAGATAAATACTGGTGAGCTTCTAATCCCCTTAACCATACTACTGATGGATCCTAATCCCCTTAACCATACTACTAATGGATCTTAATCCCCTTCAGCCATACTACTGATGGATCCTAATCCCCTTAACCATACTAATGATGGATCCAGGGCCGATCATAAAATATAAAATATATGCAAAAAATGTGTGCATGGAAAGACAATATACTAATCTTTGGCTGATAATGATGGTTACTGCATTTTTCTTAAGAGTAATAATGCAGGACCTTGAAAGTGAGTATTAATCCGAGAAAACGAGTTCGTTTTCTTAAAATACAAATGCAGTAATCTTTTTATTTTATAGTCATTTCGTTTTTCCAACTACGGTCTAATGATAAAGGAATACACTAGAAGAAAGAAAGTAATTGAATTTATGCTGTATTTCAAAATAAAATAAATACACAACCGCAGATTCATCAATGATCAGTAACGATTAATACGATCATAGCACGGACCAGCGACCTTTGAACTTCGACATTAATTTACAAAATGTATCGTTTTGGTCTACTTAAAATTAAAATTTAGAGTCATATTTTAAATGAATGCGGATTGGATAAATCAACCTTTGCAGTTGATCTGGAATCGATCCATTTTTCTTTTCTGTTGATAAAAATTCAATTTTTCATTTTTGTTTATGATGGACTGGATGTAATGGGTAAATTCAGTGCAGTAATGAGAATACGATTTCATTTGGAAATGTAGTCGAAATTATAGTACAATTCCGGTGTGTTTCAGATTTTCCATGAAATAGATAATGTCATTGGGATTTTCAGAAGAAACTAAGAAAGTACATATTTAAGGAAATTCAAGATGCATACATGTAAGTATATTTATTATCATTGTTATTACCAGTGAAATAAGACATATGTTTATACCCTGTCACTTGCATACTCTCTACTGGAGGGACCCCAGCTTTGCCCTGTATCATACAGTGTATGTCTTCTATCGCTAGCCTAATATTAAATCAAATTGTTAAAAGGGGAAAATTGCAAAGCAGATGTTGTGTGATAGTCTATTTTGCCAACGGAAATAATAATTTTTCGTGATCTTGGCTTATTGGCTCTGACGCTCTTAGTTTCCTGCGAAAACCTTCAGTTGCGTTTTTTCTTCTTCTCGATTTCGTTGTTTTGAATGACAGGCAAAAGGGTACGTCTCCGATAGATGTGCGATAGCCATTGCCCTCAGTATGCTTCTATGTGCTATTTATAGACTCTAGAGAGCACTGGTCATAGTCTGAACCATACCTTTTTCGTAAAGTTACGAATATATTTCCCAAATGACTGTTTAAATAATCAGAATGGTATTTTTAATTATTGCTTCTCTCGCGTTTTTGTTGACATTGCGAATATCACGTTCATTCATTGGCTTGTTTGAAAGTTTCTTTTGTGACTCAATGAACTCGTCAACATCCTTAACTTGATCATCTCTACTTTCAAATGAACCCAACAGCTTGTTTAGTTTTTCACAATCAAATGTAATAGCTTCCGCTATATGAACTTAGATTGTTTGTTTACAATCACCACGCTATTTATAGATACACGTGTCGTGCAATATGAAGCAATGTATTATGGAAAAATACTGAACGATTCTGACAATATAAAGTTAATGGAGGAAAAACTGAAAATATAATAATAGCTGAAGCTTCATCCTTCATCCCTAGTTTAAGTGTAAGCGATGAATGGGTGAATCGTACAATTTTAATAGCTGGTCGAATGATAGCATTGAACCCAAAGGAATGCCAACTGTGCGACAAGATAATCGATTTAAAGGATAAACCAATCCAACACAATTTTGATATAATTAGAGCGAAATTTAATCTTGAATCATTAAATAAATCTTCTTTAATAACGAACGCGTTTCTCAACGTGATTGGTTATAGCCCAACGGGGAAAGATAATGAACAGAATATTGCATGTGCTTGGTCTATGAGACCTGATGTTAATGTCAGCTATAACCTTTCCGCCATCTGTATATGCTTCCAATGTAACTCATTACTGAATAAACTGTTATGACCGATTTTGTCTTTCCCCAATTAAGTTTGCGATACGAGCTTGATTAATAGACCCATTTCCTTCCAACGAGAAAGATAATCGTTTCAGCGTGTTTATTCGCTACATTCCGGAAATGCATTTTCCAACACAAGATTGATAAATGCATTAAAAAAATTGCATGACAGTAGGCAATCCCGCAGACAAGCGTAAGGTGGAAAGTATCAGTGTGTGTGTGTGTTGCTATGTATATTTGATTTAATTATATCAGATTTAATATACATTTATTTCAATTTAATTGTTTGTTTGTCAGTTTAAATTCTTTTTTATTTTTCATTACATGATGTTGTAATGTAAATTTATTCACTTGAGATAATAGTTTTTCCAGAAAATAGTTTGACCGTAACTGTTCCTTTTAGTAAACACCAGGTGTTCATCTAGATCCTGACCTTGATTCAAAATTAGTAGCAACCACGTAAATAAGTTCTATTTTTAGTTTAAAGTGATTGTATGTTGTCGAGGTCATGATGGGACTACATGATTAGGAAATAATCAATTTTTGAAAAATTTTATTTCTTAGAGTAAAATGATTGGTTTTCGTCAGGGTCATGTTAGGCGTACGTGGTGTAAACATGATCAGTTACCCTCCCCCTTCTTTTCGATTTAGCAACTTGGGGATTTTCGAACCTGTGTTTTAGAATACGATAAAACCTTTGATTTGTAGAAACAATTTCAGTTGGGCTTTTTCTTTACACTGGTGTATATTGTGCTCTTTGGAGTTATTTCAAATTACTTGGCTTCGAAAGGACTAATTCTTCTTTCCCTCTGGAAAATACGTGTGCTCATGTAAAATTCTTGCACAAAGACAGCTCTTATAAAAAGTCATTCGGATTTCCAAAACCGGAGTGATATTTCTTGTTTCTGCAAGGAACTGTAGACTTCAACACTACATGTTACATCATACGTCATCGTCTTCCATCTTGGATTCTCCGTCGGGACTAGAACTTGAAATCAGTAGAACATTTTCTTATTAGGACTTCTAAAATTGTATTCGTGGATTATTCTTGGATTATTGTTGGATTTGATACTATAAAACCGTTAGTTCATATTATTTCGTTTTTACAGAATTTTTCCAGGAAAATAAATTATTGTATTTTTCAAAGCTTGCTGTTTTCTCTCTTGCTTGTGTTACTGTTTATTCGAGCCTAAACACGTAACATAAATATGTGTGTGTGTGTGTGTGTGTGTGTGTGTGTGTGATTTGGATTTTAACGTAGCTTGAACAATTTTTTTAGTCATATCGCTACGATGTCTGCAGTGTGGCAGTTTATAGTGATGTTTAGCACTGCAGCATCATGCCACAGACAGGTAGCATCATGTCCCACCCAGTCACATTATCCTGACTACAGGCCGACCATGCCTAACACTAACCTCTTAATGCTGAGCGCCAAGCGAGGCAGCTGTTAGTATCACTTTTTGTAAGTCGTAGGTATGACTCGGCCGGGGTTCAAACCCGCGACCTTCCGCATCCGAGGCGGACGCTCTAACCACTAGGCCACCGAAGCGGTGGGAAGTAGCAGAATGGACAATGTTTGGGTTAGATGCTAGAGAAAGGAAGCTTTAACTTGGAATGTTTGTATACTAGTTAACTATAAATGTGAGTTTGTTATATCTTGGAATGTTAGTATGCTGAAACCAGGAATGAAAGTTTGTTAAAACTAGGAATGCAACGATGTTATAACTAGGAAAGCAAGTATACTGTAACTGGGAATGTAAGTATGTTATAACTATGAATTCAACTATGTTATAACTAGGAATGTAAGTATATCATAATTAGGATTGCAACTATGTTATAACTCAAAATGCAAGTATCCATTAATTAGGACTGTAAATATCCTTTAACTAGGACTCCATGTATGTTTCAACTATGAATGAGAGTATACTCAAACTTATAATGTAAGAATGCTATAAGTAGACATGTACAATTCTTTGGCTAGGAATGCAGATATGTTATAGCTAGGAATGCAGATATGTTATAGCTAGGAATACAAATGTGTTATGGCTAGGAATGCAAATATGTTATAGCTAGGAATGCAAATATGTTATAGCTAGGAATGCAAATATGTTATGGCTAGGAATGCAAATATGTTATGGCTAGGAATGCAAATATGTTATAGCTAGGAATGCAAATATGTTATGGCTAGGAATGCAAATATGTTATGGCTAGGAATGCAAATATGTTATGGCTAGGAATGGAAATGGAATGGAAATACGCTTTAAGTAGAAATGTAACTATTCTTTAGTTAGGAATGTAAGTATGTTGTAAGTAGAAATGTAACTATCCTTTAACTAGGAATGCATGTATCTTATAACTAGGAATGCATATATGTTATATCCATGAATTTAAGCATGCTATAAGTAGGAATGTAACTATTTTTAACTATGATTGCAAATGTGTGATAACTAAAAATGTAGGTATTCTTTAACAAGAGATGTACATATTTTATACCTAGGAATAGGAATGCAACTATGTTATAGCTAGGAATGTAAATATTCTTTAACTATGAATTTCAGTATGTTATAGCTCGGAATATAAGTATTCTTCGACAAGGTATACAACTATGTTATAGGCAAGAATGTATGCATTTTTTTAGCTAGAAATATAAGTATGTTCTATGTAATAATTTATGTATGTTACATCTAGGAATATAAGTATTTTTCAGATAGGAATATAAGTATGTTCTAACTAGGAATTTAAGCATGTTATAACTAGGAATGTAAGTATGACTCAGCAAGGGTTTTAAGTATGCTTCATGATCAGTAAGGGCTGAAGAATGCTTCGAAGACACAATAAATCACATTTAAATAATTTCATATAGACTATGTATGTACTATGGATTAAATAATCTCATATTGAAATATATGTATTATGGATTAAATAATCTCAATTAGAAATGTATGTACTGTGGATTAAATAATCTCATATTGAAATGAATGTACTATGGATTAAATAATCTCATATAGAAATGTATGTACTATAGATTAAATAATCTCATATAGAAATGTATGTACTATGGATTAAATAATCTCATATTGAAATGTATGCAATGTGAATTAAATAATCTCATATAGAAATGTATGTATTGTGGATTAAATAATCTCATATAGAAATGTATGTACTATGGATAAAATGATCTCAGATAGAAATGCATGTACTGTGGATTAAATAATCTCATATAGAAATGTATGTACTGTGGATTAAATAATCTCATATAGAAATGTATGTACTGTGGATTAAATAATCTCATATAGAAATGTATGTACTATGGATCAAATAATCTCATATAGAAATGCATTTACTGTGGATTAAATAATCTCATATAGAAATGTATATACTGTGGATTAAATAATCTCATATAGAAATGTATGTACTGTGGATTAAATAATCTCATATAGAAATGTATGTACTATGGACCAAATAATCTCATATAGAAATGCATTTACTGTGGATTAAATAATCTCATATAGAAATGTATGTACTGTGGATTAAATAATCTCATATAGAAATGTATGTACTGTGGATTAAATAATCTCATATAGAAATGTATGTACTGTGGATTAAATAATCTCATATAGAAATGTATGTACTGTGGATTAAATAATCTCATATAGAAATGAATTTACTGTGGATAAAATAATCTCATATAGAAATGTATGTAATGTGGATCAAATGATCTCATATAGAAATGTATGTACTGTGGATCAAATAATCTCATATAGAAATGTATGTACTATGGATCAAATAATCTCATATAGATATGTATGTATTATGCATTAAATAATCTTATATAGAAATGTTGTACTGAAGAGAATTTTTAACTTTCAAACTCCCTCACCATCAAGAAACAACACATATGTTCCTATCTTTAATCAAGATTCCCATGTCGGTCTTGCAACCTCTCCAGGCTATTTAATCCAATTGCATGCTAGTGTATCAAATGTTTATTTTCGACACGGAGTCGATTTATAGCATGTTGTACGTGCTAGGGTTCTTGGTATTTATATCATGATACGTTTGCTGATTTTTATTTTTTTATTTATTTATTTATTTATTTATTTATTTATTTATTTTTATTTATTTATTTTATTTAGTTATTTATTAGCGGGGCAGTGGGCTAATTTTGCACATAAATTCGTTAGCGCAAATATTATTTCACACTTTAACATGGTTGAAAAGATATTTTTTGCGATCGCAAATGTTAAATAGGTTTCTTATTTCTATGATTCTTCTCATTTATTAGTTGGTGTAAGAAACTACATTATATAATTGAATTGATTCCTTCCTTTAGTGAACATCGGAAACCGGGCCTATAAAAAAAAGTTTTCTTAATTATAAATTTATTCATATTTCTGTTGTAAAAGTTATATATTATAATGTTCTTTTACTGATTTTAGTCACCTCTGTGCAATAGACTGAGATAATTGCTCAGTAAGTTAACATATGTTCATATTTTCTAAAACAAAACTCCCTCAGTATCACCATTGTGCTTGGGAACTGCGGTTGCTCAGTTGTTCTAATTTACCGGACTCGGTATACAAAGGTCGCGGGTTCAATCCCCTCCCAAGTCAGCCTAGGTGAGCTGTTTACTCATGTGCTTAGCAGGGGAATTCAACTCCTATTCCTTAGATGAATAAGCCAATAATGTCTTAAAATATCCGAAATCCCCACCCGACACACACTCCACCACTACCCCTACCCCATCTCAAAACGAAACAAACGAAACTCATGTTCGCTTTTAGGAACCGCGATGGCCCAATGGATAACATACCCGACTCGCGACTAGATGCGTGTCGGTTCCATTCCTGCCCAAATTAGGCCAGGCCAGTAATTGATTTTTGTGAAAGGCATTTTCCTATAACAGCCTCTGCACTATATGACCTTTTATGTGTTGATGTACCGCTGAACACAACTGACTTAGTAGTGAAGTTTATGTAGATATGAATTTATTGTTGAAAAAAGCAACCGTTCTGCGTAATGCTATGCTTCGCCCAAAACTCTTCATGAAAGTCATTATAGAAATACGAAACTTCAACCTATACTGCCGTCACCAAATGCCAACGACGATGACGATGACATATCAATCTGTGTAGAACTGCTGGCT
Source organism: Sinohyriopsis cumingii (assembly GCA_028554795.2). Taxonomy (NCBI): domain Eukaryota; kingdom Metazoa; phylum Mollusca; class Bivalvia; order Unionida; family Unionidae; genus Sinohyriopsis; species Sinohyriopsis cumingii. Next base: position 26,899,511 of record CM068830.1, on the reverse strand, counting down.
TGTGAAGGAAACAAGCGCATTTCCGTCTCACTTTTCAATCTACCGTGCGATAACTACGGCAGAAATTAAATGGACTTTGTAAAGTTACTTCCCTTGACAAACGTACCCTGTATGTTCAATTGGAATTACATCACAATTAATACTTCCAGTTCAGTACCCACGAATGTAGTTCTAGTCTATTTTTAGAACATTTTTTCCTCTCTCATTTTGATGGTGATAGAAGAGTTTTATTTATGCAGTTTTGGTAGGGATTTAAAGGTAACTGTTTATTCTTGATAATATGAGCTCAGGGTGTTGTTGTCTGTATGTATTTTGGCGACAGTGCACAGTGAGTAATAAGGCCTTGGTGATGATCTGGAAGTGAAATACGTGTTCTGGTTACATGCTGTTATGTTGAGAGTCAATGATCTAAAAAAAGAGCAGGTCAACCTTTGACAAGAACTTCACCGTGAAGTCATCTTTGAAGGTATTTTAGATTAACATATGATTTGCATTGATTGTCACACAGTGGAAAGGTCAGTACTGAGAAACAAATGTAGAGAACATATAGTAAAATTAATTGTGTACTATGTCCAATTAATTCACGGGGGGTGGGGTGAGGGTGTCCGAAAGGGGTAAGGCACCCACCTTCACAGATCATTAACATCTTACCTCTGTCCGCGTGAGTTCGAGTGGTTCTTCTTAGGGTTTATCCGGGTTTTTCCTCCACCGAATATATAATTTGCTGACAAATGACCTTAAACCTACAAAACCAAATCAAACCATTATCTTAGGTTATTTGTAAAGCCTTTCCAACAAGGACAAATATACCAAAACAGGTTTTGTTATATCGGTACAATGCATGTTGCGGGTTGTCAGTTATAGTGAAAGTTTCCTAGTCCCACTTTAGATTTTTGATGACAAATCATACAATACCTAGCATATACACAACAAATTCAGAATTTATCTACTGTGAATGTAAGGTACCAGCCATTTCATTTGTTGAGGTCGTACTCATTGTCAACTCTAGCCCAGTTGTGTTGTACTAACTGGCAGACCTTACTGCTAATAATGTGGTAGCCATCTGTGCAAAGAGGCTAATTAATGTTAGTGAAACAATTTACCTATTCATTCCTATGCAATTTGGAATTTAGTGTACGAAGTGTACTTTTCCAATTTAAATACAGCCAAAAGCTTTCATACGGCGGGGAATCAGTGTCCCATTTTTTTAGTATGCAAAATTAGATAAAGAATTTTATATTGACTTATTCCGGCCATCTCGATATCTGTAGTATTTTTTCCTTGTTTTTGGTGCAGTGACATCACCGGCACCCATAACAGTCTACAATCACATCTCAAAAGTTGTTGATTTCTAGAGTATTGTCAAATTCGGCATACAAGATGACGTTTGTCGTGCGGGGAGGACTGTAGTAAAGTGAAGTTCTTCACGAAGTTGGCCGATTTTTGTTGGTTTGAAATGTCCCTCTTCGGTATCTTGGTCCAAAGTGAAATCAAAAGCCCACAATGCATACCCTGCTGCATAATCGTCGTACGAAATACCGTGGCTGGTGTTGGTACCTAACTGTCCGGTTGCTTCATACAGGGAGAAGTACGATCTCAAGTAAATCTTCTTACCAAAGTTAGGTTCGAAGGGTATTGTACACAAACTCTGACCGTCTCGACAGTCTTCCTACTTGGACACGTCACAGTGATGCAACTTGAGAGGATTTTGAGCGATGTCTCCGTTGAAGGCTGCATTGCTGACGCTGCCACTGATTAAACGGTTGGAAAAAATGATCTTCTATCTTATCGGAGTCCACTCGTCGTATCTGGTACATAGCGGTAGTTATGCTCAGTGTGACTAATGTCGTTTCCCATTTTAGGCAACACTTCGACAAGGCGCACGTAGAGTGGACTTCTTCGATGATGGTTTGGTAATTGTCAGCATCAGCCATCAAATGTAAAGTGTCACTGCTTCAAGTTAAACTCAGACGGACATCCACTCCGTTCGAAAATGTATTCACATTCACGAGAGTGAGCAATCGCTGCAGCTTTGTTGAACGGCGTGATGGGTATGTCTTTTTATAGTCGATGGCAAGAATCAAAACTAGGATTATATCCTTCCAAACGCACTTTCACTTCTTCCTCTAGCCGTTTACCTACGTTACGGGTTCTTTGATCGATAATGTTTCCGATGTCGTACACGTCGTCTGCTTTTCTGGTCACTCGTTGTATCTAGGGCAAGTAAAACGTTCTTTTTAACACTTCGCTGTTAATGTTTTCCAATTTATAAACAGGAAAATGACGGCCACTCACTTGTCTAGCGACACGAAATAATTCGGTGTTTCAGTTCGGTAAATAACCTCTGTCGAAAGTGTGTTTGGTTTGTCTAATGCGTATTCAGTCTTCCGTAATTAACAGGCCACGTATTTTGGCGGCAGTAGGGGATTTCCAAACAATCACTCAAACATAGCCACTTCGTTTTTTGGGTCACTTCTTCGGAGCATCATCCGATGCTGTGATGGTACGATTGATTGTAAACTTTGACCAGAGGCAATAACACGTCGATATACATGAGAATGTGTTGATGCGTAAATTATATGAAGTGCGTTGAAAAGGTTGTGCAGTGCTGGCTTTATCTTCAGAATTCTAGGTGAAGAAAAATATGAATGTCTCTTTTCTAAAATTCTTTTAGGAAAGCTTGGTTTAGAAATTCGTTGTCTCTATCTGTTTGCCACCAGAAAAGGTGACGAACACTTTGTTTCAACACAAGTTTTAAGGCACGGACTTAAATTTAGTAAATATGTCGATGACACGTAATATAAATTTGTAACTGCAATTATACGTGCCCATACGAGAGACATCGGCTAAATCGGCTTGTTATTGATGATCGATGCCTTCCAAGTCGGCTTCTCTTCTAGAAAAAGTTTCGTCGAATGGGTTTGTGTAACTTGTACGTGGTTTATTCCTGCAATCATCGTTTTACCTGGTCAAAATATAAACTAATCAACTGGGTTTTTGCAGCACGGTCCAAGTTTTGAACTCCTCCTTAACCCCAATATGGGCAGAATTGTAGTAAATGCTGGCAAAAAAGTTCTCCACCAGAACTTTCTTCAATACGTCTCTCGCTGTTCACTGATGCTAGTAGTGGTTTCGTGGGGTTTGAAAACTGCTTGTCGTGTCCGACGTGCCACAGGAATAGGAACCGAGAGTGATAGTGGTGGCAAAGTGATCACCTTTTCTTGATTTTATTTATTCACTTCGCCTTCCCTTTCTTTCCTTTGGACTTCTGCTGAAGAAGAGGTCGCCATCATCTTTTTAAATAAGCTTTGAGTTGTTTTCATGGGGAGTGCGGGATGGGTTCAACAAGGACGCTGCAATCTTACTAGGGATGGGATCCTACGGCGTTTGAAAGTCTTTTCGTGCGTCTTCTTTCTTTCACATCCATGTGGCCGAGTCTGGCCAGCGTGGATGCTGGTGATTGGCTTTTCATCATGGATTTGAAATCATTTAGAATCTGTTTAGCAGTTTTGACTAAAACTTTCTGATGAAAGAGTTGAAGACATTGACCGTACCGTTGCGATCTGTCCGTTTCTGACGAATCGGTACGATTTATCAACGATAATAATTCTTGTTATAACTATGACATTTGAGTGAGACGAAGATTGGGGTAAACATTGGGTCTTGCCAACGATGGAATTCCATCCATCGTTAGTAGGGCACTAAAGTCAGCTTTAGCCTTCCATGAGATTCCAATGTACATGTAAGACATCTTTCCAGAGGGAGGGTCCTTTTATCTTCTTCCTCCGCCGCATTGTCTTGGTGCTTGCCAAAACTTGTTCTATAAGTCATCTATGACCCACGCTCCAGTCACAGCGCATTCTTCCTGGGTGGAATGACAAGGTCGATGATCTTGGTTATAGGTTTTGAATCAGGTACGGCACAAAGGAAACATCTGTTGTCCTTGGCAATGGTAGGGCAAGACGGAATGGTACAAGTGTGTTCCGTCAACATTTATGGGTGTCCGGTTAGAAAGTGACAATATTTGCACACTAAAGGTTACAGCGAATACACGTCCAGGGATTTTATTTATTTCTTATTTTCTCGTCTGCGTTGTATAGCACTTATGTTGTATTCGTTCATCCTCCATATAATCTGTTGCTGGGTTTAGAGGGTCCGCCACGTTGTAACTTTTCACGATGTGCTTAAATTCAAGATCGCATTCGTGCTTCCACATGTTGACTACCTGGCATCCTTCTTTATCTAACTTGAGGAATCGTTTGTAAGTTTTCTCGTACAAGTCTTCCAAAGAGCATTAGAAGAATTCATTATTCGTGTAAAGTTGAGGATATAAGGTAAGACATCCGTGAAATAAGCATCCATTAAATACGTACACACTCCTGGAGCTTTCTAAGTGCCAGCCATCCATCAAATATTTTTCATCGATCTTTTCTCCACCTTTTCTGATATGATGGATTCATTTGTCATCCTTTTCGCACAAGTAATGTAACCAGAGTTTCGATCGATGAATTCCGACGTTTGAGGGCGTATGACAACTAGGTGTACTCGGGAATGAACCTGTTGCGGTACACCAAGAAGCACGTTTGAACAACTTTTACAGGCTTCCTTCAGAGGATAGTTCGCTCCGTGCTCTATAAACAGCTGTCAGAATATTCACGTCGAAGCAATACTATTTTAACATTTCTTCCTGAAAGACCAAGGAGTCCGAAGTATGAGAGTGCTACCTAGGGTAGAAAGCTTCTCGTTGTTCGGAGTCGAGGTCGTAATATTGTGCGTCAGGCAAATGCGATTGCATGCTTATTTGCTTCTGTACTGAAAAAGAGTGGAAAATATCCAATAGTAATTTCTGTAATTTCACCGTGGCATAGCGATGGCAGTCCCCGTGACGTTCACTACCTTTTAAGCTCTACGTGTCGTCGATAGGGTCTAAGATTCATCGACCGATATCGGGAAGCGTGTTAGGTCCTTGAACGATTTTTCTTTCATGTCCCTCTGGAATCTTGCTACAGTAGGGACAATGAAAAAAGATATGTTCTTTGTTGCACTTCTCGCAATCTCGACGAGCCGTGTAGAAATTAGGAATGTGAATGCCTGCTAGATCTCCTTTGGTTTCGTAATTGCACAGTTCTGAGCAATATTATGTCCATCACGTACAGTACTGTCAATTAAATCCAGCATAATCCTAATTGTCCTATCACAATTCCAATAATATAGAATGTTGTAAATCGAATCCATTAATTTAGAAGGTTCTGATATAATACAATAATGCAAACCAGAATGTCTTTGAATTAGTTCAAAAGCTATCCAAAGAAATATAATAACCGAGAAGTCAATGAGCATTTTGGTAATAACAATACATATTTTAAATAAATAATTATTTCCGAATTATATCGGATGTCAACAACACAATTGCAAAGTCTTATCATGGATTCCCACAGAATTATATAAAACACGAATGAACTATTTATGTATTAATTCCCTATTTATACACATTTTCACATGACCTATGACATGATAGAATGTAAAGATTTCTAACAGAAGAAAACAAAACTAGTATGACTGTAAACAATACTGGCATTGAACTCTACATAAACGTTCTGTCTAGAACTTACAACGATGGACAAAAGTTAAGTACACAATATAAATTAAATATAGCTAACATTATACCGTGTGCTGCCCGCTCAGCTTCGCTAGTATTTTGTTTTGCAAGAATATATGAAAAAAAACATTCAATAGATGATTTTTTGTTTATATTTATGCTTTTGAAAATATTTTACTTGATCAATTACTAGATTATTCCCATTAGCCACCTATCTCTCACGCATGATCTAATCGACACAAGAGAATCTGCGTATTATATGTATTCCTAATAATAGATACGGTCTTGTTATATCAGTGAGTAGGGAGAAAGAAGTACCTTATATGTAATTCCCTATTTCGCATCTGTAGTTTTATTAGCATTGATCTAAACTTGATGAGTGCATGATACCATGTTCCATTTGTACTTCCATAGTTTTTATAATGACTGACGTGCTGAATGTGGCTTTACACAGTCAGGTATGTCGGTACCAGCTGGAGTGTTTGGTGGACCTTATCGTGTAGGTACATTTAGAAATAAACAAAGCTAGCTTGATTGGTGCATTATATAAGCGTTATAGATTCTGCCAGGCTTAAGAAAGAAAAAAACAAGTCACTGACAAGCATGTGAAATTATGTTAGTTTGCATTTTATATAATTAAGAAAAATGTGATACACATAACTGACAATGCATTTATCGTCTCTCAGAAATAGCTGCGGTTGTTCCGCATGTGGATAACCCCTACCCCTTAGTGATCCACTCATTATACAATGGAACATACATACATGTTTTCATATTTTATATTTCATGGATCAACTAAATGGTTGAGGAAATAAAAGTACTATACCTTGCGTATTTCATTTAGTTATCTCCCTTTACACTTTACATGAAATTTCAAGGAATAAAAACACAGATTTATGTGCGTGTTTATAAAACAAAAATGAAAACATGTGTCAATATTATAGCGGCCCTCAATCTTGACGCAAATGCAGAAGCAGCGGATTTAGTAATTACCCGTGGCAAAGTTTAAAAGGTTTAACAATGAATATATGTTTTTTTAGCGTGTGTGAGAGTGCGTGTATCCCTAATATGAGATATTTTCATTTTATTTGTAGGGCCAAAACTAGATAAATGCATCTGTATGATTTAAATTATGTCCGGTTGCCTAGTAGTTATAGCGTCCGCCTTGGATGCGGGAGATCGCGGGATCGAAAACCGGCCGAGCCATACCAAAGATTTATAAAAATGACAAGTACAGCTACCTCATTAGGCGCTCAGCTTTAAGAGGTTAGTGTTAGGACTGGTCTGCCCAGTATCAGGATAATGTGACTGAGTGAAACATACTACATGCATGTGGCATAGTGCCCTAGTGCTAGATATCACTATAAACTGCCCAACAACAGACGTTGTAGCGACATGACTGAAAAATTGTTTAAGCTATCATAAAAATCCAAATCACACGCACATTCACACACACCTTTTTAGATGGGAGTACACACTACTTCTTACGTTTTGGTTCTTGTAATAGATGTAGTTGTGACAACTCTCTGGTCTTACACTAAATAACTCAAACCAACAAGTTTTGATAATTTTCAAAATATATTTTTTTTCTCCCTAAATTACAAAGTTTACAGAGTGAAAAATTAAAAATAAAACTTATAGTTCGGTGAATGATTTTCTAAAATCCTAAAGTTCTATCACAATACTAAAGGACACACGGTACTAATGGTATGGAAAAATGAGAACCATCCTGGAAATGGGTGAACATAAAGTAGAGTGATAGGCTGACCAGGATTGGTTAATAATGTAAGTTATGTTGTAGGAAAAAGAATCTTTTGAGCGCTTATCCTAGTTGTAAGTGAAAACAAATAGAGACATTGTTTTACTGATGGAATTTCAGTCCTTTAGCAGTCTTGAGTTTGGAACACTCATTACTAAAATTAGCACCTGACTCTTTGCTGCGGAACTGAAAGCACATGTTTCAAACACATGCAGGTCCAGAAAATGACGCGGCTCATACCCTTTCCTCTACACAGAAGCTGACATCCAGGTTTCGTCTATCCTGTTAAATATAGGTTTGATCATGAGCACTCAAACATTTTAAGTTATTCAATTTTGAATATCATGGTGCTTGCATAGGTTTACTATGGGAACTGGATTAGTACCGTGAGTCCTATAAAAAAATCAAATAATCCAAATGCGTTCCGTGGTATTCCGAATGAAATTAACACTGTTGCTCTGACGTGCCAATAGTCTTTATGTATCACAGTTATATAATCCAAGATGTAATTAAATGGACGCACATTAATTCATAAATCAACTACTAAATTTTAAAATCTGAACACTTTTTAATTCAAATGAATAATTGCAATAAATAAAGAAATCCACACACATGATCACATTAAAAGTACTCCTCTAAGACAGATGCTTCTACTAGGAATACATAATTGTCAGTAAATCCCCCTTTATATAAAAAATCTGGGATGTAATACAGATTAGAGTCGAAATATTAATTCTAGGTCAATCTAAGTTTGCCAACAAGGTCAAGAGCTGTATCAGCTAGCCAGTCAGGAATTAGGTCCGCCTGGGTTTTCAAGAAAACAATGATCTCAAGTCAAATCTCATCAACATGTTTACTTTGATAAAAGTACAGCTGACCATCTTGAAACTATGGAATGTGTTTACTAAAATCAATTGATCTTAAAGTACAAACCTAAAATCATTAAGAGAAAGAATATTTAATGTTATTTACAAAATGACCATTTTGATCTATAATCAGGAAATCAAAACACATACTATAGATATACATACTATAGATATACATACCAAAATATTATAGTTGCCTTGGAATTGTCCTTGGACAAATGGGGAACTGCCTCAACATATTTATTTAAGGTACTACGATCAAATCGTCTCTTTGCAACTTTCTCTTCTTTTTGTTGACTTTTAATTTCGTTTCTTATTAGCTACATATCTCTTTTAGACGCACGCTTTCCTCCTGTTCTTACCAACCTTAGACTTGTTATAAGCACAGTTTTTCATGGTAATTTTGTCTGTATTTTATTCCACAAGATTCACCCTAAATGCAGAATAGGCAGCTGTAACCTGCTATGTTTGGCGATATATTGTCTTATTGCCATAACTTTATTTACTAAATAAGGGACGGAAGCTTTTGTTTCGTATTGCAGAAATGATAGGGTAGGCTGACATTTGTGCAAGAACTGTGGTTTGTAACCTAATGTATCTGAAATCAGTGAACAAATTTGAAAGCTTTTACTACATAATACAATCGGTCCGTCTGTCTATGATGCTATGTTCTTTGTCTACTAAACAAATATAAATCCCTTTATTTTCGATGAAATCTCCTTTTTGAAGCAGGGAAAGGTACGTGCTAATTTGTTGTTGTCGTTGTTGTTGTTGTTGTTGTGGGGTTTAACGCCACTTTTCAGCACACGATAGGCTATGCATGGCGGCCAGTTTGAATGGTGGAGGAAGAACCCGGGAAAACCCTGGAAAGAACCACCGACCCACGAGAAGCTACTGGCAAGCTTTCTCACATACCCACATTGGCCGAATCCTAGACTCGAAGCCACGCAGATGCTAATTTGTATACTGACCTTCGACCTGGGTTTTACATAATATGATATAATATTATTTATCCATATACTGGCCTTCGACCTGGGTATTACATAATGTGATATAATGTTATTTATCCCAAATCTCTCATTTAAAGTTATATAAAGGCGGACGTGACGAAAACACAAATTGTAGTTATAACAGTTTATTTTAGATAACAAATATTTGCTCGTAAAGCATAAGTATGTCAAACGCAGTGGTATGTAAAAAGCAGTTGAAACAGCTAAGTGACACATTGAGACAGAAAATAGGGCTTACGTTCTTGTAAAATTATTTTTGACAAGTGAGACTACTTGTTACTTTCACTGTCTATAAGGATATCACAGATTATTTGAAAACTTAAGACTGGCTATAGGTATATCGGTTCTAATTGCGCAAGGCCCGTGTGGTAGAGCTTAAGGTATAGGAACACTATTCAAAAATAAATAACTACCTGTGATTAACGCATTATGTAAGAGTTGTAATTTCTGACAGGCTTAAACATCGAATCGCTTGGATATATGTGTGATGTTAATTCACATTTAGAACATGATTTGTATTTTATATGACTTTTTAGAAATGTGATACACATCAATGAATATATATATATATATATATATATATATATATATATATATATATATATATATATATATATATATATATATATATATATATATATATATATATATATATATATAATGTTGTGAGTGCATACATTTTACCGCTGTCTAGTTGCAGCAGAGTTAACTATCTCGATGTGAATACATGGTGCTGTCCGTGTCACACTGAGAATATAACATTCATAACACTGTTCTCTGTGACATAGTGTCACACACATGCTAAAGAAAGATTGATGGTCTGCTTATTTCACCTAACGTTAGCGTTAATATCTTTAAAAATAAAACGATTGGTACCGTGATACCATCATCACACAGTGCATGATGTATATTTTTCTTCGAGCGTGTCTATACACAAATAAACTCAACGAAAGTAACAAATGTAAAAACACACTCATCCGCAGACAATGCTGATGATTTGTATAAGTGTTCACATGTTTGCAGATGGAGTATTGAGTCGGTGGATGTCAAGGCAACGAGTAAAATACTAGATAAAATTGATAAGACCCGACCAACAGCCACCATCGTCAACTCTTAACTTTACCTGTAACGTTTATAAATGGTCAAAATTCCACACCTACTCCAATTTATACTATTCAAACCAATAAGAGAACAGAATAATACCCGAATATATATCGAACATGGGATTTTGGCAGTTTCAAATATCAATCTGTACATATCAACTGCATTATAAGCTTAACATGCCTTACAATGCTTTGAACTTCCGCAGTGGAATGTAAGGTTAGAGCTAAAGGGTTTAAAACTATGTATAACAACAGCAAAACCAGATTTGTACCGGTTCCAAGCGCTATTTACTTGTCAAAACATAGATCGAAAAGTGAATATAAAGGAATAAAAAAGTGAAGTAATTAGTTCTTCGGACAAATTTAGAAAGGTTAGGATTTATATAGGCATATGAGAGTGTAAGTCTGTGTGTGCATTCAATTTTTAATTCTTCATCGCCTCTTCATACGATGGTGGTGCCGAAGGCTCAGGTCCCGGTCTTGACGTCTCTTGTTGGGGATTGTTTCTTGCATCCAATGCAGCCCGTAGAGACGCCACGATAATCTGACTTCGAGTCGGACCGTTGGGATTAACTCGGCTTCCACTCCGATGGCAGTGCCTGCAGTGTTTTTTGTACTCGTAGACGAAGATAACGACGAGGGCAACGAGAAACATGAAGAACAAAAATGATTCTGTTACTATGGAGGTTCCGAGAGCATCTGGGTTGCACGTACTATTAGGGGACGAGGTCAGCATCGAGTTTGTCCTATAAAATTCAACCATTCCTGAAAGATTACAAGGTATAACTATTAATATTACTAATAGCTCTTAATTTAAAAAGAGTAAAATACTACAATATCCAGATCGACTACAAAATTTAATAATTAACGCCATATGTGATGCACTTGTCGAACGATGATGTGAGAACAATCAAATGATAATTTTAAATATATAAGAAGATATAAATATATGGCGGACGATATTAAATTTTGATGAAACAAAATTAATACATTTTGAATTATCAGAATCTCTTGAGTGAACAATTGCTAAGGTATGTAAAACATGAAGATATGAGAGAGTAGGTGAAAGACTAGGACAACGAAAATGAAGAAGTCCAAAGGAGAAAAATTCATGGACTCTGCCATTTACTGGCTTTATTATATATTTCTAGATGATATACTGAAATATACCACCGAGAGAAAATGATATCGCCAATGTGGCTATTATTGCGACAGTACCTATATCAGTTTTGGAAGTACATTTTCCAGTTTAGGAAATATATCTACACTTCTGTATATTATTCAAACCCATAGTTTTATATTTAGGCCTATTTAATGTTTCTTCTTCATCTTCTTTTTCCTTTCTGTCTGTCTCCGAGAAAGAATGTATCAACTATAGACCATCTACTGTACATTTATTCAGTCAGTGAGATGACATAAACAAATGTCCCCAAACAGCAAAAAAATATAGTCGGGTATTATCTTCTGATAATCAACTTTCCACAGTAATTACGGAAACTCCTAGTGACTGAACTTTTATAACCTGTTGCTATTTGTCACCCATACAGTACTGTATATCCGTAATATTATATGAAAAACTGTAGGCATTTTTAGGGGAAAAACTCGTGATTAAATGTGATTAAACTTTTACAAGTACCAATTTTACATCGCATTAAGTTGAGGAATCAAATGGGACGCTAATTAATGTTGATTGCACACCGAAATTAAGTGAAAATTAAAAATTAGATACAGCATCTGTTACTGTCAATGTGATATAAAACTTCACGTTTCAATATAGAAATAAACAAAATAAAGAACGAAAATACTTTCAAGTATACTCACAATCATTAAAATATGTTATCTAAAGACTTTATGATTGTTCTAACGTACCACCGCTCTGTGATGTTCCTACATCGCGCTTCATTAACATTATCAATCCTCGCATGAAATGTGTTAATAAAAATAAAAATCTCTTCATTGTGGTACGAATACAGTCATTATGTTTTACAAAAATCACAGTTTGAAGCATGATATGTACAAACTATATTTGTAGAAAGTCGCTTTCCCAAAACTACAACTTCCTTTTATCCATGTAGTAATACTACTCACACTGGCACAAAATGGAGAAAATCCTTGCAAATCGACGGGTACTTTGCTATTTTAATAAAAGAAAATCTGCTTTTTTAGTAGGGATACGAAAATATTTCACTCGTGCAGTGGATTAGTTTGTATTGTCACTCGTGGCTTCACCTTTCTGACAATACGATGTTTCCATTTCACTCGTGAAATAGTTTCTTATATCTAATGAAAATAACTCGTATATAGTATTCTGTACAATGATATGACTTTTAACCACAAGTGTAATGAGTTGTAGAGTGATCAGAGACCTCTGTATTTGGCGATAATCGCGTAAGAGTTGTTTCTAAAAATTCATGTATTTTAAGTTTCTTGTTGAACTTGAAGTTCGTCATTTTACTTATGAAGAGCCCAGAATTTTTTTATATTAGGGTCAGAGTATTATGCATATCCCTAAGGTATGCACGCTGCAGCTGCTGGACAGAGGGCAGCAATGTAAAATCATGTACAACTACCATCAGCATGACTTCATTTTCAATTCATCTTGAATTAGCAGTACCTCAACTACTACTGCTACTACTGTTGCTGCTACTACTACTGCTACTACCATACTAGTACCACAACAGTACTTTATGATCTTGATAGCTGAGATAAAGCAACTCTTTCTATACCCCATGATTTTTCTACCTTTACCCTGATCGTGACACTTCAGTGCATGTGGCATGAGATAATAAACAATATAAAAAAATTATACCTACAAAAAACCAACCCAGCCACATCAACACGTTTCCAGCTGCGTGGGAGAAAGGTGAACTTCATTGCTTTACTTTAATGATATTTTACAAAAGAAAAGTAAAAATCCATAGTTTCTACTGTGGGCCTCAGGTAATATTTACTTTAATGAACATCAATAGTTTACTAGTATGATATCTTAGCTGAGCGCGTTAGTTATGTAAATAATTTTACAAAGCTGCATCTACTGGTGGTCAAGCCAATCCTATTGTTTGTGACTATCCTATATATCTTGAGATTCCCTCTCTGTGTGACTGAAAATACTGCTGCATGAATGTCGTTATTGATCCCCACTATTATTATGTGCAAAACATTGCAGTAAAAATATTTGTTTTGCTGTATTTAATTTTCGCCGTGATTATTGAAAGTGGGAGAGATTGTGTGGAGATCTTATATACTATATAGTACTTAAGTTACTCAACCCGAAGCGGCACTGATGTGGATCTGAGTCAGTTTGCCACCAGGGTGTTGCTGACGTTGACTCGGGCGAGCTTTCGATGTTTCAAGATCGAACTAGAAAACTGCGAACATCCAAGATGTTATTACAAAGAACCTGACTGAAATCAATGAAAGCTGGGTAGTCAGAGACTCTGGATGTCGAATGCGTTTATGAAGAATTAACTTGATACTGCCGAAGATGCGGTGAAACAATACAAGGCTATAATGATTTCTAACAACAACGATGAAGTAGAATTTACTGACAAATCCACCAGGTTACATATCCCGTTGATCTTGCTAAGACATCACTGACTCAAACAAGACAAGAAAATCTCGAAAGTTCTTTACGAAGGACCAACTTGTCCGTGTAACAGTTTTTTTTGTCAAAGACATCATTTAATGGTTAATTTGTTTGTTTCTATACTGCTGTCCCCAGAATACATAATCGCTGGAGACAGAGATTTGTTTTTATAAATGTATGGCAGTTGTACCAATAAAATTAATTGTTGGAATTGATTAGAAGTGCTTCTGGACGTGATGAGCCTGGACAGGATCTGCCTGTCGAGAAATTATACCACGCAATCACATTATTAATATAAGAACTATGGCAGACCCTCAATGTCACCGATATGAAAGAAAAAAATCTAATCGGAACAACATCTACAAGATGTAATCACACAGGGAACCGCGTTGCTTGCGAGATACAAATGCGTGTGCTTGGCTTAAAATGCTATTTACGGAATCGCAGCGACACCTACGGTTGGTCTTGGAGTGGCGGGAACCACGTCCATAGCTAATATGACAGTAACACCAATTGGAATAATTGTCTGGGATGTATCAAATAGTAATCATTGTCTCGGTAGGTATTATAATTTCGATATGAGGACATCAACGAGGACGTGTCTTTTCAGACATTCTTGCACCAAGCAGTCTCAATACAATTGTCAAGGTATACTTGATGGCTGTTGAAGATAAAGCTATTAAACTGGCTTGAGATTGACACCGTGTTGGCGGAAATGAAAATCACAACCGAGCACAGATACGAAACCGAAGCTTTAGTGACCCAAATCACGTGATCGATTTACAGACAGTAAAAATCGAGTAGGCCCTAATTGTTTTCCAGCACATTGTTGCCGTTTACGTAGCTAATGCGCACAGGTAAGAAATTATTAAAGTAAACACGTACTTAAGCAAACTAGTAAACTATGGGTTTTTACTTCATTCTAAAGTTTTCACCCTTTATATAAGACCATGGCTTGTGTTTAATATAATGTTTCTGCACAATTTCTGGCTCAGTCAATATATACTGAGAAAAGAAAATATAGCTACACACGTATTATCAGTGCAATATTTTACACATAATATAGTGTCCATTAATAATCATATTCTTGTAGTATGTTAAGTCACACACACAGAGAGAATCTCAACATATATAGTATAGTCATAAACAATAGGATAGGCCTGACCGCCAGCAGATGCTGCTTTGCAAAATTATTTACATAACCAAAGGGAACGGGTAAGAAACCGTGCTAGTTAGCTGACGTAAAACAATCAATAAAGTTAACAATTGCAGTTCACCTTTGGTCCAGCTTAGACAGTAAATGTCAACCATAACAATTATATGAAATCCGCTGCAATGCAAGAGACATCGTGTTAAAGTGGCTGGGTAGGTTTTGTTTTGGAATACTGACTTTTTTAAATTGTTTATCATGCACTCACCTGTGATGATCAGGGTTAAATTAGTCAAGTCATGGGATACAGAAGGAGTTGATCTGTCTCGGCTATTAAATTCTAAAAGCCCTACTGTGATACTTCTGCTGCTACACTACTACTGCTACTACTACCACCACTATTAATGAACACCGAAAGTACATTTGTTCCTTTTCGTGCTTTTGTTCTGCCCTTTAAATTGTAAAGTGAACTACCACTTCAATAAGGAAATAAAAAAAAATAAATAAAGGAGAAACAGAAGAAGAAACATTGCTCCATATGTACCATATATAATTAAAACTCCTTCGGCGCCCCAGAGAATGAAGATGGCGATACGTGCGAAGAAGTTCCTGTATCCGAAGAACGTGAACACTGGCGGCACGACCCCATACAAAAGACTAATGAGTCCATGAGCTGACAGGTATATCGGCATACGCTGATTCACCATGCAGTCGCCACTGGTAGAGAAACCTTAACACAGAGAAAGGGATACAGCGTACAAATCTGGCGATATAGGTAAGCTTGTGTGTGTGTGTGTGTGTGTGTGTGTGTGTGTGTGTGTGTGTGTGTGTGAGAGAGAGAGAGAGAGAGAGAGAGAGAGAGAGAGAGAGAGAGAGAGACTTAGTTATTAGTGGTGTGTTCCCAACGTTATATTTTGGCACAGGATAGATCAAGTATGGAGGCCAATTTTAAATGCTGGAGAGAGAGAGAGAGAGAGAGAGAGAGACAGAGACAGAGACAGACAGACAGACAGAGAGTAAAACTTTATGAATACTATCGTTCTCTTAATACCTCAATGCAACAAATATAGGGGCTTCTTTTTTGCCTTAAATAACCGATTTAATGGTCTGGGTGTGTTAATTCTCTTCCAAATTCCGTTGAAGTTTTGAATTTGCAATTATTTTAGTCTAATCCATAATTTTCTATATTTTCCTAATATTGTTCTGTCTCCGCTAATGTTCGTGACTGTTTCGGAATTTTATTCTTGCCTTTAGGCTCTGTCAGTTTAATCTGATGTTCTAAATTTGTCATGGCCTGAATTCACAAACAGTGACTAACATATTTAGCATGACGTTAAGGACTCACGGTACTAATTCAGTAATGAGTGTTCCAAACTCAAGAAATTCCATCAATAAAACAATATCTCTATATTTTTGTTTTCTGTTCCAGCTAGGATAAGCTCTCAAAAGATTCTTTTTACTAAGATTTTGCTTTCATTATCAACCAATCCTGGCCAGCCAAACCCATATATACTCTATTCTATCTTCGCCCATCCAGACTGGTTCCCATTTTTCCATACAAATAGTACGGTGTGTCCATAAGTTTACTCCATCATAGGTTTATTTTGAGTTAATTCCCTTGATTATATATATATATATATATATATATATATATATATATATATATATATATATATATATATATATATATATATATATATATATATATATATATATATATATATATATATATATATAGAGCTAGCATCGGTACAATATATGTAAGTTTACAGATACTGCAACACAATATGGGTTAAGATTTATTTAAAATATCTAAATGATATGCAGTTGCAAGTGCATCTCTACGGTCACTGGCGTGTAATGTAACATTGATAAAGAATAACAATGACCGAAATTGACCTAGATAATGATTACCGATTTAATTGGCTGTTAAATACTACAACCCTGATGTGATTCTATGGTAATTTCTGTGAACGACAGTTGATGAAGATGATTAAAATTAGTTCATTCGTTTTATGCACGACCTATTTCAATACCATTTGTATCGAAAACAGCGTACTTGCCAATCATTACATGCCGAAACTGGGTGTTCTGTTTACGTCAAATTCTTAGACGCCACCATACATGTGAACGAGTCGAATTGTTTCTTAAGGAATAGACAGCTTTCCTATTCAACCATAAAGTAGTTGCATTGCTTTGATTTCCTTGCCGCATAAAAAGAAAGAATTCTTCAGAAACTCTGGACGAACATGGATTAAATTAGACAGACCAGTTTTTTTTCAGTATATATCGAATGATTAGTGTTAAGCTGAATGTCATCATAAATTTTGTTTAAATCATTAGTAGTGATTGCGGATACTTACGGACAATGGAAATCTCAGTCAAAAAGGTCGTGGGAACGTTTACGGACATTGTTTTTTCAGACCCCCCCCCCCCCGGGAGCGTTTACGGACAATGGAAATTCACATGGGAATATTGGGACTATATATGGACAACAGGTGAGGTGACTTCACGATACTGAAGATTGGTAATAATGTTGCAAGGGGCTGATCTCAATCGGGACTAAAGGGCTGGAAAAAACCTAGAACGTTGGGCGGGACAGAGACTTATATAACACATTCAACATACAGGCATAGATGGATGAAAATCAATTTATCAGACATAAACAACTATACAACCGACTAAAACAAATTTTAGGCAAGAAAGCAAATCTTTTTGAGGCATATGAATGGCCCTGAAAAGGGCCTTTGGGTTCTTCTTCTATTGTCTCCAGTTCTTCCACCATCTTCTCACTTTCTCAATGATTCCTTTCTTCTTCTTTTCATCATCTGGTATAAAGTCAGGATGTACCATAGATCTAAATTTCTCCTAGACATTCATCCAGTTTTGGTTCATTCTTTCAAAGTCCTCTTCTTCTATCTATTTTCTTTGTCCTTTGTGTTTTCTTTGTCGTTTCTCTCCTTTGCCCATGTATCTTTAATCATTTTCACCTCTACTTCAAGCACCTTTCTCGTAATTTCTTCTGCTTTCTTTAGCTGGTCTAGCCCCCACTTCGCAAATGACCACTCTGTCCAATGCAATGTGTCTTCTAGAATGCACCTGACTTTGATGACATTATCAAGTGCCTCGTTCAAGCTTTCCACTCTACCAGTTCTCTGACTATTTTTATACTGGTCACAATGTCTGGGCTACCTTGATACTTCAATTCTTTCTCAAGCTTTCCACCACATAGGTTACATCCATCATCCAGAACAAACTATTTCAAATTGTTAAACAGATATATTGCCATTTTCGTTTATTCCACGTTGAATGGCGCGAACAAGGAACGCTTTGTCTTTATACTTGTCAAGCACGGACGTGAAGGAAAACATCCCTTACACTCACATCACATATTATCAACTATCCACATACGGGAAGGAGAAAGAAAATAAGAAGAAATATACTATCTACACAGAGGGAAGAGGAGGGGAAAATCCCACAAATATATTATCCACAAACGGGAAGAGGAAAAAACATACACACAAATATAATATCCATTCAGAGAGAAGAGGAGAATTAAACAAACCACAAATATATTATCCACACACGGAAAGAGGAGAAAAACAATCCCTAATTATGCTATTAAAAACCCCAATATCTACTATCCACACAGGGGAAGGAGAAACAAAATATATACTATCCACACACGGGAAGGAGAAAAAACAAAACCAAATATACTATCCAGACACGAGAAGGAGAAAAACAAACCAAAAGTATACTTCCGAAAACCACAATATCTACTATACAACTTTAGGTAACACTTCTACACGTCCTGCGTAGAGTCTGTCTTTTTCGATGACAGTTTTGTAAAGAATATCACATTTATATATAAAATGGAAAGCGGCACTGCTCCTATTTAGTCTCAGGTGGACATCCAAGGATTAAACGTTTGGGTAATTGTCCTTGGAACAGATGATCTTCGATCATGGATTGCTGTCCAGCAGGAATAGTGAAGGTTTTCACTTCCACGCGTCGTATCCGATACTTGGCGGTCGTTCTGCTCAACGTGTGACTGATGTCGTTTCCCACTTTAGGTAACACTTCCACACGTCGCACGTAGAGACTGGCTTCTTGGATGATGGTTTTGTAATCGGTACTATCAGCCATTAAATGTAAAGCGGTACTGCTGCGATTCAGTCTCAAGCTTACATCCACTCCGTTCAGCAAATACTTCTCTTGCAACCACATGTCCAAATGCAAACGATAAATCAGTTCTAAACTACGGATTCCAGCAATTTTCTTTCGTCGCTCAATATATCCCACATTTTGTTATCTTTGGTTATATCCACTTCGCTTTTGCCAAAATGGCCTACCGTGTCAGGTTTCCATACGAAGCAAGCCTCTTTTTCATACATCAAGAGAGTTTTCAGGTAGGAACGGTAAGGGTAAGTATCCATGCTGATACTGACCAGTTTGTTATTCAAATGCAAATCCACTTCACTGAACACGGAATGCATGAAATTGTTGACGGGAGCTACTACATCATTAGAGTCTAGTTCAGTGTTAGGCGGTTCGATCTATTTCACTTTCAAGTGCAAGTAACTACTATTCAGATCGATGTAATCTTCGGGTTGTCCTTTGATTTCAAACTCGATGGAAGCGGAATCTGTCAGAGAGGAGACTGGACGACATTCGACCCATTGGGATTCTTGCATCGTCGTCAAGGTGGGTGGCATGGTAAACAGATCATGTTCTGACTTAGAACAGGCGCAATACTCTCGGTGCATCATTTTATGTCTCTATGATTTAATAATAAAAAACGTCAAAGTCTCGGACGGTTCTTATTTTCTTAGTCTTTCTAGCCCTATGAGTATGAAGGATTCTGAAGGGGCGTCTTCTTCGTCGTCTCTTTCTGCCTTGTCCTTGCTGTGGCGACAGGTAACAGGAATGTCTGACCCGGCACTGTCAAGGGCACTTATAGGAGTTTCTCGTACGCCCAAATTGTCTTTGCTCATTTGAATCAAGACACGTTTGCCTGCTCTCAAGAAAGCTTCTTTAGGATATGATTTGTCGATGATGACAGTTTGGAGAAATTCGTTGCATTGCGACAATGCCGTATTTTTCAAAGCGTGCAATCCTCTTGTCACCATCGGTTTCAAAACAGGTGCCACTGAACGAAAGGCTGATTGCAACATATCTCCTAAACCACGTCCTCGCTGTCGAGCGACGCCTTGGTACACTGGATACATGACTTACGAGTCTTTAGAGTATCGTTTTCGAAAATGGAGTTTCACCGTGACTTTCCCTTTGGTAAATGGAATGTTTTGTCCCAAATCTCCTTTATAGCAATGTTCCAGTGTCGCAATACCACTTAATGACAGGTAAATGATGAGGATGTACAAATTCGTGGTGGACGTGATAGGTGTTTTTACCTTCCTCGGCAGCGTTCGTGGTAGAATCCACTTTGAAAGGAATGACGCGCAATAACGGTACGGAGGTGTGTCCCACCACGTTGTACTCCACTTCATTAGAATACACAAAGATCAAATTCAATCCTTGGTTCATTTCTACCGGGGAACGAAATAACTTGGTAAAATAATCATTGTCGGAAATGACTGTTAATTCGTTTTTCTTAATCATTGCCATCCTCATCTCCATGTCCCCACCCAAAGTGTCGAAAAATTCAGGACAAAATAAAATGGACAACGCTTTGCTCTCCGAACATTTCAACATCAAACGACGAGCCATTTTATGGTACTCAATGGTGCCACATTTTCTGACACCCTCCAAAGCTTTAAGAAACAGTGCATTGAACTTGGTAGCAATCGTGCTCACCAAATGTTGACCGCTAAAATAATAACATGGGGGGAATTATCATGTTATAGGTCCACTTTTCAGTTTGTAAGTTAAGTGTTTTTCTTTTATAATCTACATTTGCATTCAAGTACTTTTACACTTGCTCGTCATGAACTTCGGCAACAAATTTTTTATTTATTTGGAAGTACATTTAGGACTTGTATCGGGTGAATGATTTCCACAAAAGCCACTTCCAAATGGGCTTCATGATCTAATTAGATGGCCTAAGGTAATTTGGCCATTTAACAACACAAAGCATTGTGGGGAAACACCTCCATGAAACTGTCACTCGGTAGCGTCATGTAAAATTGGTTGTTGTTGTTCATAATTCCAGAGTTCTGCTGCTGTTCGAGAGATCACTCGAAGTCAGAGGAGTGTATCCGCCCAAAAAGTTGTTGTTGTTCTTGGTGTGGTGACTGTTGTTGGGCACAAGAATCCCGTTGTTTCCGAACGAGGAGTATTTCAAGAAGGGATTGGGAAGAAAGTACCGATGCAACTACTGAGAAAAATGGTCCTTTAATTTTTTGTCTCCATGTTGCAATCTCGAATTGGCAATGGTAGCACCAATGGCATAATGCACCACAAAGAATTAGCAGAAAAAGATGAGTTGCGTTTTAGGCACCCGTTCTACACATCAGACCCACTAGGGTTGTTTTTGCAGATCTTGCAGTGAAGAAATGGGTGAAGGAGTGGTCACTGCGGTGGTAGCGGATAATCAAGCTGTGTGGATGGGCATGATGGTTACTTCTTTTTATAGTCAGTGTTAAAGGATATACCTGAATGGATGCCTGGATCTAATGACAACACAACACAATGTGATGAATGAATTAATAAAAATAATTTTATATATATATATATATATATATATATATATATATATATATATATATATATATATATATATATATATATATATATATATATGTCTTCTTCGTCTTCTTCTAACATGTCGTTGAAAAGTTGAAAAGGACCAGATGGTTTTGACTGGGTTCAGACACATTTCCATCGTCTTCGCCAGGATTGCCTTCCACAAACACTATTGAATCGCCTTGACTTTCTCACAAGAGGCTGTACGCCGATTGCCACTCTTTGTAACACCACAAGATCCGCTGAGGTGGACAATCGATCGAATGATGTTTATGTTCGATCAAACGTTTGCAAATTCGTCCGGCAGTTAAAATCTTAAACCGATGGCAAAGATACAAGGCCCCCCAACTGGCATAATCTAAATGTTCGTCGATCACTTTGAAAGTGGAGGAAGAGGTAGCAAAGACAGCAGAGGTAATCAGGAATGTCACTCTTGACACGAAGACAAACAAGACAAGGTTTTTTTTAATACTTTTTTCAGGACAAGTTTTTTTACGTTTAAAAGGGAACAACAGGAAAGACAAAAATACATACAATCCAAATGGTTAAATACAGCAATAAAAAAACCCCACATCAAAACAATCAAAGTGGAATATAAACAAGCTACTGCACAACATGTTTCTGGTAATCAAGGTGTCCTAGGGACAGTGTGTAATTTTTTTAGAGTCTCTACATTGGGTACAATCGCACAGGTGTCCTCCCGGAATGGTCTTTCAGGAATGTACTTTACAGTCCTGTCCTTAAAGGAGTGGTTGTCCTCGGTGACGGGTTCGTCTAGCACTGTCACTAACACAGGTTTAAAGGTTACTTTTTTCACTTGAATTGAGGATCACAGCTCTTGGGCGTAATTGGCCACTACTTTGGTCCAAACCTCAAAACCCGAATTTTTCCAGTCACGTACATCTGTCCAGTGAGGGTGTAAGTCACAAGTTATACACACATCGTCATACACATCTTCAGTACCTTCAAGTTAACGAATCTTTTTTTCCCGTAGAGGCCAAGAAGTATCCA
Organism: Sinohyriopsis cumingii; assembly: GCA_028554795.2. NCBI lineage: Eukaryota > Metazoa > Mollusca > Bivalvia > Unionida > Unionidae > Sinohyriopsis > Sinohyriopsis cumingii. The sequence goes on along the minus strand of CM068830.1, from coordinate 26,876,725 downwards.
GATGAAAACGCAATGTTTGTAACAAAATGAGTTTCTTGTGGACATTTAAAGGGATCACTTTCATGGTTTATTTGGTCGCAAAAGTACTGCTCATGAAGAGCCCACAAGGAATCGGCTGGTAAACGAAATTCCAGGAAGGAAACCACTAAGACACTCACAACACGGCGACCCCAATTCAATGGACACAGTTCATGTAATAAGTGTTCGTAATCCTCCACCGTCTGAATACTCTCATTGATTTCCTTCCACGGAATTTGTTGTATCACGAGTGATAAAAGGTGTGGCATGGTAGTCCGTCTTTATACCCTCTTTTGTCGTAGGTAATAAGTGTAATTTTGCACAGAGATGATTGTATGATCAGAGATGATCCAGTGGGGAATCTAAATGGTTTAGTCACTAACTTGCACGTCACACTTCGATCAGACGTTTCCTCTTGAACTAAATTTACGTTGTGTGAAAGATGTTGGTAACCCTCTAACTCTTCATCTGGAATTCGTTGCAGTAAGTCTACCTTTCAGCAAATAGAATCAGCAGTAACAAACAAATCCTTTCTGCCAATGGGTAGTTGATCAATGTCTGACCGCTGCAACACTTTCATCTGAACCAGTCCTCTTAAACCATTCAGGTACCAGTGGTTTAAAAACCGGTGACGTAACGGATGTAATTGTTTTTTGCGTTGAACTTGTATTTTAATCATATATCGGTACCTCAGCTCCACAGGCAAACCACGAATGTTCTCTTGTAAAGTATCCACGACCATGTCAGTCAGTATTATTTTATTTGAAATTGTCTCCTAGAGCGAAAGAAAAGAACATAGTGAGCAATTTCTGATCACTGCTTTCAGAATGTCAATAAAATATTCTGATGTAAACGGTAGAAAGCGGAATAATCGGAAGAACGCAGACTTGATCAAGAGACATCTGACGCGTTTGTTGACTTTATTCACTTTCCTCTCGTAAATTTCTCGGCACAAAAGTTCTACAGTCACCAATTAAAATTTATGCAGGCCAGTCCCTGCCAAACTTCCATGTAGGTCCTCTCTTGCAATTCGTTTGATAATCCTTGAATAATATTTTTCAATTGGATTTAAATACTTGTCTAGGTGCTGTCCAATGTTTGACACCTAACCAAGTTGGTTTCTGAAACGACATGGTATGTCACTTCAGACTCATCGTTATTGGCGACTCAGTCTCGAGAGACCATGCGAATAGCGCCCTTGAAGAGTCGTCTGTCTCTGGGGTGTTTGCATCGTCTGTCGTGGCTGTGCAGGCCTATGCGCGAGTGACAGTCCCTATTGCAGTTACGTCAATGACTAGATCGCACTAAATTTAGGTAGTGACATCGAGCATGTTCCGGGTAAGCCGAATCTTTCTGCTCCCACTGATGAAGTCAGACACCGCAACTGAAACACTTGACTTTATCTCCTTCGCCCTAGTCGAAGAATCCAGCTCTGGCTAAGTCTTCGGGGTAGGCCCTCCTAGATATTTATGCCATTTTCCTTGGAAGATTTGGAATCGACTTTCAAAGTAGCAGTATTCCGTCTAACGCACAGGAAACGAATATTCGTCTTTCGCATGTTCATTTCGATGAGGGTCGCGTGAAATCTACAGGAGTTTACTCATTTTTGGACGACATCCTTAGGGTGGTAGATGCATGGTTTCGCGTGGAGGATAACATTGACAATGAAAACCCGTAAAGTGATAAGGTGTTCTGTATCGAGCAGCATTGCTTTCGTATCCGTCAGGTTTGACACGCACATCATCACTTTCCATTATAGGTGTTGTAGTAGTAGTAGTAGTGGTAGTCATAGTAAAGTTCCCATGATGCTTTACTGCATCGCTGAAGTCACAGCGTACGGCATCGTTCTTGTCGCAATCCAATTAGAATCAACGAACTTGAATGATGTCTGTTTAAAAGTATTCATCTCTCTCTCTTTGTCTTGGTAGTTACAATGAATTATTGGTCTTAGACGTTGTCTCTTTATATATGCTGCCCAATATCGACCTATTCATACGGCAATGTGAAATGACTGGGAAGTCGCACTAGCTTCTGGTACACGATTTGATACACTTTTTCCAAAGGTCTACTGACAGTTTGGTGTGTGGGTAAACGTACAATCTTGTGCGGTTCGTAGGATGTCACTTTAAATTTTTTATCCTATCCAGACAGCAAGACTTCTTTCATTGCGCCAAAGTTCACCACAAGACTGTTGTGATAATTGAGAGTCAATTCCTTCACTTTACACTCCGTGTACACTTCTCCTTGATTGTCCCAGTATTCGTAACCGTAATTTTTAAGACCACCACTAGCAAAACTTAGAATCTTATCGTCGAGCTGCTCGTCCGTCCAGGCTCCTAAACGGTCTCCTTCGATGTCAGGGTGATGTTGACCCAGATGATCGATGTAGACGCAACTATCCGTATCAAAGTAGAGGACGCGATCTCCTAAAAGTTCTAAAGCTTCGTACAATTGTAAGCGAGCATGGGCTGTCACGTGATGATAATTCCAAATTAGTTTGTACAAAGTCCAGTTCTTGTTTGCAATTGACTATGATCAAATCTTCAGGAATGATGTAAATGTATTTCATCTATCTGGTTTTGTCGTCAATCATCTGGAAGTAGCGGGAAGGTTCTGTCAAATACGCCGTCTTGGGTAAACACGGTCGTTGTGCCATTTTACACACCATGCAATTTAACATCACTTTGGCAAACGATCGCCTACCTTCGTTTCTCTCGATGTGATCTAAAGTCATACCTTCCTACACCCAGTATTTCTCTTTGAACATGGTCTTCGGTAGTCTGGCACTAGGAAGGAGAGTCACTACCTTCTTGTTTCAGTTTCAAAAGGCATCCACGTAGTCTGCGAGAATGTCTTTCTGAGTCTCGTTGCCCTTGTGATATTTTTCTGTCCTGGGAAAGTGGTAACTTTCTTATACTTCTAACAGTTGGTATCCCAGGTCCATAGCTTTGAACATTTCTACGCTGACCCACGTTCTTCCTGGGTGTGCTGACAAGGCTAGTCTTGGTTACACGTTTCATCACAAGTACGGCACAATGAAGAGTTCTCGAAATTTTCCACAACAAAATAACCACGTCAGAACTACAATACTTTAACATTTCTTCCTGAAAGTCGAAGGAGTCCGAGGCGTGAGCTTCGTACCAAACGTAGAAAGCTTCTCGTTGTTCGGTACGCATGTTGTTGGGGTCGTAGTAGTTAGCCTCAGGCAAAAGGGGTAGAAGGAGTGTTCATTCGCTTCCGTAATGAAAAGGTGCGGCAATAGCCTTTGGCCACTTATGTCATTCCAAACAATTTAGGCATTCGAATCAAAGGTATGGCCAACTAGCTCATTTTCTCTTTAAACTGTACTTGTCACGCTTGCATGTGAGTGATATTGGCTCCGTTCAAAGTCACTTTCGGACGTTCGGAACTTTGTTCCGTATTGTATCTGAGAAGAAATTGGCCATCGTATCCCGACAAATTGTAAGACATCACCGTGGCATGGCGATGGCAGTCTCCGTAATGTTTGATGTCTTCTTGGCTCCACGTCTCGTCGATGGGGTCTCAGATCCATTGTGCAAAATCAGCTAGCGTTTTTGGTTCCCGAATTTGTTTTCGTGTCCTCCAGGAATTTTGCTGCAGTGAGGGCAATAACTAAAGATGGGCTCTTGGATGCGCTTCTCGCACACTCCATGAGCCACGCAGAAATTAGGAATGTGAAAACTGGTCTCTTTCATGTATTCGAAATCGATAAAGATGAAATTCCCTTTCTTCTTGTTCTGGTCATCGTCTTCCTCTTCATGATTGGGATGGTATTTTTGAATGCAATATTTGTGTTCCAAGTCTGATGTAAACGGTCTAACGTACTGTCGCTACGTAAGCCTTGTCCACAAGTAGGGCACAATCTCAGGAGTTGACAAGCACTTTTCTTCTGTGAACCTTTGCGTCTTTAGATGTTGTTGGTTACAGGCAGGGCTGACAAAAGTGCGCCGACAAGCAGGGCAATGCACTCGATCTTGGCCTTCGTCAAGATAGGGTTTAGAGTCCAGAAATCGCTGACATTTCGATCAACAATGATTTTGTTGCCCTCCATTGTTATAGCCATATTCACATTTCTCACAGTAAAAACTGTATCCAAGTAATGCAGTGATACTGGTGATTGTATCGAGATGTTCATCGTGATGATAGAGGCGAATGTATTTTCCGTCTTAGAAATCGTCGCCTCGAAACAACAGAGGTCCACGCGCTTCTTGAGACTGCAATTTCAAGGTGTATCGTGGAGCTAAGACGTCTTACAATTTTTGCATTTCAGGAATGCTACCAATAATACCTCTTTGCGTCCTGTCCCTTAAGGAAGATACATGTGGGTTATGAACAGTTTCGCTTTCACATCGGTGATGCGAAACTTGTCGTTGGATTGTTGCACGTGTTGAATCTTGTCAATGACTTTGGAAGGTGTTAATTCTGCTGAGCTGCTAAACTCAATCCAAACGGGGAACCTTTACCTGTCGTGATGAATGGAAAGTCTCAAGCGATCGTCTTCTTTGGCTTTACGATGCTATTTCAGTGTGGCTAAGAAAGAATCCCACACCTCGGTGATGAACCCCTCTGATTTCTCCAACAGTACTTCGGACTTGAAATCTTTAAACTTCACCGTGTATGTGTAAGCCGTAGTTCTAAATTTTCTAGAGGAGCGCTTTTCCGTCTTTCGAATGTGGTAGTAATTTTGAGGAGTTAATGGTAGACTTTGATTGAGTGTAGACTCTCTGGGCTTGGATTATGGCTCACTCATGTCATCTTCAAAATCACTGGCATGAAGCCAAGGCTTCAGCTACTGTGCGAGGCGATAAATCACGTTTCTGCTTCTTACTTTCTTCTCTTCTCTCCACTAAATAATGCGATCATTTCATCTCGATTGCAAAAGGTCAAATGACTACATTTTAAACGCCATGGGTCCCTAGATCAATATCAGACTAGCGTCTACCTTATATAAAGGATCAGTGTCATCCCTCCCAGTATTCATTTCACTCTCAAACCGACCAGAACGATGGATGAACCCACACAGATCGAACAACTGACCAGAGCTTTGCGAGGTGTCCTACAAAGGTTTTCTTCAGACAAGCCGACGGTCTTCTACCCCTCCTTTTGAGATAAAGGTCAAGATACTTGCTATATCTGTAAGAAGAGAGGATATTGGTCTTCAGAGTGTCCAGACCGTAAAAAAACAGGTGTCAGAAGAGACAAAAGTCAAGATACCTGGTATCATTGTGAAGAGAAAGGCCATTGGTCTTCAGAATGCCCTAAGACACAACATGAGCATGAGGAAGAGAGGGGATCAGAACAGGAAGAAAAAGAGACACCCTTCCCAAAGGAAGAACTCAGACATGTCCAGAAAGAGAAAAAAAGAGAAGAAATGCAGTTGAGGAGAAGGTTAGGATGAAGATGAGGAAAAACCTGTGAAAGTGAAGAAAATAAAATATAAAACAGAGAGAGTGAACAAAGAAAACAGAAGAAATCTATGAACTTTTCAAAGTGTTGTGATGTGAATTGAATTGTTAAATTTGTAACAGACTAGACCAGACAGAAAACTTAAGTGTCTCTTGGTTTTGATTTTTTAGAATAAAAACCAACACTCACGCACTCACCCACTCACACGTACATCATGGGCAAAAAAAAGGGATTTTGAGTTTTAATTGATTTTGCAATTGAAATGCTATCTTTTTTACGAGAGAATTGGGTGGCTCTGAAAAGGACGTTGGATGTTTTTGTTTTTAAAAAGCCAAACTCAGGAACGGGCCGTAATCCGCTGTAACTGCTTTAAGCTTTTGCGACGTCCAAGGCCTATTTCTGGACTGGCTCCTGTCGATGATGATTTGGTAGAAATCACTAGGGGTGGTATTGCAGGCGTAGTAAGATGGTTGGGTTGTTTGGCTTGGGAGGTCTTTTTCTCTTGGGTTGTATTAAAGAAGTCTGATACATTCTTTCAGGCTCAATAACATGGCCAAAATGTCCAAGAGTACCATTACCGTTTGACTTTCACTATCCTCCTTCTCTCTTAGACATGGTTTCTTCTCTGCTGCCTCTTCCTGTCGTTTCCTTCTTGCTTCTTCTTCTTCTCTTTGTTGCTTTTGAAGGAGAAAAGCTTGTTCTGCTTCTTTGTGCTGCTGTGAAAATTCTCCAAATCTTTCTGTCTCTGTTTAAAATCGTCACGTGAGGTAATGAAGGAGAAGGTGGCGAAGGTGCTGGTAATGGAACAAATTATGCGAAGAAGAGAGAAAATCCTCTAAATCCCTATTAAAATAGATATATTCTGGAGGTAAGACTGTGTTGACTTTGGTAGCCGTTGCTACACCATAGCTTCTAGTCTCCACGACCCGTGCACCCCAATTCATTGTCTTCTTAGTTTCAGTCATGTTTGAAAACTTTGTTGCATGGATTCACTGCGCAGAGACGCTAGTACACCTATATAGGGAATGTGACTTCACATGAAACTCTCTTCGTATTGGAAGACAGACTACGCACTGTGAGAGAATTTTGTAAGGCATATTGGGAATGGTGAAAAACTCAATCCGTTTCGATCCGCTCTTCCACTATAGATAAGCGCAGTTCATTCCATTCCCTTCGCCTATTCTCGTCACGAGATGTGAACAAACGTATTATCGTCGACCTTCGAATCGTCGATGGATGCTGTTCCGTACGGACTTAACCGTGTATGTGAAATCATCATGGACAATTATCAGGATCACCAATACGAGCCTTTGAAAGGAAGAATAATGTGGAGAGACAGGGATGTTTGTAGAGAGTCCTTATCTACGGACCAGAAGTCAGAAGAAGTTTGGGGAAGAGAGGAATACCTATGCGATGCCCTTTATGTTAAAGAAATGTTGTATACAAAAATACAAAAGTCCCTTTCAGAGCCACTCTTATGCTTCGAAAAGATTTTCTTTCCTGCCTAATTTTTTTTATTCGGTTGTATATTTGTTTGTGTGTGATAGATTGATTTTCATCCATCTATGTCTGTATGTTATATATGTCTCTGTCCCGCCAAACGTTCTAGGTTTTTTTCCCGCTCTTTGGTCCCGATTGACGTCACCTCACACCTGTTCCTAAATTGTTGTAACATTGTTACCAATCTTTAGTACCCTGACGTCAGCTCAACTTTTCCATTCCTATTACCCGTATACTACAATCCCAACCTTTGTCCGTATATAGTCCCAATATTCTCATGTTAATTCCAATTGTCCGTAAACGTTCCCAGGTGGTCTGAAATAACCTTGTCCGTAAACGTTCCCACGACCTTTTTGACTGGGATTTCCATTGTCCGTAAAGTATCCCCATTCACTACTATTATTCGTGCACGAACGAATCGGTAATGTTCGCCACATTTCGAGACCCTGACGAGAAACATGACGCGGATATCGTTTGCAATGCTGTGTGGAATGAACTACAGTATAAGTAAGTACCAATACTGAAGTTAATGTCTTTCTGTCTAAACATTACGTACCTATTCCCACCTGTATAGCGGCAAGAAGTGACCACACTCCGCCATACACCAGCGACATCCGTTCTGTAATGAGTTATATATATGTTATTGTTTTGTGATTTAATCCACCCAAAAGCACATAATTTCTAAACTTTGTATGTCTAGATAAATGACGAATCCTCAAACTTCGTCCATCTAACGCATGTCACTCAATTGCTTTTAATTCAAAATTTCACTAAGTGGTATTGCCTGTCCTGTTCCTGTGCAACGTGTGATCCGTTACGTAATGACACCCACTGGATAGATCGGCAGCCATACAATTTTAAATCAAATAACAAATGCACAGTTACACAGTTGCCAAATATATCTTTTCTTTCTTCTTATTTTATAATTCAGTTTATTGTCTTCTCTGAATTGCTTGAAATATTCACTATTAAAGCTACGGTAAAAATACACACAGACACACACACAAACGCACACACATCAAAATCTCGAACCAAATAAACTGTTTGGAGGAAGGCATGGGATGAGATAAGTAGGTGACAGAACGAAAGGGAGGAAATATTATAATAAATCAGTTCCAAGCTTGCCTACTTCCCCAATACATGTATGAGATGCATGTTATCATAACAAATGGTATACTTATTAAAGTACACGATACACCCACCCATCTCCTTTGTTTTATTTTCATTTCTGTAGCATTTATGTGAATAGTTGTGTATATAATATGCATTTGCTTTCGTGCACATGTGTGTATATGTATGTGTGCGTGTGTACATGTATGTGTGTAAATGCGTGTGTGTGTGTGTACATGTGTGTGTGCGTGTGTGTACAGGTGTGTGTGCATGTGCATGTAGATATTTGTGTGTGTGCTTGTGTGCGTACATCTGTGTGTGGGAGTGAACACATGTTTAGCTTTGATCTTATGTGAACCTAATAGAGGCATAGTTTCTCATTTGTAAGAGTCACTCTCTGAAGTTATTATATATATATATATATATATATATATATATATATATATATATATATATATATATATATATATATATATATAACAATACATAATATATATAGGCTCTCATAAACATAAACAGTAAGGAGAAAAAAGTGAAGACAACATGCTTTGTCAAATTTAACAAATAATTTATTTTTCCTAGAAAAACAAGGTAAAAATGAGAAAAAGAACTTACACTCTATAACTAAAACACTAAGAATGAATAAAACAAGACGTTTACTTCCAATCATGAAATAATGTCAGGAACTTGGTAAGCTTTTAGATACATGGTTCTTTTAATAGGTGTTTAGGAAAAAAATCAGGTCAAACTAATTTCTGGAAAATGTCAATTTCCAGTAAATAAAATTACATTACAATAGCATATAATGGAATATAAAATTTGTAAAACAAACAAAAAAAAATCAAATCAAATATAATTATATCAAATATACACAACACTTCCCCCATAAAGAAAAAGAAAGATTTATATCATAAAACTTTCTTTTTACCTTAGATTAATGATTCACGAGGTTAAAAAGGAACATAAGAAGATGACTCTTAGGAATTATATACAGTGTACATGAAATAATATATTTCTATTCACGGGAAAGTGCATCTGGTATTCAATTATCTTTTTCCTTGATGTGTCTGATGTCCTTATTATATTCCTGTAACAACAAACTTTACTTTAGTAGTTTTTGATTTTTTTATCGTGACGATGAATGTAAGGGGGTTGTGATCACTAAACACAATAAGCGAAGAAATAGCTGAATTAATGTAAAGTTCAAAATGTTGTAATGCCAGTACCAAAGCCAAACATTCCTCTCTATTGTTAAATAATTTCTTTGGTGCTTATTTAATTTTTTTAAAAAATAGCACACTAGATGATCAACACCATTTTCGTCTTCTTGAATCAAGACTGCTCCAACCATAACATCACTTGCATCAACATACAGTTTAAATGATCGGCTGAAGTTTCGAGTTGTAAGAACTTACGCGCTTTTAAATATGGCTTTTAACTTATCAAAAGCCTCCTGACAGTTTTCAGTCCAAAGAAACTGTTTTTCTTTCTCAATATATTTGTCAGAAGTTTAGCAATTATAGAAAAATTGAAACAATATTTGCGATAGTATCCAGCCATACCTAAAAGTCGCATCGGTTGCTTTTTACTAAAGGAACAGGGAATTCAGAGATAAAGTTGACCTCAGCATATCCGCTCTTATCAATATAGTGATCGATTCTTGGTAATGGAAATGAATCTGCTTTAGTCACACAGTTCACCTTTCTATAATCAGTGCACATACGGAAAGTTTTATCTGGTTTCGGACAAAGTATTTATGGTGAACTCAAATCACCTTTACTGGACTCTATGAAATACTTCTCCAGCAAATACTGAATTTCTTTTTGAGAGCATTCACCCTGTACGGGTGTTGTTTTAAACGTTTGGAATTTACAATTTCAAGGTCATGGAAAATTTTGTTTGTTCTTGTAGGAACATCTGGAAATAAGTGTTCATATTCAAACAATAACTTTGTTAGTACATTTCTTTCTTGTTGTTGCAAATGTGGAAGTTTCTGGTCTAAAAACCAGTTCAAAGTGCATAACTTGCTGAAAAATTCCAGACATGAAATTTGAGCCTTGATCAGATTGGACAGATTTGGGAAGGCCAAATTGAGTAATACAAATTATTAAAACCTTTACTATTGTTTTAGATTTAATATCCCTCAAAGGAATTGTCTCTGGAAACCTTGTTGACGGACAAATAATGGCCAACAAGTATTGGTTACCTGACTTGGTCTTAGGTAAGGGACCAACACAATCCACCATAATTCTGTAAATAGTTCGTCAAATGCAGGAATAGGTTGCAGATGAGCCTTAGGTATCTTCCAATTTGGTTTTTCTACCATTTGACAAGATCTACAGTATTTACAAACATCAATTTTGAGTTTTTGCCAATAAAAGTGAGTCATGATCTCGTGATAAGCCTTAATAATCCCTAAATGACCAGCCAAAGGAGTTTCATGGGCCAGACTAAGTATTTCCTGTCTGTAAGATTTTGGGACTACAATTTAAGAGTTCACTGACCATGCGTCACCAGCAGGTACCTCGGGAGGTTTCCCTTTTCTCATAAGAATTCCATTGTTAATGAAATAACATACAGGTACTTCAGTGGCTTCAGTTTCAGTAATGGCCCTTTGAAACAAACAGGAGATCTTAGGATCTTTCTCCTGTTCGACAACCAGTGATTTTTATTTGTCACCCTGATTAGAATAAAGATAATGAGTAGTTGAAAGAGGATCATTGTGATCAATACATTTTGATTAATCCAAACAAGAAGTGAAAGTGACCTCATCAAAAGATTGATCAATACCCGTGTCAGATAAAGGAATACTTTCCTTATCAACCTCTTTCTCAAGAGCTTTCTTTGCCATAGGTCTCGTAACTGCACAAGCTTGGTATAAGTCAGAGAATTCTTTTTCAATAGGATCGACTCTCTGATCCAAACAAGGCTTGTCAGATACAAATGGATTGACCACAACCTCATTTCTAGCTGGGTCGTTGCCTAGTAATAAATGAATGCCCTCAACGGGTAAAGCACACATTGTTACGACTGTCACGGGTTTTGAGACTAAGTCTGATGACATATTAAACACAATGGAGATGAATATTAACAAAACCGCACTATACTCCCTGAATAAGAACACTCTGATTAGAAGAAGACTTCCCAGAAAAAGTCAAAGTACCTGATAATAAAAGACTCTGAGACGCTCCCGGGTCCCTTAGAATTTTAATAGGAATGGGATTGGCAAACATCACCCAAGAGTGATTTAGAACCGTTCTATATGAACGGTTCATAATTCTCCATAATAAAATCAGACTGGGGTTTATTAGAACGAACAAATGTATTGCTTTAAATACATGACCGTGACTTCGACCTTTTATGAATGAGAGCACACTAAGAATGAATAAAACGTTTTGAAAAAAGTTGTTTACTTCCAATCATGAAATAAGGTCAGGAGCTAGGTCAGCTTTTAAATACAAAGGTCTATTAATAGGTGTTTACGAAAATTAAGTCAGGTCAAACTAATTTCTGTAAATGTCAAATTCCAGTAAATAAAATTACATTACAATAGCATGTAATGGAATAAAAAGGTGATATATTTATATATAGATATAGTATAATAGTTTTTCCAATAAGCAATTATTTAGTAGCATCCCTAGATTTGATATAAGTGTCGTTATGTTGAGAGAGAGAGAGAGAGAGAGAGAGAGAGAGAGAGAGAGAGAGAGAGAGAGAGCATACTTGCTATAACTTGGTTTTCAGTATTTATTTTGTTGCTCATTCTCCTTTTTACCGCCTAAAATCTGCAAAATGAGTTGTAACAGTCAGGTTTTACGCCTGGAAGCATACATTATTATTGCTGATATAGAAAGAGATAGCAAATCAGATGCTTAATGTGAATAGTGTACAGCGACAAAATATGCAAGATCTTGCGCACTCGTGAATGGTTTAAAACACAATAATAGTATCACTATTTTCAATATTAGTCCTGATATTGAATACTACAGGATATTGAATTTACGAGATTTGATTACCAGTTATCTATAATAATATGTTCATATATATATATATATATATATATATATATATATATATATATATATATATATATATATATATATATATATATATATATATATATATATATATATATATATATATATATATATATATATAAAATAATAAAATTTCGCAACAGTGATCTAGATCGGGAAAAATGCGTCCTCCCGTATGTCCTACAAAGTGATTAATAGCGACCGGTACTGCGGTGTAGCCTTGATTGGCTGTCTGACCTCTAGACCGAAAAGGGTGCGGGTATAAATCAATGGATCAGCCATGGCCGGCTACCCTGGTGTGTCTGTTTGGGCTAGGTATTTAACTTGAATTGCCTCAGCACCAAATAATCGACTTGTAATGGTGTGCTGTTAAACATCTCCCACCCCCACCTAAAAATGAAAAATATTTCAAAACCTTCTGCGATGATTAGGTAATGAAATACACAACAAACTCACATACAATTGTAAATAGTCTAAGCAAACACAAGGCTACACCCTACCTGAAGGAGAAAACAATCACATTTGCTCACATGAAGAAAATACCACTCCCAAAACAAAAAGAACATTACAGATATTTTGTGAAGTCCTCTGCAGCATTCATAACACCAGGTAATGTGTTATTCTTACCTCTCGATGTAAGATGTTCAACCTGAACAAGTCACGGTAAATTAGAAGTTTCGTTTCAAATCCTGCTAGACGGTGCTGCTCAGGCATGCAACGATCTGCACCTTACTCAGTTTCTTCAAGTATGTTTACCCACCTATTTCCAGGAAATATATTGTATATTGAACGCTGACCTTGTTTATAGCAGGTATAGTAATCATTGTCCATTGTGTTTTGATTGAACGGCTCATACCAAATGCGAGCACAAACTGTATCGATTTACCCCGACTTAACTGTATGAGTGTGTGCTTGTAATATATATATATATATATATATATATATATATATATATATATATATATATATATATATATATATATATATATATATATATATATATATATATATATATATATATATATATATATATATATATATATATATATATATATATATATATATATATATATATATATATATATATATATATATGTATATATATATGTATATATATATATATATATATATATATATATATATATATATATATATATATATATATATATATATATATATATATATATATATATATATATATATATATATATATATATATATATATATATATATATATATATATATATAATCAATAAAGCAAATTACAAAAGTAATTTGCACAGAGTTTCAGGGTAGGAGAGCTTTCGACAAATAGCTAGTGATATGTTTTGGCAGATATATGCCTTCAGGGGTGGATCCAGGAATATTGTTGATGGCAGGGGGTGGGTGTATAATAAATTAACTAGTAGGCAAGGTTGGGGTCCGTCGGATGGAACTACCTGTGTGCAGTGCTGGTTTCTCCATTAAGTACACTAAGCACGTGGTTAGAGCACCAGCCAAAATGGGGCACCAGATAAATTCAAATTAATTGTTGATGATTAAATTGAATTACTTATGTATGACCATTAAACTGTGCATTTACGAATATTTGAATATTTTGATTTGGAATGATGGCAACACTGGTATTTGCCCACCTTTTAAGCCTATAATAATGTTTTTTTTTTCACATTTTGTAACGGGGTGGGGGGCACCAAACTATTTTCAGTGCTTATGGCCTTTATCCTGCACGGCCTATGTGGTAACGACAAATACATTAGCGAAATTTCTTTTTTTGTTAAAATACTCCAATTCTTACACCCGATCCAGTAGGTGCTGTACTCGTTCCATCAAGCTACTAGCCTGCATCAGCTTACCCACTTTACCCTGTTGGTTTTCCACTCTACTACACCGCTGGTTTTCCACTCTTCTACACCGCTGGTTTTTATCTCTTCTACACTGCTTGTTTTCCAATCTTCTTGTACCGATAAAATGACGATCAATGGCAAGACGGACTGAGTTTGACTTAAAGGGGACAAACATGCAAAACAGAAATTCGCGCAAACTTCATATCTTATTTGCTATATGTATAAGGTTCATTTGTACCGAATCGGCCTGGTCCGACTTTGAGAGTAATTACCACATTAATGAATAATGTTAGTATAATAGATTTATCAATCAAGAAGGTTAACAGTAACATTTGTTTAAAAAAATGTATCGTGGTGTTTCGGTGTGTGTAGTTATAAGAAATCTAACCAGTTTATATGAACACACATACTTTTAATTATAAGTGATTTATTTTTCTATTATCAACATTACACAAACGATGAATGCAGAATAGGAAGGAGGGGTTTATTAAACAACGAGCGGCAAACAGTCTTGAACGTAAGTAGTGAATGGGGGCACCCTAGGGACAATGGGACTTACCATTAAAACAGGGTCCCGGCACTCTGGGGACTATGTAAATTTAACATGGCGAAAACTTGTCCGGCACTCTGGGGACAATGGGAATTAACGTGGGAATCTATTTTGGGTCAGTGTAGGGACAAGGGAAATTTAACATGGGAGAGAAAAAAGCAATTCCAGGGATAAGGGGAATTTAACATGGGATTTATTTTTTGTTTTTTTAAAAAATAAAAAAATAAAAAAGGGTAGGCAATTGAAAGTCTATCTCTCTTCGAGAGACGTGGGTGGCCCTGAAAAGGGCCTTTGGGTTTATGTTAATATGCCCTTAAAATAAAGGGCATCTGCAACATCTTCTTCGTCTTAGACTTCGTCTAATGGTAGGTCCATAGACTAAAACTCTTTTGAGGCATCCTTGCCTCTCCACGTAAATCCTACGTATCCATAGGCTTGTGGCGGTCCTATGGACAACTGTCCACTCGGATCGGACATACATCGGTATATCCGTCCTGAACATCATCGTTGACACAAGCGTTGAAGATTGCACATCGGTCCACATGTTGAGGCGCCGAGAACAAGTGAAGGAATGCAGTGAACTGCACTTATTTATAGGAAGAGGAAGGATTGAAACGGATTGAGTTCGTTGACCAATCCAAACACGCGTTACATAATTCAGTCAGCCCGCATCCAATCCGAAGAGACCAGTCTGTGACGTCACGTGGTCTATATAGATTCGCTAGCGCCTGGGCGCAGTCAATCCATGCGACAGCTTTTCAACATGACGGAAACTCAGAAAACGATCAATTGGGGTGCACTAGCAGTGGAGACCGCCCAAGGGAACCCGGACTTACTTTCAGAAGAGGTGAACTAGGATTTTGTGGATTTTCTTACCTCGCAAGAATTTGTTCCGGAACCTTCGTCACCTTCATTACCGCACGTGGAGAATTTTAGACAGAGACAGAAAGAAGAATTGGAGAAATTTATACAACAGCAAAAGGAAGCGGAACAACAGCAACAACAGCAAGAAGAAGAGGTAAGAAAAAAATAACAACAAGAAGAAGCAGCAGCAAAGAAACAAGGGTGTGAAAATCAAACGGTCACGATATTGTTAGACATTTTAGCGGAGTTAAGAAGTCTGAAACAAATATATCAGACTTCTTTATTACGACCGAAGAGAATACGACCTTCCCGAGCTAAACACTCCAACCCTGTGACTAAGCCTACCGTGCCACCCTTAGTGATTTCAACCAAATCATCATCATCATCGACAGTACGCAGTCCAGAAGTAGGCCTTGGCCGTGGCAAAGGCTCAAGACAGTTAAAGTCGATTGCTTAAACTCACCCCTTCACCAAAAAAGGCCCTTTTCAGGGCCACCCACATTTATCGAAAAGAGATAGACTTTCAATTGCCAATAACTCAAAAAAAACCCATTTTACCCCTATAGTACGTGTGTATGAGTGTGTGAGTGTACGTTCTTATTTTAAAATCAAAACCCAAAGACACTTTCCTTTTTATGCCTAATTTATTCTTTTATAAATATTTACAATCCAATTCACAATTCACAATTCGCAACAGGACACTTTAAAAAGTTCATACTTTTCTTCTGTCTCATTGTTTACTCTCTCTGTTTTTTAAATTTCTTCACCGTCACAGTCTTTGCCTCCTCTTCCTCCTCACTTTCTTCCCTTCTTTTTTTCTTCTCCTGTTTCTTTTTCTTTACCTGGCTGCTTTCTTCCTCTGAAGAATCCCTCTCTTCTTCTGACTCCTCTGAAGAATCCCTCTCTTTTTCTGACTCCTCTGAAGAAGCCCTCTCTTCTTCTGACTCCTCTTGTTTCTTTTTTGGGCAATCTGGAGACCAATGTCCTTTTTCTTGACAATAATAACAGGTATCTTGGCTTCTGTCTTTTCTAGCCCCTTTTTTTCTTTTTGAAGGTCTGGACACTCTGAAGACCAATGCCCTTTCTTCTGACAGATATAGCAAGTATCTTGACTTTTATCTCGATGGAAGGTGAGTAGTCCGACGACTGGTCTGAAGAGAATTTTCGGATGACCCCTCGCAAAGCTCTGATGAAACGTTCGATCTGGCTAGTCTCTTCCATCGTTGTGCTCGGTTTGAGAGTGAAATGAATAGTGAAAGGACAAGACACATACCATTTTATATACGCTGGTCTGCTATGACTATAAATTAGTCCATGGTGTTTAAACTTTAGTCATTTGACTTTTTGCTATCAAGATGAAATGATCCAGTTCATTTGAGAAGAAAGAAGAAAGTAAGAGGCAGAAATGTGATCTATCGCCTCGTACCAGGGCTGAAGTCTTGGCACAAATTCATGCCAGTGATTTTGAAGAGGACATGAGTGAACCAGAATCCGAACCCTCTAAACAAAGTTCACCACCCTTAGTCAACCCTGAAAAGTACTATGACATTCGAGAGACGGAAAAGCGTCCCTCTAGAAAATTTAGAACCACGGCTTAAAAATACACGATGAAGTTTAAAGATTTCAAGCCCGAAGTACCGTTAGAGAAAGCAGAAGGGTTCATCACCTACATGTGGGATTCTTTGCTCACCACACTCAAGCGACAATGTCAACCCAACGAAAACGATCGCTTGAGACTGTCCATACAACGCGACGGTTTGAAATCCCCTGTTTGGATCGAGTTTAGCAGCCCTGCAGAATTGATCGCTTCCAAAGTCATGGACAAAATTCAACACGTGCAACAATCCAATGACCAGTTTGACATCACCGGTGGAAAAGCCACACTGGACATGACCCACGTATCTCCTCTTCAGGGAACTGGACGCAAAAAGATGTTATTGGTGGACGAGATTCGCAGCACCAAAACAAGTCTCGTCCGAATTAGCAACCCTCAAGATCAGATGTGTATAGCCAGGGCTATCGTGGTGGAACGAACCTATGTCGACAAAAACGACACGGTAGAATGGAAAAGAGCCTGGGAGAACATTCGAAAATCGGACCGAGCCAAACAACGAAACGAAGCAGAACTCCTGTTTCAACAAGCCGACTTGCCCAAAGACAAACCCTGTGGCATTCCTGAGATGCAAAAATTGCAAGATATCCTAGCTGCACGCTACACCTTGAAAGTGTACCCTCAAGAAGTGCGCCGACCTCTGTTGTTTCGAGGCCAAGATTTAAAGGACGGAAAATACATTCACCTCTATCATCACGATGACCATTTCGATACCATTACCAGTATCACCGGATTCCTGGGATACAGTTATTATTGTGAGAAATGTGACTATGGCTATAACAATCGAGAGCAACACAAGGATTCTGGATCGAAATGCTCAGGATGTTTGGCCTCTCCACCCTGTCTGAGCGAAGGGCAAGAACCAGTGCATTGTTCAACTTGTTTGCGCACGTTTGTCAGCCCTGCCTGTTACCAACAACATTTGAAAACACAAGGTTCACAGAAGAAATGCGTTTGTCAACTGCTGAGATTGTGCCCTACGTGTGGACAAGGCATACGTACCAATAGTACTAAGCCACACGTATGTTCAGGAAAGAAAAAATGTCACATTTCTCACCACATCGAGAACTTGGAACACTAATGCTACGTGCAAAAATACCAATCCCAACCAGAGAAAGAAGACGATCACAAGAAGAAAGGCAATTTCATCTTTTTCGATCTCGAATGCATACAAGAGACCGGTATTCACATTCCTAATTACTGCGTGGCTCATCGAGCGTGCGAAAAGTGCATTCAAGAACCTATCTTGAGTTATTGCCCTCACTGCAGAAGAATCCTGGAGGGCGTGGAAAAATCTTTCGGGGACCGAACACGCTAGCCGATTTCGCACAATGGGTCTTAGACCCCATCGACAAGACGTGGAGCCAAGAGGACATCGAATGTTACGGAGATTGTCATCGCCATGCCACGGTGATGGCTCACAATTTCTCCGGATACGATGGACAGTTTCTTCTCAGATACTATACGGAACATGGCACCGAACGTCCTAAAGTGACTTTGAACGGAGCCAAAATCATTTTCATGCAAGTGGGACAAGTGCAGTTTAAAGATTCGATGAGTTACTTGGCCATGCCTTTGAGTCGAATGCCTAAAACGTTTGGAATGCCAGAAATGGCTAAAGGGTACTTTCCACACTTTTTCAATACGGAAGCCAATCAACACGCCGTTCTACCCCATTTGCCTGAGGCTCACTATTACGACCCTGACAACATGCGTACCGAACAACGAGACGCTTTCTACGCTCGGTTCCAGGCTCACGCCTCCGACCCTTTCGACTTTCAGAAAGAAATGCTAAAGTATTGTCGTTCCGACGTGGACATTTTACGGCGTTGCTGTGGAAAATTTCGAGAACTGTTCATGGAACACGGAGGGGTCGATCCTTTGAAAGAAGCTTGCACCATTGCCAAAGCGTGTTCCTTAATGTACCGACAACGATTCATGCCTGAAAACACCGTGGCTGTCATCAGTCCTCAAACGACCAACTATGTCAAACGTCAATACTCGCTGAAAGCCCTACGCTGGTTACATTACTTCTGCGACAAGGAAGACAAATGGATTCAGCATGCCCGCAACGGAGGAGGCGAAAAGACCATCGGAACGCATTCGTTTGATGGGTGGGACTTAGAAAACCCCAAGATCGTGTACGAGTTTAACGGTTGCTTATTTCACGGATGTCCCGTCTGTTACCCTGACCGTGGCACTAAAAATCAGTTTTTACAACGAACCATGGAAGGCTTGTACCAGGACACTTGTCAGCGACGCCTAAAGTTAGAACAGCAAGGATACCAAGTGGTGGAAATGTGGGAACACGAGTACGATCACCGTTTGAAAACCGATCCCGAGTTTAAACGCCTCGTGGAAAGTTACCAGTTCATGGACCCCTTGAACCCGAGGGATAGTTTGTACGGAGGAAGGACCAATGCCACCTGTTTGCTGTACCAAGCCGACGAAGAGAAAGGAGAAGAAATCAAATACTTGGATGTGTGTTCACTCTATCCCTACGTGTGCAAATATTGTCACTTTCCTACAGGGCAACCGCGATTGCTGACGGAACACATCGACCTGAAAAACATTCGACAATACGAAGGCTTGATCAAGTGCAAAGTTTTGCTTCCCACGGACTTGTACCATCCCGCCTTACCTCACCATTGCCAAGGCAAACTGATGTTTCCTTTGTGCCGTACTTGTGCCGAAACGTGCAACCAAGACCAACCTTGTCAGCACAGCCAGGAAGAACGGGCATTGACGGGGACGTGGGTCAGCGTAGAATTGTTCAAAGCTTTGGACATGGGATACCAACTGTTAGAAGTGTACGAAATTTGTCACTTTCCCAAGACATAACAATACCACAAGGATGACCCTACGCAGAAAGGCATTTTCGCAGACTACGTGGATGCCTTTTTGAAACTGAAGCAAGAAGCCAGTGGCTATCCATCCTGGTGTCACACTCCCGAAGACCAAAAGACATTCAAAGAGAAATACTGGGCACAAGAAGGCATTACTTTAGAGTACATCGAGAAAAACGAAGGCAGGCGATCGTTTGCCAAAGTGATGTTAAATTGATTGTTGGGCAAAATGGCACAACGACCGTGTTTACCCAAGACGAAATATTTGACCGAACCTTCCCGCTATTTCCAGATGATTCACGACAAAACCAAATTCATGAAACACGTAGACGTCGTTCGCGAGAATTTGATCTTGGTCAATTACGAAGAAGATCTGGACTTTGTACAAGACGACCCTTTTGGAAATGTCATTATTGCGGCTTACGTGACAGCTCATGCTCCCTTAGAACTGTACGAAGCTTTGGAACTGTTAGGGGAACGTGTCCTGTACTTTGACACGGACAGTTGCATGTACATTGATCACCCGAGTCAACAGCACCCTCACATCGAAGAGACCGTTTAGAAGCCTGGACAGACGAGCACCCCGACGACAAGATTCTAAGTTTCGTCAGTGGTGGTCGAAAAAATTATGGCTACGAATATCGGGACAAACAAGGAGAAGTGCACACGAAGTGTAAAGTGAAAGGATTGACTCTGAATTATCGCACCAGTCGAGTGGTCAACTTTGGGGTATTGAAAGAAGCCTTGCAGTCTAGAGAGGATGAACACTTTAAAGTGACCACCTATCAGCCCAACAAGATTGTACGTTTACCCACTCACCACATCGTCAGTCGACCCTTGGAAAAAGTCTATCAAATCGTGTACCAGAAGCAAGTGCGGCTTCCCAATCACTTTACTTTGCCGTATGGACATGTCGGTATAAAACATTGGCTGTAAGAGGATAGCCACCCGCCAGAAGTATAACTTCGCCACAGCAAGAATCGAACGAGAAATCCAGTGAGAACTCCAAGTTCAAACTCTACCATTTTCCGGTCTTCTTGCCTGACTATTGTGATTGTGCCCGTCAATTGGAAACGTTTCAAGCATGGCCTACGGATAGGGAAGGATTACCTTCTTCAAATGGTTTAGCTTGAACAGGATTTGTCTACTTGGGACCTGGGATACAAAGTACAGTGTTTCGCTTGCGGACTGAAGTTACGAATGGATCTATGTATCTATAAAGATTCAGCTATTTTGGAACATACTCGATGGTCTCCGCACTGCCCTAACTTTCTATGGCCTTTCCACCCATTACACTACGGTACAATTATGACGGTACCTTAGAGACGGTACCTTCCAAAACTAGACATAAAAAAGGAACGATGTACAAGCTTGAGACTGCATTGCGACTAGTATAAAAAGGGGCTATGGTCAAGATCGATAGTTCATTGTGACTACCAAGACCAAGCGAACAAGACGAATACTTTCAGAGAAACACAAAAGAAGTTCAGAAAGGCACAATTCAAGTTTGGGGCCTCTGAAGTGGAATGCGATTGTGAGCCTTGCGATGGGAACGATGCTGTACGTTGTGACTTTAGCGATTCCGTAAAGCATCATGGGAACTTCGTTCTCACTACCCCTATCATGGAAAGTGATGCTGTGCGTGTCAAACCTGAGGGATGCGAAAGCGATGCCGCTCGTCCTCTTGGACACATTACTGGGTTTTGTTTTAAATGTGGATGTCCACCTTCACGTCTACCTCCCTACGGATGTCATTTAGCCCTGAGAATACTCCTGTCCATGTCACCCAACCCTCATCGAAACGAACCTGTGAAAGACGAATATTCGTTTCCTGTGCGTTTGTCGGAATACTGCGACTTTGAAAATCGTCTTCAATCGTTCAAAGGAAAATGGCCTAAGTATCTTGGAGGACCGACCCCCGAAGAATTAGCCAGAGCCGGATTTTTCTACTTGGGCGAAGGAGATAAAGTCAAGTGCTTCAGTTGCGGTGTGTCACTTCACCACTGGGAACCACAAGATTCGGCCTACGTAGAACATGCTCGTTGGTCACCGAATTGTCATTACTTACCCTTAGTGGGACCAAGACATTAAAGTAACTTACCATGTCGTTGAAGAAGAAGAAACCAGATTGGCTAGGAGACAAATGTTGGACATCACCGAGACCAGTATTTAAACTTCATTTCAAAAGCAATATTGAATCATTACCTAAAGAACTGCAAGAGAAGATTTACAAAGAAGTTTGGCAGGGGTTTGCCAGAGTGAAATCTCAATGGGTGACTGTAGAACTTTTATGTCAAGAAATTCACAAGAAGAAAGTGAAAAAAGTCAACCAGTGTGTTAGATTTCTCTGGGTCAAGGGTACATTCATCCTATTATATTACTCTAAACTCTAAACCGTTTACATTAAAAGAGTTCAATGAGATTCTTGGACGTTACGCTGATTGGCAGTGATCAGAAATTACTCACTATGTGGATTACTTTTGCTCTAAGAGAAGATTGTGAATTGTACGGACTGTCCTATTCATGGATGCTTTGCTAGAGAACATTCGTGGTTTGCCTGTGGAGTTGAGAGAACGCATTTACCGAAACTGGTCAAAATACAAGTGAAACGTAAAGAACAATTGCATCCGTTACGTCACCGGTGTTTGAACCACTGGTACCTGAATGCTATACAAGGACTGATTCAGTTGAAAGTGTTCCATTGGACAGACATTGATCAACGATCCCCTGGTTTTAGAAAGGATTGGTTTACTATTGATAATTCTATCTACTACATTGTAAACTTACTGCATCGAATTCCAGAGGAAGAGTTAACGAATTAGCAACATCTTTTACGCAATGTCACCTTAGTGAAAGAGGAAACTTCTGAACGAATTGTAATGTGTAAATTAGTGATTAAACGATTTAAATTCGACACTGAAGCAAAACCATGTCTGTGCAAACGGTACATTTCTTGTGTCAGACAAAAGATGATTTAGTAAGACCTGTTCATTGGTAATTTACAAGAGAATATTCGTGCTTTGCCTGTGGAGTTGAGAGAACGCATTTACCGAGAGCTGTCAAACGTAAGGAACAGTTGCATCCGTTACGTCACCAGATCTTTAACCACTGGTATCTGAATGGTATAAGAGAACTGATTCGTCAGAAATTGTTTCAGTGGTCAGACCTTGTTCAATACTTCCAGGCCCCCGATGATCCACGTGTTCATCATTTTGGTTACTTCGAGATTCACCTAGTGCAACGCATTGAGGAAGACAAGTTAAAGGATTACCAACATATTTTACGTGGAATCTACTTAGAGGAAGAGGAAACTTCTAAACGAACTTTGAAGTTTAGGTTACAGTTTAGAGCATTTAGATTCCGCACTGGAGAACGAAGATCTCTGGCTAGAAAGTACGTGTATTGTTTCCGAAACAAAGAGAGTATAAAAACAGGTTGCCATGCCACGACTTTTATCACATGTGATTGAACAGATTCCGTGGCAGGAACTCAATGACCATATTCAAAGTGTGGATCATTACCATCAATTATTACGAGAACTGTATCCATTCAATTTGGGTCGACGCATAGTGTGTGTCTTAGTGACTTGTTTTCTGGGATTTCATTTACCAGCCGATTCCTTGTGGACTCTTTACGAACAGTACTTACCACCCCAATGTCCTTAAATGGTCACGAAAGACTCCTTTTGCTCAAAGCCTTGCCTTTTCATCTGGATACTTCTCGACCTCAACGGGAAAAAAAGATCCGTCAACTTTTAGCTACCGAAGACGTGTATGATGATGTGTGTATAGCTTGTGACTTACACCCCCAATGGACAGATGTCCGTGACTGGAAAAAAGGGGGTTTTGAGGCTTGGACCCAAGAAGTGGCCCAGTATGCACGAGAGATGTTCAAAGAAAAAAGTTACTTTTCAACCTGTGTTAGTGACAGTGCCAGAAGAAGAACCCGTCACTCAGGACAGGACTGTTGTGGACATGCCTGAAAGACCCTTTCGGGAGTACACTTGTGTGACCTTACCCCTATAAAACTGGTCAGAACATTACCCAAAACATGTTGTACAGACACTTGTTTCTATTCCACGTTGATGGTTTTCATGTGCCTTTTATCGTTGTACTTAAGCCTTTGGCTTTTATGTATTTTTGTCTTTTGTGTTCATGTTTAAAACATTCAATAAACGTGTCCTGAAAAAAGTATATAAACTCTTGTCTTGTTTGTTTTCGTGTCACAAGTGACATTCCTGACACTATGGCTACCTCTGCTGTCTCTGCTCCCTCTTCCTCCACTGTCAAAGTCATCGACGAACACTTAGATCGTACCAGTTGGGAGGCTTTGTATCTTCGCCATCCCTTTAACATGCTCATTGCTGGACCTAGCGGTTCAGGCAAAACCGAATTCGTCAAACGCGAACATAAACATCATTTGATCGATCGTCCACCTCAACGCATCGTGTGGTGTTACAAAGAGTGGCAATTGGCGTACAGCCTCTTGCGAGAAAGTCAAGGCGATTCCATCGTGTTTGTGGAAGGCATTCCTAAAGAAGACGACGGCATCGTCTCTGACTCCCGTCAAACCCATTTGGTCATTTTCGACGACATGTTAGGAGAAGACGAAGAAGAAATTAAACTGTGGTTCACGCGCAAAGGGCATCACCATAATGCCAGTGTCGTTTACATCACTCAAAATTTGTTTCAACAAAGTAAAGCCCATCGCACCATTAGTCTCAATGCGCATTACGTGGTCTTGTTTAAAAACCCTCGAGATCAATCGCAAGTGCAAGTCTTAGCCAAACAGTTAGGAACGCCTTGGCTGACTCAGACGTACGACGATGCCACTCAAACTCCACACGCCTATTTACTCGTCGATTTGAAACCTACGACCCCCGATGATTTGCGATTTCGTACCCAATTGTTTCACCACTGGGGCCAAGACGGAGGGCCTGTCCTGTACACGTCTCCGTCCTCGACTTAATTTCACTCCAAAAATGTCTATAAAAACCTCAGACACTTTTCGTCTGTGTCACACAGTTTGGATATGACGTCCCTTCAGTCGCATCTTCCGGTCAAATTGTTTCGTGCCTTGTATGGCATCAGTCGAGAAAAAAATCCACAAATACGAACTCGTGTCTTAGAAGCTAGTCTCAAAGAAGTCTTACGATGGTTCACGGTGACAGCACGTCAATTACTGCAAGGGATCATTCAGATTACTCATCAAACCAAACGCTTTTTGATCGAAACAAAGTCGCTTTGACCCAACTGGCCGATCCCCGCATCGACACTCAAACCAAAAAACAAATCATTTTGAAACCTGGAGGGAGCGGTACTCTAGGAGGGGTCATCAGTCGCTCTCTCTTAAGATGGGATCCTAATGCTCCCGAACTTCTCCCCAAGAAAAAAGTCAAACAAAGCTCCAAGAAGAAGAAAAAGACCAGGTCCCCAAGGAGAACTTCTCTAGTGGCGGGACCCTCCTCTTACCAGACACCACCCCAGAAAAAGAAAAGACCCCAGAAAAAGAAACAGAGAAAAAGTCCCCAGAAAAAGAAAAGTCCACAGAAGAAAACTAGTCGCAAGAGAGGCACTTCGGCCAGGACGCAACCTTACACTCGCAAACCACGACCTGCCACGGCAGTGACTGCTTCTCCGGTAGCCTCAGGTTCAGTCACTTCTCCGTTGATGACACCAAGAACATCTCCGTTGATAACCCCAAGAACTTCCCCAGTGGCAGGGCCCTCCAGTTTAGCAGCAGTGGCCGCTGATCACAAAGTACCTGCTCCCAAAATCAATGTCCAAGAGAGATCGGGCATGTTACAAAGTTTACTGGATTTGTCCAAGCAAGAACTGGCTCGATTTAGTCCGTTGCGTACCCCTACACGACGTGTCATGCCTGTCCTCAAGTTGATACGACGTAAAGACAATCAGTGGCGACGCGATCCAGGATAAAAAAGGCCTGTGACTAAATAGGGGTATCAGTGTTTTTGGTGCTGAAGACTCAAAGATGTCACCCTCGACAAAACATCCCTCTTCTAAAACCCAAGGAAAGAAAAGGAACGGACTGTCTCCTCGTTTAGTCAAACATGGGGACATGTTATCTGTCCTGTCCAAAGCTTCTCCACCCCTACGAAAAAACTCATTCAATCAGCCTCCAAAGAGGTCATCGATACCGTGTGCGAATGTTGTTTGAACGTGTTGAAAGGCACGATCCCTTTGTCCAAACACCAGAAACAATGCTTAGGCAAACATCGTCACGTTCTTCGCCAAAGGGTTCAAAAGAAAATTCCCATTCGTCAAAAGAACAAGATGTTAGTCCAACGTGGAGGAATTTTACCCCTCTTGTTAGGCCCATTGCTGAAAGGAGTCTTGGGAACCATGTTGGGAGGACTGGTGGGAGGAAGATAAAAAGGCCCTCTGGAGTCCCAAGATCTCAGAATCGACCCCTGACTTCACATGGAAGGACGAAAACTAGCTTTAGTGCCTTACAAACGATGGATGGAATACCATCGCTGGCAAGAACAACGCAGCCCACATTTACCTCCCAATCCCCATTTGAGCGAGATGTCCCAGTTACAACACGAATTGCAGTCCTTGATGGATCGCCAAGATTTGTCCGAAACAGAAAAATCGCAAAAGTACGGTCAACTCTTGCAACGACTGCAACTCTTTCACCAGAAAGCCTCAGACGAAACAACTCTTCCCACTGTGACAGATTTTAAGACCTTGATGAAAAGTCCAGCACCATCATCACTACCACCACCACCACTACCAGTGACCAAGACAGAAATAGGAGAAGAAAAAGAAGGGTTTCAAACTCCTCCAGAAAAAGTACGCAAGTTAACAACACCACCTACCTCCAGAATTGGATGGATTAAAAAGATGATGACCACCCCTTCTTCATCACAAGAGAAAAAGAAGGTGAAGACATTAGTGAAACAGGAACCGATATCCCCTGTTCAGACATCCTCCTCCTCGACACCTATCGCAGGTCGCACACGCAAAGCATTGCAATCCAAGAAAATACCCCAAGAGAAAAAGAGTAGCATCCTCCAAGAGTGGGTGTCTTATTAACAAACAAACACAAAAAATGGAAAAAGTGTTAGCCAGCATTTACTACGATCCCTCCCATCCTGCAGGCCACGCAGGAGTTCAAAAATTGTATCGTGCTGCCAAAACTCGACTGAAAAGTCTCCGTTTACCTCAAGTGCAACGATGGTTACAAGAACAAGCTACCTACACTTTACACAAACCCATTCGACGCAAGTTTGCCAGAAGTCGCACCCGAGTGGAAGGCATCGATCATCAATGGCAAGCCGATTTAGCCGATGTCTCTCATTTGGCCAGCTACAATCGTGGCTACAAATATTTGTTTTGTGTCATCGACGTCTTTTCCAAATTTGCCTGGGTCGTATCCTTCCTTCCAAATCGAGCAGTGAGTTAGTGCCAGCCCTGCAACGAGTGTTGAAACAAAGCGGTCGTCACCCTCTTCGATGGCAAACGGACAAAGGCACTGAATTTCTGAACCAAGCGTTCCAAAAAGAATTAAAGAAACGTGACATTCATTTTTTTTACCACCGAGAATCCTGAAACCAAAGCCAGCATCGTGGAGCGTTTTCAACGCACTTTGAAAGAACGCATGTGGAAATATTTTACGCATCACCACACTCTGAAGTACATCGACATCTTACCGCACCTGGTGCAAGCGTACAACCAATCTTACCATCGATGCATCGGACGTGCCCCAGAAGAGGTGACTCCCGAGAACGAAGTGCTGGTGTTTGAGCGCCTGTTTGGTACGTCCCCGACGAGGGCTGTCCCCAAGAAAAGTCGAGTGTTGACCGTAGGAGATTGGGTACGCATTGGCAAAACCAAACGCACTTTCGACAAAGGTTACTTACCTAACTGGACCACCGAATTGTTTCGTGTCACTGGACGAGTGCATGGCCGTCATCCTGCCGTCTATAAATTGGAAGACATGAACGGAGAAGTGCTCAAAGGAACGTTTTATTTGCCCGAGTTTAAACGTGTCACCAAAAAAGAAGACGACGTGTACGACATCGAAAGCTTTCTCGAACGCAGAGCCCGTAAAGTAAGCAAACGACGTGTCAACGAATTCAAAGTACGTTGGAAAGGATATCCACCCAGTTTTCATTCTTGGATCGACGATTAGCAAGTCATCGACTATAAAAATAAGTGACCATCATACCCTTCCACACAGACGCAGCTACGGCGACCACTCCTTCATCTAGTTCTTCTCTGCAAGATTTACAAAAACAACCCTTGTGGGTGTTGTGTGGAGAACGTGTGTCTAAAACGCAAATCGTCTTTTTCTGCCAAATCTTTGTGGTGTATTGTGTCATCGGGGCAGCCATCGCCAATTTGAGTTTGCAACAAGGAGACAAACAATTGTGGACCATTTTATTGAGCAGTTGCATCGGTTACCTGCTTCCCAATCCCTCCCTGAAATTCTCTTCCAACGGGAACAACGGGAACCTTGTGTACAGTGCCAGTGTCAGTCACCACTCCAATAACAACCACAACAACAACCCCATTTTGCGCGGAGACACTCCTCTGACGTCTAGTAACCCCTCGGACAGCCACATAACTCTGGAATTATGAGTCACCAAAACCAATTTTACTTTAACTTACCCAGTGACAGTTCCATGGAGGTGTTTCCCCACAACACGTTGTGCTGTTACACGGCCAAATTACCTCAGGCCATCCCATTAGATCACGAAGCCCATTGGGAAGTGGCTTTAGTAGAAATCATTCACCCAACCCAAGTCTTAAATGTCCTTCCAAATCAATTTTTTTTGATGTGGATGTTCATGACGAACAATTGCAACAGTACTTGGATACCCATGTCAAGTATGACAAGAAAACCCCTGGAACAAAAAGTCAATCACTTGTTCATTCCCCCAGGCTATTAGTTTAGTGGTCAACATCTGGTGAGCACCATAACCTCCAGGTTTAATGTCGTGTTTATGAAAGCTTTGGAAAGTGTCAAAAAAGTGTCAACATGGAACACCACAAAGCAGCTCGTCGCTTCTAGATGAAATTTGACGGGGGTAAAATCATGTCTTTCTTATTTTGTCCTGAATTGTTTGAATGTTGGGCGGAGACATGAACATGAGAATGGCCATGATCAAGAAAAAGGAATTACCAATCATTTACGACAACGAGTCTTTTAGCAAGTTATTTCGTGCCCCGGTAGAACTGAACCAAGGACTGAATTTGATGTTTGTGTACTCCGATGTAGTGGAGTACAACGTGGTGGGACACACCTCTGTGACGTTACTGCGTGTCATTCCTTTCAAAGTGGATTCTGCCACTACCGCTGACGAGGAAGGTGGAAACACTTATCACGTTCACCGCGAATTTGTACATCCTATTTGCCTGTCAGTAAGTCTTAGTTGGACACTGTCAACATTGCTATAAAAGGAGATCTGGGACAAAATATTCCATTCACCAAAGGAAAAGTCACAGTGAAACTCCATTTTCGAAAACGTTTCTCTCACGAATCGTAAGTCATGTATCCAGTGAACCGAGGGGTTGCTCGACAGCGAGGACACGGCTTAGGAGATATGTTAAATCGGCCTTTCGTTCGGTGGCCCAGCTGTTGAAACCGATGGTGACACGAGGATTGCACGCCTTGAAAGATGCCGCACTAACGCAAGGCAAAGAATTTCTCCAAAATGTCATCATCGACAAACAAAACCCCAAAGAAGCTTTCTTGAGGGCAGGCAAAAATGTCTTGCTGCAAACGGGTAAAGACCTTTTCGGCCGACGAGAAACACCTATAAATGCCCTGCACGCTACCGAGTCAGGCATTAAGCAAGGACAAGGCAGAAAGAGACGACGAAGAAAACACCCTTTGACATGATTTCACACTTCTAAAGCTAGAAAGACAAAGAAAAGAAGAACCGTTCGAGACATAGACGTTTTCGATTATTGAGAAACATAAAAAAATGATGCACCGAGAATCTTGCGCTTGTTCCAAGTCGGAACTGGACCTGTTTGCTATGCCCCCACCACCACCATGATGACTATTCAAGAATCCCAGTGGGTGGAATTTCACCCCGTCTCCTCTTTGACAGCCTCAGCTCCCATCGAGTTTGAAATCAAAGGACAGCCCGAAGATCACATCGATGTGAATAGCAGTTACTTGTACCTGAAAGTCAAAGTTGTCGATGAGGACACTTCGTCCCTAGAAGGTGATGAGGTAATAGCTCCTGTCAACAATTTGGTGCATTCCTTGTTCAGTGGAGTGGACTTGTACTTGAATAACAAACTAGTCAGTAGCATCATGGATACTTACCCTTATCGAGCGTACCTGGAAAATCTCTTGACGTACGGAATAGACGCCAAGAACACTCATCTCAGTGCCTGTGTGGTATGGGAAGCTGGCGATGCAGGTCAGTTTGAAGAATTCGAAATTAATACAAGCAAAGCACACGATGCAGGATTTGTAGAACGAAGAGACAAAATCAAAGACGGAAAGAGTTTATAACTGATGGATCGTTTGCATTTGGACGTGTGGTTGCAAGAGAAATATTTGCTGAATGGGGTGAATGTTCGCCTGAGACTGAATCGTAGCAGTGCCGCTTTCCATTTGATAGGTACTACTCCTTGCAAAACTGTCATCGAGGAAGCCAGGCTCTACGTACGACGCGTGGAAGTGTTACCTAAAGTGGGAAACGACATCAGTCAGACGTTGAGCAGAACGACCGCTAAGTATCCGATACGACGCGTGGAAGTGAAAACCTTCACCATTCCTACGGGGAAACGATCCATGATCGAAGATCATCTGTTCCAAGGACAGTTACCCAAACGTTAGATCGTTGGTATCGTCGAGAATGCAGCCTTCAACGGAACTATCGCTAAAAATCCTTTCCACTTTGAACACTTTAACGTGTGCAAGATCGAAGTTAGTCGCGATGGCAAGACCTTGTGTACCCGACCTTTCGAACCTAACTTTGACAAGAAGTATTACTTGAGATCGTACTTGTCCCTATACGAAGCCACGGGACAATTAGTAACCAATACCAGTCACGGTATTTCGTACGACGATTATGCAGGAGGCTATGCTTTGTGGGCTTTTGATTTCACTCCAGACCAAGGCAGCGACGAGGGACATTTCCACCCTATAAAATCCGGCCAGATTTGTGTGGAAATTCAGTTTACTACAAATCTACCAGATACGGTGAACGTCATCCTGTATGCAGAATTTGATAATACGATAGAAATCAACAGTTTGAGAGAAGTCATTCTAGATTATTAGAAGCTATGGAAGGCTGTTATCCCTCTTTGCCTAGTGGAGAAACTTTGGAGATGGAATGCGAGGAGACTGTGGAAGAAGAAGTTATCATGATGAAGTCAAGATGGCCAGAACAAGAAGCCCATTTAGTCTCCTGTTTTTCCAAACACTTGGTCGAAAAAATGACGGAATTGATCAAGAAAGATTGCTATGGATGTCAAAACGATCATCCCAGTCAAATTCAACACGATAAATGCCTGATGCTGAGTCAAGAAGAAAAATTGGACGAGTATCTGGACGAAGCTTGGAGTCTCATCTCGGACGAAGTCGTGTTGCATCAGTGGTATAAAGACTTGCCTGAACATTCTTGTCCACCATTAACCACTCAAGAGATCCATCGTATCGAAACTCTCCTGAATCAGAGTGGGGAGACGAAGCGAAGAAACGGTTATTTGTCAGACATTTTCAAGCAAAAAGTCAGGATCGAATTGATTACTTATTATTACCTGTGAAGAAGAAGAAATAACACACAAAACATTATTACCTTTTGAACCACAGCTCGTACACGGCTTCTTGGAATCCTGTCGTCTGTGCTAAAGATGAACTCCCTCATCGCAAACCTCAAGACCATCAAGCTTATGTGATCAACACGGACGACAGTCATCTCCCAGGAACCCGCTGGGTTGCCGTCTACTTTCCTCAAGAAGGATGTGTGGAATATTTCGATTCCTATGGATTGCCTCCTTTGGAAGACGATATCATTTACTTTATGAGAAGAAATCCTCAGACCACCCGATTCAATAATGTGAAATTACAAGGCACATATTCCTTGGGTGTGGAGAATATTGTGTGTATTTTCTGCATCATCGGAGCCTGGGCTATTCCTTAGAACATTTAGTGACTCATTTTGATCCTCGTTCTTCTTCTAGAAACGATGTGAAAGTACATCGATGGTTTTGTGACCATTATGCTTATCTTTTGTCTCAAGCTAGGAAACGTAGTGTCCATCAATGGCCTAATGACTTCCAACAGTGGAAATCACAATTTCATTCACAACGTTGTCAACCCTGTCCAAAATAATGTGTTCTTTGAAAAAATGTTTGTGATTAGAAAAACAATGTTTGATGTTAAATTGTTGGGTTATTGTTAAAAATGTTATAGTTGTTTGTTAGTATTAAGTGATTTTGAATAAAAAATGTTGTGTTTTGAAAAACGAAATGCCTTTGTGGTTTGTTTGGCTATAGGAATCTTGAGTCATGCTATTTGACTTCTTACTATCCCTCTCATGACACTCATTAAACGTTCTGGCTCGAAAACCGTTGAGGGATGTTTTCCTTCACGTCCGCGCTTTGACTTTAAAGCCGGGGTAGCCTCCAGTCTAACCATCCATTGTCGACTCATCCTCCTACGAAGATGTGCTCCAGACTAACTAAGCTAAACGAAGCCTACGTGAATTTGCATAGGGTCAGACTTCAGAAATAACAGAGAGAGCAGCAACAGCAACAACAGCAGCAGCAGCAGCAGCAGCAACATGAACCTGACAGAGGCTTTGTCGATTTCATGCATTCCTTGTTCAGCAGACCTTGTTCAGCAGACCTATCGTCAGAAAGTCTATCGTCAGAGGACGTCGCATTCTTAGAATATAAAAGATCGCCCTAGCTTCAACTTCGCACACAAAGAAACAGCCCTTTTCAGGGCTACCCCAATCTCTAGAAAAGAAATAACAAGCGATTACCTATAATAAGTTAAAAAATAGAAGTGCGTGTATAAGCACATGAATTATTTATTTTGCTTAGAAAGTGCGTGTGTGTGTTTGAGCCATTTTAAGCGCTCACGATTTGTTTAATAAATTTTTTTTAGAATAGTGATGGGTAGTATAAAAAAGTGAGTGAGTGTTTCTTTTAGGTCCGCGCGTTGTTTGGTTATAATCTAGGTAAGATCAATTTTGTTTTAGGGGATGTTTTCCTTCACGTCCGCGCTTTTAATATAAATTGAAAATCGTTTGGCAGTCTAGCTACCCTGTTCATTCATTAACAAGACAATGAATACCAGAATAAGCAAACTTCTTGAACTCCAGATGTATCTGGAATACGCCAGGCGCCTGTTAAATGAACTGGCAGCGGAATCCATAGTAGAAGAGGGAAGAATAAAGAAGGAAGAGGAGGAGAGAAAACAGAGGGAAGAGGAGGAAAAGAAATAGGAGAGAGGATGTCGTACAATATTCCAGATACAGAGGATTGAGGTGCTGACGCCAATCATCCTCCCTCTGCGCTCCCAGTCAAAAGAAGAGTGAAAGGAGATTGGAGTCGGAGATGTGTGTGTGGTGCCAGGCCTGGAAGGTGCCATCATTAACCAGGTGCCCTGGAGTTCTTAAAAAAACAGCCCTTTTCAGGGCTACCCAAACCTTTAGAAAAGATATAGTAATCTATTTGCCAACGTGTGTATGTAGAGTAGTGTGAATATAAACACTGACTCTTTTCTTTTCTAGTGTGAGTGTATGTGTTTGTGTTAGTAAGCACTCACGTACGTTTGTGTGGATAGTAGATTATTGGGATTTTGTAATCAATAACGTATTTTGTGTGAATGGTAGATTTGGCTTTCATTTTAATGCTTTGCGTGTGTGGAAAGTAGATTTTGGATTTGTTTATTGCTACCTCACGTATGTGGATAGTAGATAATATGAGAAGAGAAAAGTAGGGGGATGTTTTCCTTCACGTCCGCGCGTTGTTTGGTCATGATCTAGGTAATATAAATTTTGTTTTAGGGGGATGTTTTCCTTCATGTCCGCACTTTTCGTATAAGAACCCACAAGGTTCGTCGTTCGCACCATTCTACGGAATAACCGATACAAGATGGAAGTGTCAGCGCTGTTTAACAATTTAAGAAATGTTTACTTTTGGATGATGGACGGAGGATATGCTATAGAAAGGATGGAAAGAGAATGGAAGTTAAGAAAAAGTCTTCACTATGTGGATGAACTAAAATTAGCAAGGAAGATGATAGAGGAGATGATAGAGGAAGAAGTTAAGAGATTGAGAGGATTGATTCAACCAGAGTATGTCAGAGTGAGGACAATAAAAGAGGCCATGGACAAGGTAACAGAAGTAAGAAGGTTTTTGGAAGAGATAGAAGAAAGGTCAGACTTGTTCTTTGTGAAAAGGGGTAGTGAACAAATAAAGAAAGCGGAGGAACAGATGAAAAAGGTATTAGATGAAGAAGTGCAGAAAATCAAGGACAGGTGGGCAAAAGATAGGGAAGAACAAGAGAATAGAAAGAAAAAGGAAGAATATGAAAAACTGAACAATAACTGGATAAAAATCCAACAGAAGTTTAGAGCAATGGGCCACCCTGACTGGATACCGGAAAGAGGAAGAAGAAAGGAATAATGGAAAAAGTGAGGACTTGGTGGAAGAAGTGGAGGAGTTAGAAGAAGAAGAAGAAACCCAAAGGCCCTTTTTAGAGCCACTCCAATCTCTCGAAAAGAGATAGACTTTCAATTGCCTACCCTTTTTTTATTTTTTTATTTTTAAAATTTTTTTTAAAAAAATCCCATGTTAAATCCCCCTTGTCCCTAGAATTGCTTTTTTTTCTCCCATGTTACATTTCCCTTGTCCTTAGACTGACCCAAAATAGATTCCCATGTTAATTCCCATTGTCCCCAGAGTGCCGGACAAGTTTTCGCCATGTTAAATTTACATAGTGCCCAGAGTGCCGGGACCCTGTTTTTAATGGTAAGTCCCATTGTCCCTAGGGTGCCCCCATTCAGTACTAACGTACGTGTGGAAGAAAATGCATATTCATCTGATGCAGTTACATACAAAATCACACGTGCATAATAAATTGATGTTGGAAACATTGAATGAAAAAGCGTAAATATGCCTTAATGTTATTTCATTTGGTAGATAATGTCTTACTTTTCAAAGATGGAGGAAAAAAAAGAGTAAAATAATTGAGGATTTTTCCAGAACTGCTATTATTCACATAATTTAGAGCTGCGCATTGAACCATCTAGTTTCTAATTGACACTTCGCTGCACAAATTGAACACAACTCTTACACGTTAATCGTCTCAAATGACGTCACATCATGTTTGTATGGAAGGGAGCTAACAAATTCGGGGCAGGTTCTTTCCGTTTGATCTCGGAATACAGGACGATATTTTGTATGAAATGTTTGTGCAAATACAATAGATGCAATGAAACAAATAGTCGGGATAGATTGTATACACAAACTACTAAATATGATTCTATTTACAATAAAATTGTGCATGTCGGGGTGTTTGTCCCATTTAAGGTCGCTTTCGACTTTCTTACCTTGTGCGGCGCACATCACACTAATTAATTCATTGTGAGGTGGTATCGAGTGGAAGCCAAGTTTGAAAAAGGCATATCCAGTAGCGCAAGGTGGCTGGAGATCATGAATTCAAAATCCAGTAAGGTATTGCTATTTAAAATTCAGAAAACTGTTTTGAGAAGGGTTAACCTTATTGGTCATGTATGTGTTAGCCATGTATTTTAAGTGCAATAACCTTTAGTTTTAAATTTATTTAATTCATTCAATGTTTGAATTTATTGTACACAGTGCACACTAATAATTCCTAAAAAATATAACCTTCTTCATGACTCACTCAAATGTCCGTTTTCTATTGGGCTAAACACTGGTTTAGGTGATTGTGAACTCATTCAAAGACAATCTGGATTGCGTCATTCTGAAAACGCCACTGTGATAGATCAAGACTGCTGACACTTCAGTATATTCAAGGACATTGGTAAATCAGCACTTGCGGAACCTGGAATTCATTCGGAATACAATATTCCTTTGGGCTTGTCATAGAACGTTTTAGGATTATTTGGGGTTTAACTCACGGTACTGTAAGTTCCTCTTAAACTTTCAATTTATAGCTTAGAGAATTAAATCGTTTGGTTACGTTTTACTTGTTGGTTTTGCATCTTTCTTTTTTGAAGACTATAAAGATGTAACAAAGTTGGTACCTGCGGCATATCGACAAAGGTTTTGAAATTGCAGAAAAGAAACTGGATTAATCAACGTCGAATTTGCAAGGCAAACACCAACTAATTTGATAGGTGTTGCTAAACCACGAAGATTAAACCACGAAGATTGAGAAAGAATTAGATAACAACATGTATATTATTAATTGGTTAGTTCCGTAATTGCATCCAAAGTGATGTCAAGAACTTAAATTGATGAGTTAGAGGAAGACACGTGGGAAACATTATGCTAGCACATCTAATGATTATTCCTTGACTCACAATGATTCATTAGTAGTAATGTGGGGCGATATAGCGACAAGGGGAATTAACATTACAAACAGGGTATATGGAATATAGCGACAATGGAAGTTTAACATGGGGAGCACAGGATATGGAATATAGCGACAAGGGGAATTTAACATGAGAATATATTTTGGGCCCGTATAGCGACAAGGGAAATTTAACATGGGAATATATTTTGGGCCTGTATAGCGACAAGGGGTATTTAACATGGGAATATATCATGAGATTATAAACACATATACAACATTTAAAAAAAAATTGAGGCAAGAAAATCAATTTCTTTTCGAGACATGTAAATGGCCCTGAAAAGGGCCTTTGGGTTTATGTTAACCTTATTCCATGTTAACATAGAGGGCAATGCTTAGGTCTTCTTTTCCTTAAACGTTGTCTCACTTCTGGGCCGTAAATTAAAACCCTCTTTAAACAACATTGCCTCTCCGCGTAGATTCTTTTCTTCCAAAGGCTTGTATCTGTCATCCTGACAATAGCCCACGATGATCGGACATACATCGGTAAGTCCGACCGGAACAGCATTGAAGAGACTAGAGTAGAGGATTCCACGTTGGTCCACATCTTGATGACGAGAACAGGTGAAGGAATGCAGCGAACTGTGGTTATTTATAGGGAAAGGGAGGATCGAAACGGATTGAGTTCATTGACCAATCCAAACACGCGTTACAAATTTCATTCATCCCTCGTCCAATCCGAAGAGAGCAGTCTGTGACGTCACATTCCCTATATAGAGGCGCTAGCATCTGTGCGCAGTCAATCCATGCGACACTTTTCAAACATGACGGAAACTCAGAAGACGATGAATTGGGGTGCACCAGCGGTGGAAATGAAAAGCAATGGAATAGCATCAACTACCCAAGGAAACCCGGACTTACTTCCAGAACAGGTGAATTTAAATTGGGATTTTGTGGATTTTCTTACCTCGCAAGAATTTGTTCCGGAACCAGTACTTTCGCCACTTTCTCCTTCTTTACCGCACGTGGAGAATTTTAAACAGAGACAGAAAGAAGAACTGGAGAAATTTATACAGCAGCAAAAGGAAGCAGAACAACCTTTTCTCCTACAGCAACAGCAGCAAGAAGAAGAGGTAAGAAAGAAACAACAAGATGAAGAAGCAGCAAAGAAACAAGAGGGTGAAAGGCAAACGGTCACGGTACTCTTAGACATTTTAGCGGAGTTAAGAAGTCTGAAACAAACGTATCAGACTTATTTATTACAGCCGAAGAGAAAACGACCTTCCCGAGCTAAACAACCCAATCCTGTGACAACACCTACCATACCACCCTTAGTGATTTCTACCAAATCATCGACAGCACGCAGTCCAGAAGTAGGCCTTGGTCGTGGCAAAGGCTTAAGACAGTTAAAGATGATTGTTCGAATCAACAAATACCCCAAAGATCCTTTTTCAGTGCCACCCATTTCTCTCGAAAAGAGATAGTATTTCAATTGTTAACATCAATTAAAACTCAAAAAGTCCTTTTTTTTCCCTTATGGTACGTGTGAATGTATGAGTGCGTGAGTGCAGATTATTATTCTAAAAATCAAAACCAAAGACACTTACGTTCAAATCTCTGTTTTTTAAATTTCTTCACTTTCACAGCTTTTTCCTCCTCTTCATCCTCACTTTCTTCCCTTCTTCTTTTTCTCCTGTTTCTCTTTCCTCACCTGTCTGCTTTCTTCCGCGACCACTCCTTCACTCACTTCTCTGCAAGATTTACTAAAACAACCCTTGTGGGTGTGGTGTGGAGAACGTGTGCCTAAAACGCAAATCGTCTTTTTCTGCCAAATCTTTGTGGTGTATTGTGTCATCGGGGCAGCCATCGCCAATTTGAGTTTGCAACAAGGAGACAAACAATTGTTGACCATTTTATTAAGCAGTTGCATCGGTTACCTGCTTCCCAATCCCTCCCTGAAATTCACCTCGAACGGGAACAACGGGAACCTTGTTTCCAGTGACAGTGCCAGTCACCACTCCAACAACATTAACCCCATTTTGGGCGGAGACACTCCTCTGACTTCCAGTAACCCTCGGACAGTCAAAGAACTCTGGAATTATGAGCCACCATAACCAATTTTACTTAACCTTACCCAGTGACAGTTCCATGGAGGTGTTTCTCAATAACACTTTGTGCTGTTACACGGCCAAACTACCTCAGGCCATCCCATTAGATGACGAAGCCCATTGGGAAGTGGCTTTAGTGGAAATGATTTACCCGACCCAAGTCCTCAATGTCCTTCCCAATCAAAACTGTTTTTCAGTGGAAGTTCATGACGAACAATTGCAACAGTACTTGAATACCCATGTAAAATATGATAAGAAAACACATAACTCAGAAACTCAAAAGTCGACCTATCACTTGATCATTCCCTCAGGCTATTATTTTAGTGGTCAACATTTGGTGAGCGCCATTGCTTCCAGCTTTAATGTCGTGTTTCTTAAAGTTTTGGAGAGTGTCAGAAAAAGTGTCACCCTCCCTTGAGTACCATAAAGTAGCTCGTCGCTTTCTAATGAAATTTCCTGAGGGGCTCAAAGTGTTGTCCTCTTTATTTTGTCCTGAATTGTTTGACATGTTGGGCGGGGACATAGAGATGAGGGTGAAAATGATGAAGAAAAACGAATTACCAGTCATTTCCGACAACGATTTTTTTGCCAAGTTCTTCGTTCCCAGGTAGAACTGAACCAAGGACTGAATTTGATGTTTGTGTACTCCGATGTGGTGGAGTATAACGTGGTGGGGGTACACCTCCGTACCGCTACTGCGTGTCATTCCTTTCAAACTGGATTCTGCCACGAACGCTGACGAGGAAGGTCGAAACACTTATCATTTCACCGCGAATTTGTACATCCTCACTATTTGCCTGTCAGCAAGTCTTATTTTGACACTGTCAACATTGTTATAAAAGGAGATCTGGGACAAAATATTCCATTGACCAAAGGGAAAGTCACGGTGAAACTCCATTTTCGAAAACGGTTCTCCAACGACTCATAAGTCATGTATCCAGTGTACCGAGGCGTTGCTCGACAGCGAGGACACGGTTTAGGAGATATGTTGAAATCAGTTTTTCGTTCGGTGCCCCCTGTGTTGAAACCGATGGTGACATGAGGATTGCATGCCTTGAAAGATGTGACATTGACACACGGTAAAGAATTTCTCCAAAATGTCATCATCGACAAACAAAACCCTAAAAAGACCTTCTTGAGAGCAGGCAAAAATGTCTTGTTGCAAACGGGCAAAGACATTTTAGGCCGACGAGAAACACCTATAAATGCCCTGCACGCTGCCGAGTCAGGCATTCCTGCTTCCATGACGCCGCAACAAGGACAATTCAGAAAGAGACGACGAAGAAAACACCCTTTCACAAGACTTCACACTTCTAAAGCTAGAAAGACAAAGAAAAGAAGAACCGTTCGAGACTTAGACGTTTGTGATTATTAAACTATTGAGAAACAGAAAAAATGGTGCACCGAGAGTCTTGTGCCTGTTCCAAGTTGGAACTGGATCTGTTTGCCATGCCACCCACTATGATGACAATGCAAGAATTCCAATGGGTGTAATTTCATCCCGTCTCCGCTTTGACGGACTCAGCTTCCATCGAGTTTGAAATCAAAGGACAACCGAAGATTACATTGATCTGAACAGCAGGTACTTGTATTTGAAAGTCAGTGTTCTAGATAAGACTGGAGGTGCCATAGACGGTGACGGGGAAATAGCTCCTGTCAACAATTTCATGCATTCTTTGTTCAGCGGAGTGGACTGTACTTGAATAACAAACTAGTCAGTAGCAGCATGGATACTTACCCTTATCGTGCCTACCTGGAAAATCTCTTGACGTACAGAATAGATGCAAAGAACACTCATCTCAATGCCTGTGTGGTATGGGAACCTGACGATGCGGGCGAGTTTGAAGAAACCGAAATTGATATAAAGAAAGACCACAATTTGGAATTTGTAGAACGAAGAGACAATATCAAAGACGGAAAGAGTTTAGAACTGATGGATCGTTTGCATTTGGACGTGTGGTTGCAAGAGAGGTATTTGCTGAAAGGAGTGGATGTCCGCTTGAGACTGAATCGTAGCAGTACCGATTTCCATTTAATAGCTGATAATGCCGATTACAAAACTATCATCCAAGAAGCAAGACTCTACGTACGACGTGTGGAAGTGTTACCTAAAGTGGGAAACGACATCAGTCACACGTTGAGCAGAACGTCCGCCAAGTATCCAATACGACGCGTGGAAGTGAAAACGTTCACCATTCCCAAGGGTCAGCGATCTATGATCGAAGATCGTCTGTTCCAAGGACAGTTACCCAAACGTTTAATCCTTGGTATCGTCAAGAATGAAGCCTTCAATGGATCCAAACTAAAAAATCCTTTCCACTTTCAACACTTTGGCGTGTCCAAGATTGAAGTCCGTCGCGATGGCAAGACCTTGTATACTCGACCCTTTGAGCCTGACTTTGATAAGAAGAATTACTTGAGATCGTACTTGTCCCTGTACGAAGCCACCGGTCAGTTAGGAACCAACACCAGTCATGTCATTACGTACGAGGATTACGCAGGAGGCCATGCTTTGTGGTCTTTTGATTTCACTCCAGACCAAGGCAGCGACGAGGGACATTTCCACCCTATAAAATCCGGCCAAATTCGTGTGGAAATTCAGTTTAAAGACCGAGTCCCTGATGAAACGGTGAACGTCATCCTGTATGCAGAATTTGACAATGCGATAGAAATAAACAGTTTGAGAGAAGTCATTCTAGACTATTAGAAACTATGGAGGACTTTTATCAATGTTTATATAGTAGAGATTGTTTGGACATGGACTATGAGGAGACTGTGGAACGAGACGAAGAAGACGAAGACAAAGACGAAGTCATAACGATGAAGTCCAGATGGCCAGAACAAGAAGCACATTTAGTCTCCTTTTTTGCTACAGTCCTGTCAGATAAAATTAAGGAATTGATCAAGAAAGATTGCTATGATCATCACAGTCAAATTCAACACAATAAATATCTGACGTTGAGTCAAGAAGAAAAATTGGACGTGTATCTGGAAAAAGCTTGGAGTCTCATCGAGATAGAAGACGTGTTTCATCAGTGGTATAAAGGCTTACGTGAACATTCTTGTCCTCCATTAACGTCTCTGGAGATCGGTCGCATAGAAACTCTAGTGAATCAGGGACCGAAGTCGGAGCTCGTACCCCTTTACTTGTCAGACATTTTCCAAGAGAAAACAGGATCGAATGGATCACTAATTATCCAGTGTGAAGGAAAAATGTTTGTTAGTTATACTGAATGGTTAATTTTAAAATTTTATTGTTAATGGTTAGTTGTGAGTTATTGGAATAAAAATGTTGTTTTTGAAACAAAAATGCGTTTTTCATTTGTTTTGCTATGGGTATCATGATTCATGGTCTTTGACTTCTCTCTATCCCTCACATGACACTAATTTAGCGTTCCGACTCGAAAACCGTGTAGGGATGTTTTCCTTCCGGTCCGCGCTTTGACCATAAAAACGGGGCAGTCTCAGTTTGACCATCCATTGTTGAGTCGTCCTCCTACGAAGATGTGCTCAAGATTAGCCAAGTTGAACGAAGCCTACGTGAATTTGCATCGTGTCAGACAAAGTCTGATACCGAAGCCTGAAGAGATAGAGAATGTTAGATTGTTAAAAGTCACTGAAGACCTGATAGAAGAGCTCTTCAGAGAAGAAATGAACAGGGAGAAAGAATGGACAGAGAAGTACAGACTTCAGAAACAGCAGAGAGAGCAGAGAGCAGCAACAACAGCAGCAGCAACACGAACCTGACAGAGGCTTTGTCGACTGTCGTGT
Organism: Sinohyriopsis cumingii; assembly: GCA_028554795.2. Lineage (NCBI taxonomy): Eukaryota > Metazoa > Mollusca > Bivalvia > Unionida > Unionidae > Sinohyriopsis > Sinohyriopsis cumingii. The sequence continues at coordinate 26,834,535 of CM068830.1, read as the reverse complement.
CGACACCAAAGAGTTCTCCTTCTCTTTCCGAAGAAGCAGACCTTATCCTGTGAGAAAGCCTGTCGTCAGAGGAGGTCACAGTCTTAGATCCTAAAAAGATTGCCATAGCTCCTCGTCCACACAAATAAAAAACCTTTTCAGGGCTGCCCCATACTCTAGAAAAGAAATAACATTCCATGGCCCATGATATGTTGAAAAATATTTGAAGTGAGTCTATAAGCACATGAATTCTTTATCTTGGCTAGAAAGTGAGTGTATAAGCATATTATTTAAGTGGTTAGTCAAAATCTTTTAAAATAGTGATGGGTAGTAAAAATGTGGGTGAGTGTTCTTTTAGGTCCGCGCGTTTTTTGGTAATGGTCTAGGTAATATAAGTGTTGTGTAGTCTGCAGCGAACACAGTAGCAGTAACACATGAATATGGAGCTAGCGACGGAAATTATCCCAGCTCAAGTACTGAGTGCACTCCAAGGACTTGGACTTAAAGTTGCCACAGGATGGAGCATAAGAGCACAAGTTAAACGATCAACTCTGCTCTTAGTATGGGAAAACGACATACAAGAAGAAAATAATGGCCCAAGAGACGCAATAGGAGACAACGAAAACAGGTGGAGCGAAAGCAGACCCAGTTACCACGTGACTCCGGTGTTGCGACACAACAAGAGAACAAACTACAACAGTCTACCTCTCCCACTACTACAACACAAAGGGCCGGGACTGAGAACACGACTGTCCATACCAATACGGACCACGATCCGTTAGTAACACATCAACAACTGGCTGTAATATTAACTCAAGCTTCACAAGCTATTACTACTAACGTACTCAGCCAAAATCCAGGCAATGTTGGCAGACGAACCCGAAGAAGTTGAAACTTCCACGCTGGCAGCGGACCTGGAGGTATCATCATCCAACGGCGAGGAAGCTGAGGAACCGGCACCATCTCAACCGAGCGGAGAAAAGGAAGGCTCTATATACCGGAAAATGGGACTGGGACAGGCAATTGATGATATCGAAAAAAGCGGGACACTTCGTCAATGCAATCCAATACATTAATTGGCGCTCTCTTGATACCCGGAAACCATGACCGGCACAATGGCATTATGGAGTCAAAATTTTGAGCCAATTCTATTTTGAAGCTTACTCAGAATATTCCTTACACCAGCTGACCGAAGCGGCTATATTCATCGCAAAACTCCACGGTTACGCCTTCCTTGAGGAAACTAACGAAGAATGTAAAACAGCTCAGCTATGCAGGGAAGCAGAGGACAGACGGGGAACGTTTGACTAAAACATAAAGCCCTTTTTAGGGCTACCAAAATTGCCTGTAAATAATATATAGGGACCCATTTTGGCTCGGTGTCCCTCTTAGATTAACTAACCTTACATATCCGATTTGATCAGTTTTGGTACTGCCGTTTAAATTCTTTAACCTAATTTCTTACCATGCGTGATTCAAACTGTTATAAGGCGTTTAGACTTAACCGATTGGTATTTTAATTTAAACAATTATGTACACTATGTACACTAAATTCCAACTTGTTCGTAAATATTTATTCAAAAATTATAACTTAATTAATTTGATTAATTGCAGAGGTGGTGTACACATTGTTGGTATATTTTGTCCATTAGTAAAACTGGACTTGATTTGAAATAAGTACGGGCTAGCGTTTCAGGAAGTACACAATATCCATGGCTGGCTGGCCGAGTGCCTCTCCTCTTTCATCATGCTTGGACAACGTACACGTGGCAGTATGTGGAATGATTTCCACCTGCCACAAGACCAGGTGTCCTAATGTGACGTCATTGCTGCCGACCAATCGTAGCGGGCGTCACACACTGCTTGGGTTGACACCTGGGACAGTTCAATCCAACTTGACTAACATGAGTGCGTGTTTCAATTCCCACTCATGTAAGAGACTTACACTTAGGTTGTTAAGGACTTAATAGACCTACAACCTAACGGCTTTAATTAAATAGTACTCTTTGAGTACTTAAACGCCTGTCTCTAATTCCTTCCCCCAGGAGTAATTAACAAGCACATTATGTGCATTAAACAGTGGTACATGTTCTAACGAACGCACACCACTTTAATTCAAGCGAAGAAGAAGAAGTGTTGTATCTTAGGAGATGTTTTCCTTTACGTCCGTGCTTTTGATATAAATACGAAAACCCTCAGCAGTCTGGCTACCCTTGATGATTCGTTAGCAACAAAAAGTGAGCACCAGACTAACAAAACTTAAAGAACTTCAGATGAACCTAGAATATGCCAGGCGCATCCTGGACGAGCTGGCCATGGAGGCTGTAGCAGAGGCAGCAAAGATAGAGGAAGAGGAAGAAAAGAAGAAGAAGAAGGAAGAAGAGTACGAAAAGAAAAATGGAATCCTGCTTCACGTTATGGGAAAACCTGTGTGTGAGGTAAAGCCAGAGCCAAGGACACCTCCACAGAGACAAGCACCACATCCACTACCAGTACCGCAGCCTCTACCAGCACCACAGCCAGTACCAGTACAGCTGCGTGCACAGGATGCAAGGATGCTACAACCAATAGCTGCACCATAAATTAGACATCCAAGAGTGTGGAGTAGGAGAAGAGAGAGGGGAGCCTACAATATTCCAGAGACAGAAGATTGGGGTGAGGAGGCGAATCAACTTCCCTCTGAGCTCCCAGTCACAAGGGCAAACTGGGAAAACGATTGGAGACTTAGATGTGTCTGCGGTGCCAGGCCAGGGAGATGTTGGCATTAGTCAGGTGCCTCTGAAGTTCAAAAAACAGCCCTTTTCAGGGCTAACCAAAACTCTAGAAAAGACAAACTATTAAATTTGCAAATATGTGAATGTGGCGTAATGTGAATATAAACATTTACTCGTTTCCTGGTATGAATGTGTGTGTGTGTTTGTGTGTGTGTGTGTGTGTGTTTGTGTGTGTGTGTGTGTGTGTGTGTGTGTGTGTGTTTGTGTTTGCAAGCGCTAATGTACGTTTGTGTGGATAGTAGATTATTGGGATTTGTAAGCTCTAAAGTTAGTATGTGTGAATAGTAGAGTGTGTGGTTATTAAACATTCCCTTCTGTGTGGATGGTATGTTTGGGTTTTGTTTTTGCTGCTTCCCGTGTGTGGATAGTAGATTATGGTTTTGTTTTTGCTGCTTAGAGTGTGTGGATAGTATATTATGGTTATGTTATTTGTCTAGTCATTTCTGTGTGAATAGTAGACAATATGAGAAGAGAAAATTAAGGGATGTTTTCCTTCACGTTCGTGCTTTCCAGATAAAAACTCACAGCGTTTTTCGTTCGCGCCATTCTACGGAATAACCGAGACAAGAATGCGTGAGTGTCTGCTTCATTCAATCAATTGAGAGATATCTATTTCTGGATGATGGATGTAGAATATGTTATAGAAAGGATAGAAAAGGAATGGAGATATGGAGATACCAAAGACTTGGTAACCAGTGAAATCAAAGGTCAAAAGGTAGCCAGGAATCTAATAGAAGGGATGATAGAAGAAGTTAATAAGTTGAGAGGATTAATTGTCCAGCCTTTTGTCAGAGTGGGAAGTTTGAAGGAAGTACTGGATCATGTCATTCAAGTTCGGTGCTTCCTAGAACATAGAGTATTGGATGGAGTTGTCTTATGTGAAGAGGGACCTGGACAGGTTGAAAAAAGGAGAAGAAATAATGAGACAAGTGATGACCCAAGAGGTATATAACATCAAAGAAAAATGGAGTCAAGAAAGACAGGATAAGGAAAAAATAAAGAAGAAAGAGGCCTTTGACAAACTCAATCAGAATTGGATCAAGATACAGGAGAAGTTCAGGTCTATGGGTCATCCTGACTGGTTGCCAGAAAATGAAAAGAGGAAGAAGAAAGGAATTTTGGGAAAGGCTGGGGATGGCTGAAGAAATGGAGAAAGTAGAAGAAGAAGAAGCAGAAGAAGAAGAACCGAAAGGCCCTTTTCAGGGCCCCTCCTATATCTCGAAAAGAAATTGACTTTCTTGCCTCAACAATTTTTTTTAAAAATGTTGTCTATGTGTTTATAATCCCATGATATATTTCATGTTAAGTTCCCTTTGTCGCTATACAGGCCCAAAATATATTCCCATGTTAAATTTCCATTGTCGGTATACGGGGCCCAAAATATATTCGCATGTTAAATTCCTCTTGTCGCTATATTCCATATCCTGTGCTCCCCATGTTAAATTTCCATTGTCGCTATTTTCATATACCCTGTTTGTAATGTTAATTCCCCTTGTCGCTATATCGCCCCACATTACTACTTTCATTTGTCAGTAAGTCTTGATCTCAGCACTTGTTTGATATAAATCCGTATCAGTCGCATCTACATTTTTAATCTGGCACAAACTTTTAGACGGGCCCAGGATGGCCTAGGGGTATAAAGCACTCGTCTTTACCAATCACTGCCATCTCTGTCAGCGTGGGTTTGATTCTAAAGCATTGAAAATGTGGGTATTAGAGAAAGCTTACAAGTAGATTGTCGTGGGTCGGTGGTTATTCCCGGGATTTTCGCGTATTCTTTATCCACCAGTTGTACGCGTCGCCATGTGCTGATTATATGAAGCTAAACCCACAATAAAAGCAACAACTTTTAGAAATCAAACTTCTGATAAGGTTCATCAGAATATTGTATCTCTTCCTACTTGCACCTATTGTAGAAAAGGGCACGTCATTTCTGATCGCTACAGGCGGAAACATAGAAAACTTAATACAGATAGAACAATTCCAAATGCTCTTATTTCGAAAATGTCAATAGCACGGTCTTATATTGAAAGCAATACACTGATAAGGTCAAATAAACTCCAGTCTGGCTTTATTACTGCTCTTCTCCATTATATGCATTTGACATGAAACGTAGTCTGAGGACCAGTGACTGTCAGACCAATAATTCAATACCTATTGATAATATTCATTATTAGAAGGAAATATCCAGCTAGAGATATTGTTGTGGCTAACCCAGTTGTAACTGACATGTCTTGTTCAAACAAAAACGTTTATCCTGATGAAATCGAAATCCCTTATTTGTATCCTACTTGTGCGGTCACAAGAGCTATTGCAAAAAGAACACATTAAAATGACGTCGATATACATGCGCAATGATGTACATTCCTTCAATCACAGCAGCCAGCTTTCTTATTTTCAAATATATCTTTGGTTGATACTTATTCGATAAAAACAACCCAACTAATTTTTGAGGCATACCTTTTGAGACGTATATTTATATGTCTCTAAGTCATGTATAACATTAACAAACTTTAGTCATATAGTTATATAAGTCTCATGGTCTAGAGAGCGATTAATAAAAACACTAAAGGATTAACGCTTAAGTTCCAAATGTCATCCTAAGACAAGTATGGTAAGTGTTGACAGACTATTGTAATTTCTGCATAGATTTTATTGACATGCGCAGTGATGTATATTCCTTCAATCAAACAGCAAGCATACAATTTACGATAATTTGAGACATTAACATGTATGTATTGAATAATGCTTCTTTCTTGATCTATTCAACTCCTTTGGCAGCCCTGTTTGCACCAACCAGTGCTTGAAAAAATCAATAAAGACGCTCAAGCCAGGTGTTTCAGGAAGCGAAAGTTTCGTTTCACTAATTTACTTTAAAAAGGATGTTGTCTCATCAGAGAATCCATAGCTATGATATTCACTGTGGATTAATATTAATATCAAAGATGCCTCACTACTACTATTACAAAAACATAGAAATGATAGAAGATTACTTCAGATAGCAAACAAGTTCTTTGTTCGACACATCAATTCATTCATATCATGCTTCCAACTCACTATTCGAATAGCTTCTTTGATGTGTCTTCAGCAGCATGGTGTTCGTGCAGAAGAGGTTATCAGACTTACCAAAACTTATCCCAAAAAATGATTCATGCCTTACCTCTCAAACAGCTACCCATAAACAGATTATTAATGCGATTTTCTCCCCAGGTCGCCCGTTAGTTTTGGCAGCCAATGATTTTCGTTATTGATGGTTTTATCCTTTTTGACAATAAACCAGTTTGTTTATCGGGGACAGGCTGCACATGCTCCGTAGTTTAACGTATTGGCAAAACTGGTTTATAGCTTTATATGGAAAAAAGAGCGGCAAGAAACGCTTTGCTAGAGCACATCCTGCGTGAGATCTAGGCCATATATGCTGGAAATTTTGCACCTCCACACGCTTTTCGCAATATCCATCAATTGTCAAAATAGAGGGATAGCTCAAGAAAAAACCTCCATTTTGATATTTCTTGTATATGGCATATTCGACAACACATAGGCTAGACAAGAGCTTAGTAAACTATACAAATAAATGAAGAAACATCTACAGCTTCACATTATAGCCATTCATGCATGAAATACAGTAATAACATATACTGTCCAATAATGCATTCGAAAGCAACAGTCTCTCGTATTTCCAGTGTAGACTACATAGAATCAACACAGGAAGCGCGCATCTGAGGCCGCTTTCAGGCATTTCAACATTTATAGACGATTTTTGAGTCTTTGACCTCCAACGCATCAAGGGTGTTGCATTTGCCAAAAACAAGTTGCTATGCACTAATGGTACGAAGCGTCCGCCAGGCTGGTGGTGCCTGAGATGCAAGGCAAGGTGCGGAAGTCTGTGGCTAAAAAAACCAGCAAAAGGCTATATGGCTAGATCCCGACAAACATCACGCACACAGTGAACAAAAATGGCGGTGATATCGTTGAGGAACCCTACACCGTATTGAGCAGTATAGTGGTTTCAAGGCATGTAATAAGTGTGAAATGCTGTACAACCAAACGATATATACTTGTTGGGTTCTTTGTGTAGAAGACATATGTTTCTGAGGGCAAGATGGAAGATCTGCATGTAACAATCCCAGAATTCGAACTTTGACAGTTAAGTGGGGCTTTGTCATACACTCTGTGGAGTATGCCTTTTCCGGCATGCTGAACAGGAACGTCCAAGAAGAGAATGAGAGAGCAGGGTGACATAACCGACGCGATGTGCATAGACGCGCCCTTAAGTTCGGAAAATACAGACAGCTGCAAGAGAGGTACGTGAGCATTTGGAGAGATTCTGCAACCCTCTGCGAAAGACGTTTTCTTTTTGCATGTGGATATCCAGGATCGTGGATGTACGCGAATCGAGGCATCCAGCCCGGACATAGAGCAGAATGCAAATACAACCGCTGACATTTTGCAGGACGTGCTAGATATCTTAACTGAATATAGCTTCGTTGTTGTGCAATGCATGTGTAGGCTGCGGGAAATCGTACCTAAGAGCTTGATAGGTGCCTGGTACTGGTCCATCATCCAAGCAACACAACATTGCAAGTGTTTGGGTAAGGATCCGGATTGGCGAGATAGGAATGTTTTGGTGTTGGCTATCACGTGTGCACTTATGTAAACTGATCGATGCAGCAAGAAAGGCTTTCCGCAAGGCCGCGCAGATAGTTGGATTGATAGCAGGAACAACTGCAGGAGCAGACATCGCATACATAAATTCAAACCCCCAGAAACAGACCACAGAGGTAACACCGTACGAAAACATCCGAACAAACATTGAAGAAACTGCTTTCCAAGGATTCTCGTGCGCAGTTCTTGCGTTTCTATTCTGCAAAGAAGAGGGCGGGTATATCGCATCGAAACTGGTTCCTGCGAATGGTTTCTTTCTATTACTCTAGGTAGAAAGAGTCGTAGTAACAACAAGAAATCTCGAAGAACTCCAATGTCCTTTGCGATACCAACTAAGCTACACCTGTACAACACCAAACAGGAGAAAGGAAATATTGGAAACACTGGCCACAATCTACACATTAAGCAACGCGTACCCAAGCTCTGTGAACAAGCTAACAATTAACAACTATCAACTATACATGACCAAGTCTTTCAGGCCAACAGTATCGTCAAGTTTGGACCAGCATTGCCATCATACATCTGCTGAGTTTTCTAGTGTATATCTGCGTTTACATCTCATCGACCGTTTGTACCCATATGTGAAAAACCGCTCCAGCACAATTCGTATTTTCTAGAGCCCACTTACACTATCCCGCGAGAAAATAAGGAAGTGAATTGCTACTAGCCTGCTTTGTATTTAGAAGGGTGCAAATGCGACTTGTTGCCTCACATCTGCTCCTTGCTGGGTTCGTAGATATTGCACGGGCACCAACTTGCAAATCCGTTGCTAGCATGGTATCTACGTTGCAGCTTCGTAATAACGTTACAGATATACCTACACTCATATTTTTGAATGGTTTTCGAACTGCAATAATTGAGATTATGGCCATATAACAATATCCCCATATATGAAACATAGATGTATTGGCATTTCCGAAGACGGGCGTAAAATACAACAGTAACTGAATTACGAAATGTTTCACCACAATCATTCCTACGAAAATGTTTTCTTTCCCGAAGTGTGCAAATAAATCAACATTAACATGGCAGCTTCGCTGCGAAATCGACTAGCTGAAATGCAAGATACGCTGATACGCTAGACTAGATGTAAGAAAGGATACAACATGTCTCTGCGAACCTTCACATTACGTAAAGTGTTCTCACCCTCTGCAGTAAAGACAAGAAAACTAGAAGGCCCCACTGAAACGAGTGCTTGCTTGCAATAACGCAACCGGTTCAGAACTGCGATTGGGAAAACTCTAGCATGTAGCAGGCAGCCAAAACTGCATGCACGCGGAGCGCAGGTGCAAAATTGCTGAAAAGAGGAGAAAATAAAAAAATTGTTTATTCTATCCTACCATTTTGTATAAAATACCCGTACTGAAACAGTTCAGAGAGATGGAGGAAACGTTCCGCCACTGAAACCGACCAAAGATTCGATGACCTGAACCGCTCCAGAACGGAGTTCTGAAAAAGAGACAGGGTAACGCCGGATCTTGTGGGGTAGATACACTTCAACTAGAAAGATTGGGCAAGTTTGTTGTCAAAAATCATGGATGTCTTCCAACTTGTTTCTGGAAAACGTAGTTTTCTTGAAAAATAAATTGTACTGTTACTATGGTCTAAATTTGTATTTGCTCTGCGAAAATATTCACTGCAATTACTTGCGTCTTGCGCTCGCTATTCGGCTGTTCGTCTTCTGCTTACTAAGAATCCACTGTTGCAAGCTCTCCTGTAGCTCCTGCAGTAACCCTTTTGAGCCTACTGGTGCCACCTCTGCAACAATCTATAATCGTTAGACTTTGCTTTTTGCTAAACATCTGGAACGCATTCGCCAGGCGTGGGATGACCCAAATTCCTTCCTAGCCCGAGCCTGCACACCGTGATCGACATTTTTGCTAGAATATTTTGGATTTGGTCTTCCTAGTACTTGGTATTTCTTGGCAGTTTGCTTTTTCTTTAGAAAAATGTACCTACTGCCACTATGTTTTCAGCGGCATTTGTGCCGCCACTCTTCGCTTATATAGGAAACTATATCAAATGACATCTAGAAACCAATAGTGTTCTGGAATGACCCCGTCAAAATGAGGAAGCATTCCGATATAACTCACCAATCAAAGTCACATAAACTGAGGCTGTTGTCTAAAACCGTGGCTGTCCTATTCCAAACCCTCGAAACACCCCACACCAACTCCCATTTTAGCAGAATCGTGGTATTTTACCATTTAAAAACATTAGCTAATTGTGAGAGTGAAATAAGTTTCACATGATTTAAATTGTAAAAACAGTAGACTTATTGCTATCAACAATTTTGTCTATGGCATTTGGGGCATCTTGGTTAACCTGTACAGGTATAAGTTAATCAGAAGATGATTTGTCTCCTTTGCTTTTGAAATTTACTGATGTTTTGCAGCGTTTTAAAGAATTATCTTGGCATGAAACGTTCATGCTTCAAATTCTAGCAAAAGAATGACTAAAACGAGGGTAAATAAAAACTAAGAAATAATAATACATTTTGATCTTTTCAGGTCTGCCTCCGTTGAATTAACTGATAAATTTGTTGATAGCTTCGTTAATCAGTTAATTTACGTTTTACGTAGCCATATCACAGGCATATGAAATTCAGTTTGCATTTTACCAGCCCCTCAGATTTACAAGACATTCATACATTATTGACTTTTTGTTTGAAACAATTATAATTGTTCGTTTTTTCAAGGTCTGGATATTTGAGTTCGATGCATCCTTCCCATCGAATATTGAATTCAATGTGAAACACCAGATAAATACTATTAGGATCTCTGCAGTAATTCTTCCTAGCCATCACGGTTTCTCATGGATTTAAACTGACCCACTCGTCCCATTAGTTGTCAGGGACGTCTTCCATCCGGTGTTGGCATATGTTTCCGTCATATGTCACACTAGTAGTTCCAGTGTAATTCTAAGGCGAGTCTGTATACTTCATCACTAAAAATTAGATTATCCTTTCGAGGAAATTTTAACATGTTGATAGATAATATTTTGTAAGCTATGAAACGTCTCACATTATTTTATGCAAACGGTAATAAGAGGAACACGGTTTTCTTCCTGTAGCTTATTGAAATAATTGGAGGGGTGGGTGGGTCTTGAATGGTAATTGTCACAGAATAAGGAAAGAAATAACTTGTTTTCGCCTTAGAACGCTTTGATCATTTTTCGTCGTACACGCGTACAACGTTACCTAGGGTGGAAAGTTGCTTTTCAAGTTAAGTGACTAAGCTAGCATGCATCTTGTAGATCGCTTGCGGTGAGAGACACAAAAAGCACGGTATGCACATGTACTTTCCTCTTGATCATTTTCCTGTAGAATTAAGGCAAGTTTCTGTTCTAATCGACACGTTGGTTTTTGTGGTATCTTGTCAAGGAGTGTATGCTCTCCATTTAATTCTACAGCCATAGGGATACGATAAGTGTTACATTTTACATTATTTGCAAGGATGTGAAGCATATTCCGTTTGAATGACGTAGTTTGAATTGTTGCCTTTATCACTACGCGGATTTGAAACGTTATGAACTTTTGAAATGTTACAAGTTGCTATAATAATGATAATAATGAGGACTTTGTATAGTGCCTAGTCTTTAGAATCTCTAAGCGCTTTACAACATTAGACAACACCTATAAGATAAAAAACATACAAAATGATAAGATTACAAAAACAAACACCATGAAATTAGAAAACATAAAAAACTTGCTGAGAATATTTAAGGTGGGAAGCATTATTAGGTCTTTAAGTTTGTTCTTGCAGTCGAAATAAGTGAGTTTTGAGAGCACTCTTGAATGGGATCACTGTGTCTTTGTGCCTAAGTTCAGTGGGCAATTCATTCCACGTTGCTGGGTCCTGGTATGCAAAAGAACGTTGTCCATATGACTTTGTTTTGATAGTGGGAATAATGAGTATACGATTGTCAGAAGAGGAGCCTCAGTATCTTGCTGGTGTGCACACATGGGTGAGGTCGGATAGGTATGTTGGACTACAGTCCGACAGTGAAACGTAGCACAGAGAACAAATTTTGTGTTTGATTCTGGATCGAATGTATAGCCAATGTAGGGTACAGAGCAGCGGAGAGGTGTGCTCTGATCGTGGTACTCTAAGTATGATATGAGCAACTGTGTTTTGAACTTTTTGAAGTTTCTGGAGCAGATATTGAGATGAACCAGACAGAATTGAGTTACAATAGTCCAGTCTTGAAAGTACTGATGAATACATAAGTGTTGTAGTGGCATCAACTGAAAGATATTTACGAATTGAGCTGATACGTCTCAGCTCAAGATATGCAGCCTTGCATATGTTCATGACATGTTGGTGCAATGTGAGAGTATTGTCCCGAGTAACACCTAGGCTTCGTACTAATTGTGTGAATTTAATGTTGATGTTGCTGATATTTATTGTTTGAGGTAAAATATGTGAATGAGAAAGTCTTTGTGTTGTGATCAGAATGGCCTCAGTTTTATCATCATTCATCTGCAGCTTGTTACATTTCATCCATGATTTCACATCAGAATTGCACCTCTCTACACCTTGGATGGTAGCATCAGCTTCAGTTGGGTGGCTAGATTTTGTGTATTTGGGTGTCATCAGCGTACAATTGGTGAGATACTGGATGATGATCTATGACACTTGAGAGCGACTGAGTGTATATAATGAAGAGATCAGGTCCAAGAACAGACCCCTGTGGAACACCACAACATAGATCAACTGGGCTGGAGTGTATTCCATTTGCAGATACAATTTGTGTCCTGTTGACCAAGTAGGACTTGAACCACAGTAAGGCTGTATCATGAATGCCAAATACATGCTGGAGACGGTGAAGTAATATATCATGGTCTATTGTGTCAAATGCTGCAGACAAATCAAGGAGGGTAAGGATTGTAATCGTTCTGCTATCCAACGCAGAGAGAATGTCATTAACTACTTTTTAGAAGCGCAGTTTCAGTACTGTGGCAAGGGCGATATGGAGATTGTACATTGCTAAAAAGACTGTTTGAATTCAGCTGAGATACAAGCTGGGATATAACAACTTTTTCTAATATTTTTTTATATAAATGGGAGATTAGAAACTGGGCGGTAGCTCTTTAAATCGTTATGGTCTAATGTTGGTTTCTTCAGCAGAGGCTTTACAATGGTAGTTTTGAAAAATGATGGGAATCCCCCTCCGCGATGAAAGAGAGAGGTATTAATAACATCAGTTAGTGAAGGCAATATTGGATCTAAGCACTCAAGCAGCAGTGATGTTGGAATCGGATCAAGTTCACATGACTTTGGTGCACTCTTCATCAGTATTGTACATACGAAATCTATAGAGACAGGTTCAAATGCTGCTAATGGTTGCCGCTCAAATTATGTATCCCATCTGTATGGTGACGACGAGTCAATTGAAATTGTGTTGTCAAGCTTATGTCTAATGGTTTGTACTTTGTCATGGAAGAAATTTGCAAACATGTCCGGAAGGTCGACTGGAGAGAAGGTAGCTGGAAGCGGTATAGATTTGTTCCTTGACATTAGCTTGTTAGTAATCTCGAAGAGCTCTTTGCAGCTGGAACTTTCCGTGATCTTAGTAGTGCAGTGGGCTGATTTCGCTGCATGGACTATATTTGTGACATTCTTCTTAGCGGCTTCATATTAAGAGTTTGATTTAATAGCATGTGTGTATAAATTTTAATTCCGTACCTGTTATTACGTCCATTTTGGTTTATGTTAGGTGTGTGCGTGTGTACCAGCCTGCCGGTCTGGCTGTTTGAATATCTGTCTGTATGGGAATGGAAGCATGCTCGACTATCAAGTCCATACAAGGACGGTAGTGTTGATTTGTAAACTTGTGCGCATGGTAGATCCATGAAAGGAGGTAGTGGCCATAACAAGTGGGAGCTAACCCAAGGTTACTGGAGAAGTGAGAACGTTTACATGTATTTAAACGAGTCATACCTTGTTATAAATCGAACCTGCTGTATATATGACTGAGTCATGAGTCGTATGTTTGATAGAATTGTGTTTATTACAATTGATCAGGTTTAAATTGAGTACATAGAACATATGTTGTATTAATAGAGTACATCTGAGTACAATTGAGTTAACACCTATTTGCATGAGATTATATGAATTACATCTTGGTTTTTACTGCAACATGTGTATAAATGTTTTGAATGTATGAATTACATTGTTGCCATTTTTGAACGATCGTATGATTTGTTTTTCTTTCTATGTCGTAAAGTTTCATAAGTAAAATTCATTCACATGTAACAAATGTTTCTGTGAAGTAATTGAACCAGTCGTATGTCTAGAGCTTGAAAGAATCAAACTGTATATGTTGTAGAGAATGCACATATATTTCATTTCATAAACTGTCATCACGTTGTGTTTTTTAATTTAATCCAGGCATCCATTCAGGTCATATCCTGTTACAGTAATACGGTAACAAGTTAAGTATACAAAAGTAAAAGTAATTTTAAGCCTTAGTATTGAAACTCACGATCTTTCAAAACAATAAAACAATCATTTGAGATGGAGTCCAAAAAGTATATTGGTACAGAAACTGAATGTAGACTTGTCTGCTGTATTCGAAGCAAAGGGATGTGAACATTAGAAAATGTGTAAAACTTATTTGCTGACGCACACCAATAGCCTGTAGTAAATTTATCATTTGCTATATAAATATCACGACTGCTGATCTAAGATAACCTACGGGAGTAAATTTCCATCCTTTTGTTATTGTTCACGGTTTGCCAGATAAATTAAATTCAGTTAATCAAAGCTGTGACGTAAAGCTTTGTTATATCTTGGCAAGTTAGTTTTTATGCCACGATTAAATACGGATTATTTCTAGCAGCTCGAGTACATGTCATACACAAACGTAATACTCATCGAACTAGGTACAATAATAGAACGGTTTCAGAAATAAGCTGCTATTTATACTTGGGTTACATTTAGTTCAACTATTATGCTTGGGCTACATTATGTGTTAGCAACAATACTTGCGTTACATAGTACTTGCGTTACATAATACTTGCGTTACATTATGTATAAGTGATTATACTCTTGGTAGAGACAAGATGCAACGGCTTAGAGTTCTTGCGATTCGCAGCCCCTATAAAATCAGTGGCAAGCAATCAAATTAAAACTTTTCGAACTTTCACCTTTGGAATATTATTCACATGCTGTCAAAATGGTTAGAGAACTTCTTATGCAGTTACTTTGTATGCCACGATTAAGTAAGTGTTATTGTTGCGATTGCCGTGTCACTGGCAAACTTAATACTCACATAACTTGGTACGATACTATCATGGTTTCAGGAGACATTTGCATCAGTGATTATATTTGGGTTACATTATGCATCAGTGATTATATTTGGGGTTACATTATGCATCAGTGATTATATTTGGGTTACATTATGCATCAGTGATTATATTTGGGTTGCATTATGCATCATTGATTATATTTGGGTTACATTATGCATCAGTGATTATATTTGGGTTACATTATGCATCAGTGATTATATTTGGGTTACATTTTGCATCAGTGATTATATTTGGGTTACATTAGGCATCAGTGATTATATTTGGGTTACATTATGCATCAGTGATTATATTTGGGTTACATTATGCATCAGTGATTATATTTGGGTTACACTATGCATCAATGATTATATTTGGGTTACATTATGCATCAGTGATTATATTTGGGTTGCACTATTTATAAATGATTATATTTGGGTGATTTATATTTGGGTTCCATGAGGCACCAATGCTCGACTATGCGTTGCATCAGGCACGAGTGATCACACTCTAGATTGAGAGAAAAAATGTAAATGCATAACCTTTATACTTACAATCTGCATCTCCAGCAAATAGATCGACAATTAATCAAATCAAAACTTTTCGAACATTCGCCCTTTGGATATCAGTCACATACTGTCAAAATGGTTTAATGGCATGCTGATCTATAATGTCTTGCAAACTAAATTAAACTAAGAGAGTGATGCGTAGAAAGGCAACAACTCGTGGAGTGCACTAGAAAGTGTTGGCTTTTAAAAAGATCAATAACTGAACAAACAATTTTCGCTATCGCAGAATATCTGAGCACGATTAATATAAATAATGACTAGCTCTTGATGGACATAATATCACATGAAATGGGGAAATAAATAGGTGTTTGATGCCTAGAGGAGTTATGTAAGCATGTACATTCAAAATACATACTCGGTTAAAATATATTAAACGGAACAGATTAAAATACAATGAATAAGCTATTTATTCAGTCAAGAGAAAAAGGTCATAACCTGCAGATGACGAGCAAGGCAATGCCACACGTATTTAACTAACATGCATTCAATAGTCAGGCTTTGGGTCACGGATGGAATACTTTTTTTGGTTTCATGAAGTGATGTTTCGACAGAATTTCTTTATCCTAGTCGAGTAGTCACGAAACTGTTTCAGCAATTAATAAACTGACCCGTATTCACTAAACTGACCCCGTAGTCACTAAAATGTTCCCGTAGTCACTAAACTGACCCCGTAGTGACTAAACTGTTCCCGTAGTCACTAAACTGTCCACAAACAGAGATTGAACAAAACTCTTGAAACTGTGTACGTGTGCCCAAGGCCCGAAAAGCTCCACCAATACTGCAACACATAATTTTAGCTTTTTTACTGCATAATTAGAGATTTTTTAAAATTTGATGCCTAAAACATTTCGTGACAACCTGATCAATTTGAAGAAGTAATTAAAGAACGAAGGATATATTAAAAAGTGAAGGGATGGCAGAGAAAAAAAAATACATCGCAAAGCAAGAAATTTGAGTACAAACATGTATATTGTTTGTACATGTTACGTATCAAGACAAATCATACATGATATTCATCGCGAAAACACTGGATTATTTCAATGTCAGACTTTACCACCCGTGACATTAAGACTGCAGTGATAACATGCAGATTTTCAGCGGTGAATCCCATCCCATAGTTGTAAGATTTAGCTGGATTGCCAATTGTTTATGAGAAAAAATATGCGATAATTGTAGTCTAATTAGAACTCCAAAGTATTATGAACACTACCATAAACACATTAACATTAAGATACTAATTTCTGTAGAAATCATGATACAAATGCCAAAGATATGTTCTTGTCTCGCTGAATATCACTGACGTCGACAGCAGCGAAAGCATGATGCTATAAAATCATGATAGATAGCCTTCTTCATTCATGTCTTCATAAAGGAACTCACCGTGGTAGCGGTAGTTCTATTCGTTCTTGTTATTGAAGTTTTACTATAAGCAACAGCATTAAAGTTGCTGAAAGCATTGTAGTATCAATAATATGAATAATCCATTCACTGAACATGATAATCTCAAACTAATAATGACTCAAACCCAATTCGTAAAGGACTTCAAGGTAAGTAGTCCTTGTGACCTTTTTTTTATTGTTTACAATATATCAATTGATATGCACATTTAATATGTATTGTCTATTATATATAATATAATAATTCAGGTTTTTGACTACGGGAACATTTTAGTGACTACGGGGTCAGTTTAGTGAATACGGGGTCAGTTTATTATTATAAAGATGAAGAAGGCTATCTATCATGATTTTATAGCATCATGTTTTCGCTGCTGTATCTATCTATCTATCTATCTATATACATATATATATATATATATATATATATATATATATATATATATATATATATATATATATATATATATATATATATATATATATATATATATGCATGCGCGTGTAATCTGATATTATCAAAAATCAAGTAAACGGTGTACCTGACAAGATACATTTATTTTGCAAACAACATAATCCGTAACCAATATTTTCTTTAAGATTATAGATTAAATTTTCAGATCATTATTATTGAAGCTAAACATGTTTATTTGATTGTTAGTCTAGAGCATCTAATTTATACTTGGAAATTCCTAAACTCGTTGACGACTTTTAATGTTTTAAAGACGTTTGACCAATATCCGGGCTCTATTATAGAGACTTAGCTTTTTATATAATATTGTTTACTTGAAAAGTTAGCCATTCCTGCCTTAACAAATGAGGCAGAATCAGTCTTAATCTTGTGTTCAGGTTTTAGTTTGGCTGGATTCTTTGTTTATTCGAATATTTCCTTTAATTATCAAGTGCTCATTATTACTTCTTGGCTAAAATATTAATTTCGAATTCTAGTGAATTCAGCCAAGGACATTCTGGATTATGTTATTGTGATATGTCAGAAAGATTCTTAACACATCATCACATTTCAGACCATGGCACATAAGCACATTTGAGACTACAGGCACTTCAACAAATTCAATATCGGTTCTTATTTGTAATAAAAATGGAATTCAGTTGGGACTCTATACATTTTGACTGGTGATAGAACATTTAGGACTATTAGGGATTTAGTTTACAATATCTGTAAAGTTTCACTTTGCATTCCAGTGAAATTGTTAAATTTAACAGACTTGATGGTACGAGCTCTTTTATGTTTCTTCGTTAAGACCATATATTTGTAATAGAAAATCGGGAGCCCTCGTCATGGATAAGAATTTCTATACAATATTCTAGAAAAGATTGTATTTCGAAATTTAAATGGACTTTGTTTCGGAATTTTCTCAGTCCAGGGTACTGTTTATTTGACACATTTGATAAATCAAAACCAACAAGCCCTCACAGTATCATCGAAGATTGAGAACATTATTCTAAATCATGTCCAACTGGGGTTCGAGTCCTAGTCCTTGAAAAAGGACGATTTGCTCCAGCTTGCCTTACAATGTGATGTTTCTGTGGCAAAGGCTTCTTGAACCAAGCAAGAAACATATTTTGGTCCAATATTTAGTGGAGAAGAATTTTATGGATGCAACTGCTTCGGGCTGGATTAGAAAGTAACTGTGCGCCCCTGAATTAAAAGAAATAGAATTAAAATTCAAACAGCAAAAGAAAATAGAGGTAAAATGTCTTTAGCTTCAAAAGGAGGAGAGAGAAGCAAATGGTGTTGTAATTACAAAAAGGGGAAAGAGACAGAAATGCAGCTTCAGAAAGAGGAGGCAAATGCATATCAAATGAGCAAATAATGTAAAAAGATGCAGGGTAAAAGGGAAAGAAACAAAAGAAACAGAAATGCAATTTAGACTAAATGAATTATATCTAGCATGATGAAAGCACCCCCTCTTTACATACATATTCAGAGTTTGATGTTGCCAGAAATATTAGGTTAGAACCCCTTTAAAGAAAACGAATTGGATAAATATTTTCCTCAGTTTGAAAAAAACGCTGAAAACTTGAAATGATAAAGACAGTATTGGACTTTGTAATAAAGTGTACTCGTTGTCGAAGTTCGAGAAGTCTACACTTCACTGTCCGTACAACAAAGTGCTGATTATATTGTGGCTAAGGAACGTATATTCAAGGGTAACAAATCAGTACTTGAGGCATATCGAGAAAGGTTTAAGAACATTAAAAAACCTGGACAGACCCATGTTCAATTTACAAGAAAAATGAACAATTATTTGATTGATGGTGTCAGCCAAGAAAGTTTGACAAGGCTACAATAACCTCAGACAACTCGTGTTAGTCAAGAGTGAAGTTAACCTGTCTTAATAAGCATAAGGTCGTAAGTTTAGAAAATGCTGCTCATACAAATGACAATTATTCCTTGACTCATAAAGCTTCGTTTGCCAACAAGTCTTCTTGCTAGCAGTTTTTGTTTTTGTGTAAAAACCATACATGTCTCATATTCACTCTCCAAATCTCAATCTGTAACAACTTTTAGGAATCCAGTTTCTGAGGAGACATATCAGAAACCTTTTATTTCTTCCTACGTGTACCTACTGACATAATAAATTCTGATTGCTACAGATTTTAACAAAAGCAACAGAATCAAAGCAGATTATTCCAAATGCTCCTATTTCTAAGAGGTCATGGTCACGATAATATATTGTAAGCAATTCGCTTGTTAGGTCAGGCAACGCCGTTGTGATTTTATATGGCGAATGATCAACCATTCATGTAAAATGGTTCTATGTCACTTCTTGGTGATTCTGCTAAGTCTATTCATATTGCAATTTGAGGGAAACATGGGCTTGTTGGAGTCTTTTTAGTATCAGGTACTTTGCCTTTCATGAGAAGTCTTCTAGTGATAGTGTCCTTATTAAGGAAGTAGAGTGTGATTTTGTTAATGTTCTTCTCCATTAGGTGCATTTGTCATCAGACAGTCTCAGGACCCCTGACATTCGGAACAGTGAAATCTTTACCCAACAAGGGTATTCATTTCTTACAAGACAATGACCCATCTGGAGATATGGTTGTGCTTAATACACTTGTTGACAAGCGTTGTTTGGATCACGTAGTCGAGCCTGTTGAAAACGAAAGTCTGATTAATACCCAGTTTATGTTGTTACTAGAGCTATGGCAAGGAAATCTCTTGAGAATGTTGTTGATATGGAAATTATTCCTTGTAGCTGACAAGTGTATTTGTGAGGCTGTTGATAGGGTCGCTTTTATCCCAGGTATTGACCAATCAAAAGATATTGAAAATGTTGATCCTGTTTACTACTCATTCCCATTGTTCAAATCAGGGTGACAAAGAATAATCTCTCATCTTAGAGCAGGAAAAATATCCTGAGATCTGCGGATGTTCTAGAAGGCTATTAGAGAAACTGAAACCACAGAATTACACGTCTTTATTTTGTTAAATATAATATCCTTATAAAAAATGGAGACCACCTGGGTACTCGCTGGTGTCGAGAGGTCAATTGAGCTATCACGTTGTTGTTCCTAAGTCGTATAGACAGGAAATTGTTAGTCTAGCCCACGAGATTTCTTTGGCTGGATATTGAGTCAGTAAGACTTATCAAGAGATCTTGAATCGTGTATTTGCCCAAACATTAAGAGATGTTTGTAAATAGTGTAGATCCTATCAGTTAACAAATTATAAGAAGCCTCAATTAAAAGACACATTAGGCTCATCTGTAACCTATTTCTGCATTTAACGAACCCATTAGCAAACTAATGGTAAGAATTCTTGTCCCTTACCTAAGACCAAGTCATGCGACCACTACTTGTTAGCCATAATATGAGCGCCCTCAAGATTTGTAGAGTCAATTCCTTTGATGTATGTTTAAAGTAAAATCATAGAATATGCTTCGATAATAGTTTGGTCTTCCAATATCTGTCCAATCTGATTAAGAGCAAATTTTATTTCTGGAATTTTCCAGCAGTTAGGCATCTACCTATCACCCTGAAAGTCAAGGAGCCTTAGAAACATTCTATCAAACTTTGAAAAATGCGATTTGGTCTTATTACTCTGCTACATGACATTATTGGACCTGCTGCTGGTTGCTGCTAGCTTAATATTCTTGAACTGATTAACTATTAGTCCTTTCGAACTAAAGTTTGGAGACAAGATCCGTGGACTTTTGAAATTATTAAACGATTCAATCCAACGGAAGATTCAGAAATTAATTTTCCTGACTATGTGAAGTAGCAAGAAATATCTTCACTCTGCTCAATTCATAAATGAAATGAAGGAATTTTCAATCTTTTGCCGACGCCTCTAAATCCTATTCAGGGTAAATATTACGGTCATTGTACAATTGAAAGGAATGAAGGTGACTTCAAATTATTCAAATAACAATCATCTGATTCGAAAACGGGAAAATGTCTTTGCCAGAAAATCTGTTAAAGCATGTATATAGAGATAGCCCTGTGAATCGTTCCAAATAGTGTAGTGGGATACTATAGCGACAATGGAACTTGAATGTTAAACTAGGGTTTTATCCTGGCGACAAGAAAGTTGTAACGTCGAGTTGTACCCTGGCAAGAAGGGAATTTAACATGGGGAATGTTAACAATGGTGGGACAAGAGAGCGACAATAATTCTGGGACAGTATAGCGACAAGGGAAAGGTGGGTCGTTGTATGGGACCAATAGATGGTTGGGTAAACAAAGACATACAACAACACCAACACATATGGCAAAGAGAATAAATATCTTTTCTAGGCTTAATAGTGGCCCTGAAAATGGCTTTTGGGTGTTTTCTTCTATTTGCTCCAGTTCTTACACCATATTTTCACTTTCTCAATGCTTCCGTTGTTCTTCTTCTTTTCATCGTCTGTTATTCAGTCATGATGCCTCATCTATCTAACCTTTTTCTCCACCTTCATCCAGTTTTCGTTCATTTTGTCAAGGTCCACTTTTTGTTTATTTTATATGTCCAATATCTCTTTAGCCCATTTATCTTTAATCTTTTTCACCTCTTCTCCCAGCACGTTTCTCATCATTTCTTCCTTCTTAATTGATCTAGCCCCCATTTTTCGAAAGACCACTCTGTGAAATTCAATATGTCTTGTAAAAAGGACCTCACTCTGATCATATTATCAAGGGCCAGTTTCAATGTTCCAACTCTCACATACTTAGGCTGAATGAAGCCTCTTAACTCTTCTACTTAATCCTCTATCATGCCTTTCACTAGCTCCCTGGCTTCTTTCAGGCTGGTCACTTGATTTGTCACAACGTTATTGGTAACTGGAAAACTCCATGTTCAAGCCATTCCATTACAAAGGCTGCATCCACCATCAAGTACCAACTGTCTTTTGTATTTTTGAACAGATCCATTTTCAAAAGGTGTTGACAATCAACGCTGGGTAGGTAGACTGACGACCGCTTTTATTTATATAATTCAAGCACGGACGTGAAAGAAAACATCCCTTACACTCATTTCACATATTATCTACTATCCACACACGGAAAGAGAAAAATGAAAGCCATATATATTATCACACACGGGAAGGAGAAAAACCGAATATACTACCCGCACACGCTAAGAAGAAAAAACAAACACATTATCTACTATCCACACACAGGAAGAGAAAAAACAAACCCCAAATATACTATCCACACAACGTACGTGCACGCATAAAACACATACACACATACACACAATCGTACGCGAACGCAAACAAATACACGTATCAAGAAAGGAGTGAGTTTTTATAATTATACTACTCCCCATACACACAAATTGGAAAATCGAATAATCTCTTTTTTGGAGATCTGGGTAGCCGTAAGAAGGGCTGGGTTTTTTATAACTTAAGATGCACCAGCTTCATGCTTCATGCTGGGTACTCCCAGGCAGGGAACCACATATACATATTCTACTCCAGTCCTGCTTTCAATTTACATTTGTTCTTCGGAGCGCAAGGACGGGTTGAGCGGCCACGTCATCCCAGTCTTCACTTCGTGGATTAATGACGACTTCCCTTTGTCTTCTATTTTGCAATCGGGAATGATGAGGTCTCCTTATCTCTGGTATTTTTATTGGAAGTAGTAGTTGTTGTTATTGTTGATGTTGCTGTGGTGCTGGTAGTCGATGTGGTGCTGCTAATGGTTGTGGTGATGTTACTAGGTCATGTAATGGTCTTCAGCTCAGGCCTGACCTCACATATACACCTTAGAATGACGTGAGGCAGGATAATTTCTTCCTTATCATCTTTTTCCTCTCTTCTTATCCTCCGTTTCAATGCTTACACTTTCTTCAATCGCTTCCATGACCACTTCATCTTGCATGCGCCTGCCATAGTCCAGGTGCATCTGAAACTCCAACAATATCCCAGCTTCTCATTTGTTTTTCAAGTTGATGAATCAACGCTGGGTAACCAGACTGATGATGTTGAGATTGTTATTAGCGTCGCTTGCGCACATAGTGCAAACGCGCTGATTTAAATTCCGCAGTAGCGTACTAATTAATTGTTCGAGGGGGAACGAAAAAAGAGCCTCATCCCTCCACGCTTTAATGCTCACAGAATGTGCTATTTAGTTGTGTCCGATTTCGGGATAATGTAATCCCACTGGACAAACAACGAGCGGAAATAGAAGCACCCATGCTCATCTTTAGTATTCTTTATCAATTGCTTTGCTTATTGGAGGATTACACACCATTTATAGCTCTACCCAATTATGGTGATGGCATTTTAATCGGGCTAATAGGTTTAATACGTGCTAGTATAATATGATTGAATGTACGGTTGTGGATAGGACGGTGGGGGTATAAATAGGAAGTGAGCCGTTTGTGACATCCAGAGTTAAGTTAGATCCTAATTTCTAAATTTCTAACCATACTGACGAACGCTTTCACGCTGTGTGAAGCGCGGACGTGAACGAAAACATCCCCTGACACCAAAACGCACATAACCCATGTCATCACTCTCGACCGGACAATAATTATCAGCGTGCAGTGCGCGCATGAATTCCTCACCAACAAAAAAAACACGAATACATGAATGAGTGATTTTTTTATTCCCACTCATTCACGTGGTTGGTATAGACTGACATACATGAGAGTATGCTGGGTCCTTTCCCACTCAGTCGCTATCTGACGGATCAGTTAACAGTACTCAGAGTGAATAAACGCCTGAGGATGTGGCTCTTTTTCCTATCCCCAAGAACAATTAACATCCTGCTTTGGAGGAATAAACCTTTGCACATGCACTATGTGCGAACGCCTCTATAATTTAAGAAATCAATCAATCAATCATATCATCACTCAAAAACATGGAACGCGCGGACCTTAAAGAAACACTCACTTTTTTTACTTACAATCACGAACTTCAAATAAAAACAGACTATTTGACAAGCTACGGAAACGAAGTGCTTATAGACACACTTCTATGTTTTAACGTAGAGACAAACAAAAATGCAAAATGTTTTGGAAATTGGACTAGTAGGTCTTTTCTATTGTGTCGGGGACGGGTAGCTATGGCAATCGTTTTTTGTCTAAGATTGCGTCCCCGTGTGGCGTCAGGCTTTCCCACATGATAAGGTGTGCTTCTTCGGAAAGAGAAGGAAAACTATTTTGTGTCTGCACGGCAGTCGACTAAACCTATTGAAGCTGCTGCTGCTCTCTGTTGTCTCTGCTTCTGAAGTATGTACTTCTCCGTCCATTCTTCGTTCTCCTGCTTCATTTTCTCTCTGAAGACCTCTTCTATCAGGTATTCGGCCAATTTCAGCATTCTTACATTCAATATCTCTTTAGGCTTGTGTTTCAGGCTTTACCTGGGAAGATGCAAATGCACGTATTATTCGTTAACGTGGATAAAATAAAAAACATCTTCATATGTTGACGAGTCAACTACGGATAGTCAGACTGGTTGGTCGGTCGTTTCAATTGAAGTCGTGTTCGCCTTTATGGGCATGTACGACTAGTTAGTTTCCCGTTTGGAAATAATTGATTTTTTTGAATTGGAAGGAATGGTGCCACTTCTCCCAACGTATTAATGCACCTATGAAGTGCTATATGATTAGTCCGATTTCGGAACATTGATGTATCACGGGACTCATGGTGAGTGGGAATGGCCCACACGAACTCACTAATATGATTCTTGTCTGGCAGTGGCAAAGTTGTTTCGGACTGAGTGGAAGGGATGCGCCCTACATACGAGATTGATTTTGTGTACCCTAGTTGCTGAATAGTAAATGGCGTCGTTTTGCCGTATTTGTAATTTGGAAAATCATTTGTGCTGTTTGAAAAAATAAGGTAGAGATGGCATGATAGATCTCCTCGTCTATTTAAGGGAAAAGTTATTTCATCGAATAATATGTGGAGTTTCTATTCTAATAATTAGTATATCCGCCTTGTGTGGGGTGCCTGGTGACTGAGATTTAGTCACCTTGTAGGTCTAATATTTTAAGGATATATTTTATAATTATGTAATTTGGTGCCACGTTGTGCAGCTGGTCTTGATGGCTTTGGGTTATTAGCCACCTTATAGGTCTAATTTTGGGTTCCTACTATAATTTCTAATCAGTTTATTAATCAATTTGTTGCCGCATTGTGCAGCGGGCCTTCATGACTACGATTTAAGCCACCTTATTATATCTAGGTTTGTTGGCCAGTTTCAATTCGTGTATTTTAAAACAATTCATCATGCCTTAAGTTGTATGATAGAGCAGATAGAATTGTTAGTATGAGTATGATGGCTACTTAATTACCGATCACCTATTGCATTGTTTAATTGATTATACATTTGGACGACTCAGGGCGCTGAAGTGGGTGATAGGTACAGGTGCAGCATCAGCCCGTCCCACGCGGTACACTTCCTTACTTGGGCTGTTAACCGTATGCTCCCCCCGCCCCTAGTTTCCCACCCAGTCGCTCCAAGAAGGATGACCGGTGATGTAATAATCAGATATTGTATAGATGAGTATTGATTAAGTCCTACTTCTGAAACTGTCACTAAACTGCATTTATTGTATAACCACCCAGGGTGCCGTAGTGGGTGATGGGTGCAGGTGCAGCATCAGCCAGCGTTTCGCGGTACACGCCCCTACTTGGGCGGTAAACCGTATACTACTTATGCACCCACTTCCCCACCTGTTTCAATGCATGAAGCTAGCTGAAGGGTGATTGGGTTGAGTAAATGACTAATTGTTATTATATGAAGGATTTGTGATGTCAAGTCGGTTTGAGTATAATAGGTTGGGATATGTGTTGTTGATTTTGTAAATCAGCTTCAATCTTGTTTGGACTGATGGTCTCATTGCCAAATTGAACCACTATGGAATCATCAATGGCAACATGCACAAATGGGTCAAAATCTTTTTAAAAGACAGACACATCAGAACCAGAATAGGGGCACAATAATAATCAGAAGAATATTTGCTAGAGAACGGCACCCCACAAGGAAGTGTCCTAAGTCCAACTCTATTTAACATCTGATAAACGATCTAATTAGTTTTAAATACTTCGTGTGGAACAAATTATATACTGTTTACTACAGTTAATGACGCTGACCTGAAAAATGAATGTGCTACAGATAGGATACAATTCTCATATAAGTCCGTACGGAACATAATCGACGATGCAAGAGTAGATGATTCGACATTAGTCCACATCTTGTGATGAGAACAGGTAAAAGGAACGATGTGAACGAGGTTATTTATAGTGGAAGAGCGGATCGAAACGGACTGAGTATTTTCACCAATCCCAAAACGCGTTCCAAATTCAGTCACAGTACGGAGTCTGTTTTTCAATCCGAAGAGAGCTGCCTCTGACGTCACATTACCTATATATATATGCCCTAGCGTCTGTGCGCAGTGAATCCATGCGATAGAGTTTCCAAACATGACGGAAACTAAGAAGACACTGAATTGGGGTGCACCGACTGTGGAGACGAGAAGCAATGGGATAACAGAGGCTACCAAAGTTAACACAGTCCTACTTCCAGATACGGCCGATTTTAATTGGGATTTAGTCGATTTTCTTTCTTTTTAGGAAGATGTTGTTCCGGTACCAGAAACTTCCCCACCTTCTCCTTCTTTACCACACGTCGAGGATTTTACACAGAGGCAGAAAGAAGAATTGGAGATTTTTTACAACAGCAGAAAGAAGCAGAACAAGCTTTTCTCCTTCAACAGCAACAGCAGGGAAAGAAGAGGCAAGAAGGAAATGACATGAAGAAAAAGCAGCAGAGAAGAAACAAAGTATAAGAAAGAAGGAGGAGAATGAGAATCAAACTGTGATGGTACTCTTATATATTTTGGCAGAGTTATGGAGTATGAAGCAAATGAATCGGACTTCTTTAATACTACCGAAGAGAAAAAGACCTTCCCGAGCCAAACAACCCAACCGTGTTAATACGCCTGCGATACCACCCTTAGTGATTTCTACCAAATTGATGACAGGAGCAAGTCCAGAAATAGGCCTTGGCCGCGACAAAGGCTTAAGTCAGTTAAAGCTGAATACGTGTCGTCCCTCATTTATTTAAAACAACCTAACACCCAAATCGGCCGTTTTAGGGCCACACACTTCTCTCACAAAGACATAGTATTCATTTAGTCAAAGACGTGTTCGAAATGTGGTGTTGGGGTTAGAAGAAAACGCAGTTGTGTGTGCAATGTGGTGGTAAAAAATACAGAGAACTGAAAATATATCATTATAAAAAAATAACAATGAAAATAAGGACAAAGTTGAAAGAAATGCAGAATATTATATCGCTAGATTTTGAAAGTAAAATTTAGACAAATAATATATATAAATGGAACAAAATAAATTAGTAAACAAAATCCCATCAAGAATTATGAAGTATCTCGTGATGGTGTAGTCAGGCACTGTCGATTAAAAAAAACCAGTCGGTAATGTTAATACATTTGGTTATCTCAGATTCAATGCAGGTGAAATAATAATTTTTTATGAGTGTAATCGTTGAGTAATCAAAGACGGTCTTGTGATTAATCATATTGATACAGAGAAAAACAATATGTATTTATGTAATTTACGAGTAATTACACATGCGAGAATCGTAAATTTGGTACAATTGGCTGTAATGATAAGAGAGCCAAATCATTTGTATCTCCAAATGTAGAGACAGGCGAGAAAAAAAATGGAATTTCCTTCGACATATGCAGCTGGCAATTATTTTGATATTTGCAGGTATTCAATATACCTTGTCGCAAAAAATATTACCAGGTCTTCTTTCTCTAAGAAATATAAACGTACTCTTTCATTATTGTTGAAGGGAGATAACTATGTCAAGCTAAAACTCTCTCCAGCAGAGTAATTAAGTCGCTACCTCGCTTACTAATGCATAATATTTATACAACTAATTAAGATTTTATATTTAGTGTTATCGTGAACAAATTATACAAAAATACAATAATTTAACTATCTGCGTTATAATTAACACAACATAGTTTAAGAAAAATTTCACTTACCTCTGTTCACTCCAGAATGCATTTTCCGACTGATTGGGAGAGAGCGAATCTGTGCCTTTTATAGTCTTCGCATAATATAGTTCAATTACATGATTTCTAGAACATTCTAGAATAACGGGGATTTCCAGCATATTTTGCTTAGACTATAAAAGGTACATAATCGCTATCATTCAGTCAGTATGGACGTATATACAGAAGTGAACAGAGGTAAATGAAATATGTATTTAGTAATCGAGATGATGTGTTTGCGCTATATTACACGATTGTATTATATCGTCTTGATTGAGGAATACAATATATATATATATATATATATATATATATATATATATATATATATATATATATATATATATATATATATATATATATATATATATATATATATATATATATATATATATATATATATATATATATATATATATATATATATATATATATATATATATATATATATAATTTCAACTTGATCCAGAACAAAAAGTATGTGTGATTTTGAATTATTACAGACACGTAAATTTGAAGATTGATATACACTACCAGCTGAATATAACCTTCTAAAGCAGATCCCACAACGTATGTTCCAATCTTTGGCTACTCTGAAGGATACAGAAACAAAAAATCGTATCTCGCTCAAGCGTGATTGAGAAAATTAGATCAGATTTAGCTCAGGACTACGAAACGATAAACATTATTAACACGCGCGTGAGGCAGTTTATGTCAGGTAACAATGACAAATTTATTAATGAAAATAGTAAATGGGATTATGACAGAGAAAGTGAAAGTGAAAATGTTTTTGATGAAAATGAAAGTTATGGCTACTGGGGTCCCTGTCGTAGCTAGTTATTTTGAAAGTAAAAGTTTATATTTATTCACATTTTTTTATATTCTACTTTATTAGTATAATGTAACTTGTTTCTTCTGCTTCTGATGAGATTTTCATTATTTTAGTACTCTTTATCCATCAACTAATCTAACTGATTTTCATTATTTTAGTACTATTTACACAATCAAATTAACGAAAAGTCAGGAAAAAATAAATTATGTTACAAGTATATATTTTTCTATGAAATTATTATTATACAATTTGTTTTCAATGAGATTATTTTGATTTATCCCATCTTATTGAACTTGTTTGATAATTCGAATATACCCATGCAATCGTTGATATTTTACGTAGAGATTGCTCTTCCTATTTCAATTTCTTAAATCAACTAAGTGTCCGGATTGGTCAGTAAGTTTGAAATTTATTTTTGATAATAACGGATTATGACAACGCAAATAGACAGGACAAATGGGTTCTAGTACGATCAAAAATCCAGGAGGTACTTGCGGTGTAAATGTATATAAAACATATCCATGTTGACCCTGACTATAAATTTCAAGATCTATTTGATACCTGCCATCAATTGTAACATACAAGACTGAATCTGATTCTTGATGTGATATTTACAATTCCTCGTGAAATATCACGATTTCCACCGTATGGATCGTGGTTATGTTTGAGAATATTCGGACAAGGGGCTGTTTTATTTCCATGCATCAAAGGCTTTAGGAAAGTTTTCATTGATAAGATCGTTGACTGAACTTTTTATTTCGTCGGTTTTAAATTCTGGTATTACAAATTTTGGTAATTCTGTTTCGGTTATTTTATAATGATTGAGAAATATCTGTAATATAATTCGAGGTAAAATTCGCTTAGGTTGGGCGGCACATTTAATGATCATTTTATTAAGAAAATCGAGATCTGATACAAGCTAGATCAAGTGTTATATTGATTAAAAAATATGCTGGCGTGTATCATCGTTGTAATAAAGTGTAAAACTAGAAAATATATTTTGTAGTTTATTAATTGAATGTTTATAATTGGATTTGATCAGGTTGGAAAATTCTTCAATCGCTTCTTCCCTGTCTGCCCATTTTCTAACAAGATGAATAAAATCTTCAAGAAAATAAAATTGATAATGTATACTTAAACCTAACCATGGATGTTTTGTACCATCATATTTAATATTATATTTAATTTATTCGTCAGTAATTATATCACTGTCGTAATCTTTTAGTTGGGAATTTTTTCTCGAAACTTTGGAGGATTTATAAATATTTTCTTATTCATGAGGAAATCAGCAAGTTTTGGTTCTGACGATCCTTGATATTCTGGTGTTATTTCAGGCCTCCTAAAACGCTTCGAATCGGTAATTGATACATATCTACAACATAATCTTGCGAATATATTTGTGTCGCTGCTGATAAAGTTAGTTCGTGAACGGTGATAGCTATTTTTGATTCTTTTCCTATTGTAGATTTTCTTCTGCGCTTGTATTCATCATTGATTTGTTCGATTTGATAATTACCTATAGGAATTCCGAGAACTGGCTAATCGGGAGTTGCATTATCTTTATTTTTATTTGCAAATACCAGTGAATTATTTGCTGGTAATCCACCGAATGATTTTGATGTAATATTTGGCAACCTATAATATATTCGTAATTGTGCTAGCGCTATTTCTTTCGCTGGAATTGCAGTTGGAAAGTTAACAGTTGAGCACACTGTTATCATCGTAGTTTATGACAGAGTTGTATTAACGACAATCTGTTGCAGTAATTCGTTCGGAGTTGACATTCTAATTTAAATTCTGATTTTCTAAATCAGGCGTGGATTCTATCAAAGGCATTACTTCCTTGTAAATTTTAATTATCTCCGTGAACTCAAAATCTCATTTTTCCATCACTAAGGCTTGTTGATAACAAAGAGGATAATTTGAAGTATTCTAGTGTCGTTGCATGTCATTTTATTATATAATCATTTAATTTTGTGTTTGTACACGTGCATATATTTTGCGATGATGTTAAGAATACCGGCAATTGTTGCTGCAGCTGAAACACAAATTGTTACAACTGCTGGTGATGTCATTGTTATTGTTGATAATAATACGCCGGTTCCAGCAATAACAGCAGAAACCAAATATACAATTAGGTCAACAGCAACTACACGTCTGCGATATTTTGTTTGATACATTTACTGTATATTCGTCAACGGTATTTTTTTAGTTTTGTTTGCCTTTCACGTGCTTGATTGTATCTAAAACGTTGAACGTTGATTGGGGAGCTCATTATATTCTAAGTAGGTGATAGTTTAGCATCTAATTCAAGACACCAATAATACAACAAGGGGTTACCCTTTTCTTCAGATACTACCACGAATATTCCCTCGTCGTTTTGATCTAACATCACTAACATACATCCAGAGGATCCAGTTAGTGGAAAACGCCGTGAAATCGTAGTAGATATTGTATATGTTGTCGTGCCGAGTATTAACACTATATATATGCCGGTAACATCAGCGCAGTGTTTAATGGATTTATTGAGTGGTGACCATCATGATGATCCAGATATTACTGTATATACTACACGATCGGTAATTGTTTTTATGTCAGAGAGTTTAATGTCGATGTCTGGTGGATTTCCAAAATATTAGTTAATGGCTCTATTTATGTTTCTACGAAAATTGAAAAACGTTTGTACATGATTAGAGTATTCAGATCTAAGTGTGGTCATTCCATCATTGATTGTCATTAACGAGTTCATCATCGGAATGTTGCTGTCATCGACATATGTCTTCGTTGCAGCGTCATGACTTGATTCTGGTTCTCCACGACCAGTACTTGTATTATTAGTCATATTGAGAGAACCAGTCATTGTATCACCTGTGGTTAATCAGCGATCATTGATCTTAGTTCTGATCATGTTGTTGTTGCTGTCTACATATCTTTTTGTTACTACAAATCATCTGATTTTGGTTCTCTCACATTAATAATTATATTTTTACACAATATCTCCATTTCTGCTGATACGTCCAGCAATTTCTCTCATGAATGATAGAATTGATTCATCTATTTTTTTTTTTATTTTACCGTTTTTAGTAAACACCACTAAGTTATCTTCTGTTGCATCTGGAACCCTGAGGAAAAATATCTGTCAACGGGATATTATTCGTCTTTAATCGTCCTTGTTTATCCTGAAAAAACATCGACTTCATTTTGGTCTACATTTGCAAGACTCAACAGATTGGCGAGCTCATCCTTGACCTCGTCAAGGGATGCATACTTAGATATGTCGCCTTGGGGTTTGCCTTGAGTCTTACTCAGAGAAGTTCTTCCGTAAGTATATACCATTATACTTTAAGATCTGTTTAAAACGATTAGCGGCTATTTGTATACTCGTGCACGACTTTATGAGGCGGTAATGTTGATGAAGATATTGGGTCAAGCACAGCAATTGGCGGATTGGTTACTTTTTGTGGTTTTTTTTGTCTTTACGTAATTTAAAAATGTTTGGTGGAGCCAACCCATACCAATCAAAGTAAATAATTCCACGTGGATCAATTGTGTATGCCACCCGATGAGTACCAGGACCAGAATTATTATCGAGATTAATAATGCCTATTTCAATATTGTTTGGTTGTTTTGGTAATTGATCACGCATACAAACATCTCTAAAACTTTTAATATTTAACTTTGTATCAAGTAAATAAAAAATTGACATTGGAAAAAACTAAAGAAGTGTTCCTGGAAGTCTCAGACTTTTTCCGTATCGATAAGGGGTTCCTGGTAGTTTTAAACCCTTCCCCTTTTTCAAAATCCTTGTCCTGTTGCCTTCGTTTGTGCCATTTCAGCAGCAGTTCCAACAGCACCGAGTGCAGCTGCTTTTTCAACGGATGGGGCTGCAGCGGCTATTAACGCTGGTATAGCTGCAAGAAGCGGAAATATACCAGCTGTTTTAATTGAGTCTTTAACCACACCAGCAGAATAATATTGATAATTGCGTAAAGATTCATCATTAAGAATTGGTGCATCTATATCATACGCTGGACTGGATACACATTTTAACATTTTTATTATAATTATTATCGTCTAACACGAAGACCACTTCCCGCTATTAAACTTGCCTTTATATTCTTTTCTTTTCTGACTGGGGTATATTAGCCAAGTCTGTTAGTTTTTAATTTGCATTTTGATTTATCATTTTACTGATATTTGCAGTCATAACTGTGTAATTTTACCGATTATGGTTTTCTTCGTATTAATTGCGGTAGACTATCCTTGATTGCCGAGAACGCTTTACTAGCAACATCACCAACAACACCAATACCTTTATCACGAACAACCTTAATAGCTTTCATTCCCAGTTGCATTGCAATCAGTATTGCTTTTGGGGCTATTCTCTTAAATAAACATTGAACAACACCACCAACTCCATCTCTGTAAATCGCTTTGTAAGTTGGCAATCGTGACTTTACTACTCTAACTATTACAGGCCCAAGTTGAACATTATGTATAATCATTTTTTAAATTACATGTTAATTAATTAATTGTTTTCAGTCACTGTAATAATCATCAACAATTTCATTAATGAGAGAATGATAAACATTACGATCCATAACACCACCTATAAACAATCTTCGACAAATATCAGATATTTCATTAATAATTTATGGAGAATTATTTCCTGCGCGTTTTTCTCCGATCAGAACTTCTAGTCAGTCAACATCGGCAAGAACACTGTCAGGACAAGTAAAAAGACCGCTTCCTGTTTTTTGTCCAAAATATTTATCATAAGCTTCATCTATTACTTCTTCTGCTGTAGGTTCTCCTTCTTCCTCACTTTTTATTTGGACTGGTTGATTTGATTGTTGGTTTTGTTTTGCTGTGGATGTTGTTTTTGTAGTCGTTGTCAGCTTTCATGATGTTTATTTATCCCATAAATAAATTCAATATATTTTGGATCATCATTTTTGACATTATCAGTTTCATATGATACTTTATCAATCCACTTGTAACCGGTTGTATGACTTACATATTTATTAGCGTACTCAGGTTTCAGAAATACTTTTCTATTATGATAACTGTGCACGGCAAGTTCATGTAATCTTACATCTTCAATATTTTTAAGTAGGAAATATTCATCTCGGAAATTGATCATTTGATTTAATTCTGATTCTTGCTTGTTTTGGTTCTGGTTCTTTTTTCAACAACACCTTCAAGGTCTTCTACACCTTCAAGTTCTTCTTAAAATTGGGAAGCAGGTGGAGGTTGAGCAGCAGGTCTTTCAGTTGGAAGATCACTGAAAAACATTTTTGTCTGCTTGGTTCTTCTTACTATCTTTTCAGTTTGTTCAGCAGTTTGTCTTATTGCTGGAAGAAGACCTCAGTAGCTTCTGCACATCTCTCAGTAGCCTTTGTAATAGGTTTAATTTTTTAAACATCTTCTGCATATTCAACTTGTGCTTCTTGTTGTTCTTGTAGATACTGTTTGACAGAGTCATGAACAGGCAGATATCTTCTAGTTGCTTCTAATCTTTCTCTAGTTAATCTACTAGTATAAGATTCCATTATATAATACTGATTTAATTACTCACACATTTATAGCAGCAGAGGAGGTGCGACCTCAGTGAAACGTCCGGTGGGTGAACGAACGCATATACAACGGCAAAGATAAAATATCAAAATAAACTAAACCAATGAGAGAAACTCTCGGTAAGTTAGAGGCATCGGTTTGACGTTACTGATCTTATTTTTTTCGTTTTTGTAGGAAGCCTTATTTTTTCAAAAATGACGTTCCAGCAAAAGGAATATTCACCTCCTCTGCTGCTCCTGTTTACTAAGCAGGACTTGAACCATAGTAAAGCGCTATCATGTATAGTAAATACATGCTACAAACGTGAAGTAATATATCAAAATCGGTTGTGTCTATTGCGCAGACAAAAAAAGGATAGTGAAAACTGAAATATTTCCACTATCCAAAGCAAAGGAAAAAGTCGCTATCTAAAATCAGAATGGCAGTTTCAGTACAATGGCAAGTACAAAATGCAGACTGCATATCGCTAACAAGACTATTTCAATTCAGGTTGGGATAGTATAACTTTTTAAAGATTTTTGCCGTGAATGGAAGGTTAGAAACAAGGCTGTAGTTCTTTAAATCGTTCTGGTCAAGTGCCGGTTTCTTCAACAGTGGCTTTCCAATGGCAATTTTTAAAATAATGGGAATGTCCCGAAAGAAAGGAATATTTATAGTGTTATGTAACTTGGCATGGTATTGAACCTACGACCATGAACAATCACTGTGAAGGGCAAATTGACGTCACTTTAATCTTTCACTTCTTACTGTAATCGTGGTAATCAAGATATTGTTCTCAATCGGGGTTAGTTGAATTATTAACTCTATCATGATAAGAATATAAACAAGTTAGCAATAGAAAACAATATTGGCTGTTTTTGGATGAGTGTTCGTTGTTACATAAAAATGCCAGAAATAAAGTTTGATGTTGACATTATTTACAGAAGTGGCTGTTTGATCACTCAACGAAAATGTTCTTCTTTATATCGATGAGTTGTCCCTCATCGTGCCATATCGCATCATTCCATTCATTTCATATGTCCTTCTTTTTCAAAGATAGAATATATTAGAACCTAAGTCTTTATTTATTCTAGAATTTCTATTACACAAAGAAACATAACAGTATTCATTACGGTATTGCTCCTGAGCGTGTTCATCTCTAAAGATCGATGAAACATTTGCACCGCATTTGCTTAACTTAGCCTCGCTACAAACCTAATGTCCTGTAGTCACATTAATACAAACATAATACTAAGAAGGGCATGAATACTGAACTCGTTACTACTCTGGAGACCGAATTTTGATATTGTCCACTTTTGTCTAAATAATCCTTTAGTAACACTAGATGGAACAGGGTCTATAATAATTGATTTTTAACCATATTAATGATGTGCTCAGGCATCTGTTTGTCCATAGACTGTATTTTACATCCTGTATCAATAAAACTTACTATATTGTTGAATTAATATACATGATATATGTTTGGTAAGAATGTTCATGAGACTATATTAAAACGGGTAAAATAGAACGATATATCTGGAAGATAGCTGCGTTCTTACCACATAAACATGTTTAGGGAAATAATTACGTACTATGTTACGTAAGCTGTGGTAGAAAAAAGGTCCACCTGGGCCCCTTGTTTCACATTTTCTCTCCATGGGTCAAAAATAAGCGGACGTTATACAAATTTAGAATTCACAACAAAATAATTTTAAAATCCATTTGCAGGTTGAAACTCATATATACACCTAATTCGACAGTCAACGAATGCGTGCAATCATGCATCCCAAATTGACAAAACGTTCTACGGAGAAGGCTGACTGTAAATTTGCTTTGTGAAATAAACAAGATAAGGATGAATGGAATACGTTAGAATTATTATAACAACAATATTTCGACTTATGTACAACTGATATTCCTCTCGTCATGGTATTAACATCAAATTCGTCACGTTCCAATTTCCACCTTTCCATAAGTGGTAAATTTTATCTGAAAATAAAAATATGAAATAAAGATTACAGGCATCGTTCATCATCATCATCATCATCATCTCTCTCTCTCTCTCTCTCTCTCTCCGCTAATATTGCCCCTTTATGAAAGAAAAATTCACAAATAATGACATGTATAAAAATAAAAACCTGAATGGAAAATACGATGACTTACATCTGCTACTATGTCCTTTACAGGATTAAACGACAGATCTTTACCAGTCTAAGTCAAACATTGTTATTTTATTATCTGTGGATCTCACTTTTATGGCGATAAAAGTCATATATGAAGATTCGTATATTAAACACCACATAACAAGAACAAGAACAACAACTACTACTACTGCTACTAAAAACAGCGCTAATACTACTAATACTAAATAAATTTAAAAACATTTGCATGCAAGTTAGTTTCTACATCATATCTACCTTTTATCTTCGAGCATTCGTCGTTGTTACATAGATCGTAACCGCAGCACATGTCGCAGATTCTAGCACCACGTTTTCCATGACTTCTTTCCAC
The DNA here is from genome assembly GCA_028554795.2 of Sinohyriopsis cumingii. Taxonomy (NCBI): domain Eukaryota; kingdom Metazoa; phylum Mollusca; class Bivalvia; order Unionida; family Unionidae; genus Sinohyriopsis; species Sinohyriopsis cumingii. The sequence goes on along the minus strand of CM068830.1, from coordinate 26,797,489 downwards.
ATCTATTTCTTGTAATGCGACATCTGTCAAAACTGCACATTGCTGAAATCGAGTCGAATGAGTCATATGAATCGAGTAGGACCAAATCATAACCATTTGCTTCAAATCTGAATTTAAAAAAATAGCATTTAATGCAAATTTAATATACATAACACTTGATTCAGGTTTTCTAGCCTATTCGCTTCATGGTATGCTGTGTGTGATGTAAAATTGTTGTTGTTGTGCTTGTGTTTAACGCCATTTTTCAGCACACGATAGGCTATGCATGGTGGCCAGTATTAATGGTGGAGGAAGAACCCGGGAAAACCCTGTAAAATTGTAGTTTTGAAGCTGACCATATCCAAAATCAGTTTTGCAAACGACATGGTTAACCTTTGTCTGACTGAAGGATACATATTAGGATTATTATCTTGGTCTGTGTCAAAAATATTGTGTTTGCTATCTTTATTTTTTATTTCAGTAACAGACCTTCTAATTATAACTATGATTCCATCTTACAAACATTTGCAACCTTCTAGAATGAAATGTTCTATCAGGTAATAGTTTCTTTTGAATATGCCAATTGTGACTTATGTCAGGCAGATGAGTATAACATCTCGTTTATATTTTAACTGAAATTGTCCAAAATCAGTAACAATTTTGTAAACACCATTGTTTACATTCTTCTGACTAAAGGATACGTACAACGTGATTGCTGGGAAACAATTATTCTAGTAATAATATCTGAAACAGAAAGCATTATTATTGTTGTGTTCGTATTTTATTTGTGATGTAGTTTATTTATTCAAACTATTTATTCACAGGAAGTAAAAGTTAAATATCTAACGCAAATACGACTTGTATTTTCAGTGAAATTCAAATAAAGATATATTCTTGGATATTATAACTGTAAATCAACAAAGGACACAAGAAGATGATATACCAGAACAAATTTATATTGCTAGAGGCTCGCATATGGGAGAGAAACTGGACGAACTCGTTAGTTCAATGTGGACTCAAGGAACTCTAGCCCAGAAGTATAAGGATGCATCCAACGTCCACTTGTACAAGATGAAAGACAACAATCTTGAGATATCTATCAGTGCGTCTTCTTGCTGTCAGTATCTGGAAAAATCATCGCCATATTATGCTGAATTGTCTTATGCATGATATTGATCAATTGGTCCTGCATGAGGGTCAATTTGGCTTCAGGGAAGTAGGTAGGACTACAGACATTGTGTTTGCAACTCCTAAACTCCATGAGAAAATCTAGTAACAGAACTCCAGCCTGTACATGACATGTATCGACTTGGCGAAAGGTTTCGACACAGTCAGTCGTGAAGGACTCTGGAAAATCATGTCCCAAATTGGTTGCCCAGAGAAAGGGAAGGCTGTGCGTTGATCCCAAAACTCTGCGATATGTTGTTTGCTGCGATGCTTACAGGTGTCCTTCCGGACAATGACACTTGGATTGACATGCAATACCGGAGTAATGGAGGCTCTTCAGTCCGAGGAGACCACGAACTAAGGTGAAGTAACAATAAGTGAGTATTCGTGATCTCCTATTTGCTGAATCAGTTTACTGAAAGTCAAATCCGAGGTCGACTTGCAACAGAGTATGGACCATTTCTTATCGGCTTCTGTCAATTTTGCTAGCACAATCAGTCTCAGAAAGACCGAGGTAATGAACCGACCTGCACTAAGAAAGCATTACGTAGAACCTACCATCACAGTAAATAGAACCTACCATCACAGTAAATAGCCAAACACTCATGGCAGTAGATAAGTTCACCTAACTGAACAGAACATTATGACGTGATAAAACCAACTCCATAACCGCCAAATGTGAAAAAAGTATGGTAGCGCATAGCCACATATTTGCAAACAAAGCTATAGGTATATAAAGCCATTGTTTTGCCAACACTGCTGCATACATGCGAATATAGACGAAGTAAAAAGCAATGCTAAGAAAAAGAATTGTTGTTACATGAGCTGTCTGAGGAATTTGATGGGGATAAGATGGCGGAACCAGGTCCAAAATACGGAGATTCTTACGCTGGGAGTAATTCCTTGCATCCACGCAGGAAGCTCAGGGAGTGAAAACGATCCAGGGTAGTCAGAGACAAAGCTTCGAAGATTCCCTCAAGTAATCACTTAAGTACTCAAAATTTACATTTAGTCTTAAACAGATCTCGCACATGATCTCCCCACCTGAAGATGTCTCATTCGTACTGGAGCTACAGACATTGAACTGAGGATATTTGTGACGTAGCGCAGAAACGTCAGCAGTGTAAATCTCACAACTACCATGATCAGCCAATCATGTACGCACAGAAGCCAAACAGTTTGAGAGGTCATGGTCAACTCCAATATTATATTACTGTTTATGAAATTGAATACAATATTTACATTTACTGAATATGTACACAATGGTACATTTCGAATAGAGACCGCTAAATGTTCCGGCTCAATGTTAAATGCGACCTCAAGATTTAGCCTACAATGTTCCGAATCGACCTTCCGAGGTCGCATTACAAAAGTGACATTGTAATTTTGTTAATCTTTCTTCAGTAATCTGATGGTACAGCACACAAATAAACCTAATGACAAAAAAAAACCAAGACTACTCACCAGGGAAATCTGAACTATAACTTATCTCGACTTGCATCTGGTTTTTCAATAGGTTACTCATCAAGGAGTGTATTACTTCTAGACTCACAAAACTAACCCTTTCGATATAATATTAGCACCTATATGGAATACATGTTACCGTTTTTCTGCCTTCTAAGAGCTTACTTGAGACAGTATATTTTATGCCATTCCATATCAAAGGCAACACTGCATTCAAGCTAATGAAGATTTGGTTTCACACTTTGTCCTCCACACCATAATGAAAAGATATTGATATGTAAACTGTGATCGGTGCTTGCGTGAGATTTATGTGGTTCTGACAAAACAATGTTGTCTCCCGCAAACCTTGTATAGGACTAAACACGATATTGCGTAATAAGAGCGTTTGTGCTGCACATCAAATTCGCACCACAAACGTCTTGAAACTTAATATCTTAATTACTCAAATGAACGAGAGAGAGAGAGAGAGTGAGATAGAGAGAGACTTGAAAGTTGTTCTGCAGATGACTTTACCTCTTTCTTATGGCAGCCAAATTCGTATCGTAAAATCGACGATTCCTCGACAGTAGTTGAGACACGACATACCTGTGTAAATGTAGACTGCCATGAACAAAAATATTTATTTCAACCATTTGCACAAATTAATCTAAATAGGTTAATATTTTATACGCATTCATTTTGTCTACAGCGTCAATAACTTGTCATTTTGCAATGTCAATAACTTGTCATTTTGCGACAAGAAATAAGACTCAAAGAGTAAACGGTCTTTTCACTGACGCCAAAATAAGGTACACATTTACTTACCATGCAACTCGCGTACGCCAGACCCGCCATGTTGATTCCAAAGAAAATCGATAGTTGACAACGATAGTTACAATGAAGAAGACAACAGAAAACACCGTGATTCACACTTCTCGTGATTCACTTGAGGGTGACTTTCATGAGCTATGCCACAAGAAATCTGGTCCATATAAACTGTCTACTGGATAGTTTCAGCGACAATCGGACGAAAGAGTAAGCAATGCGAATGTTGTACATGGTTTTAATTTTCAAGAATCAGCATACACAAGGAACCAGAAGAAGAAAAGCAAGTTTCAAGGTGCATACAAGCTTTTCCAAGATGTCTGGATCCAATAAATATACACAAGGAAATAAAAGGGGTACATTTATCGGAACCAAAGGTACTTTTAATTTGATCTTTCTCTGTATATTTTTCCACTTTTAATAAATATAGCTTTGGTTCATTAAAACTAGACTTCAATGAGCTCTAGTTAAACCCTGCTGTACAGAGTTTGTGATGGCAGATTTATATTTATAAAGTTATATGAGAAAGAAATTGGGGTATGGTTTTCCACCCAGAAAAAATGCAGCATCCTAAGAGTCGACAGGAAGAAATCTCCTATCATGTCCAATTACACACGTAAGGGGCAAAAGCGATCTATTGAGCACAGATCAAAGTATCCTGGCATGAAAGTCTCTAAGGACTTCTTTTGAAAACGCCATATAGGCAAGACGGTGAAACAGGCTACATCAACCTTGATTTCCTGCGCCTCAACTGTCAAATCAGCAACGAGAAATAAAAAGTGCAGCATGTTTCTCGCTTGTGCGGCCGGAATTGAGTACTGCTTAACCGTCTGAATCCACATAACAAAGATCTGATACATAAGATGATTCAAAGGGGAGCCACCAGTTGCACCACAAACAGATAAGAAAACACTAGCAGCGTTAGTGTCCTGTTCGATCATCTCCAGTGGGGATCGCTTGAAACGGGACGCAACAAGGCCCAGCTGACCGAGTTATGTATATCTGATTTGATTTATATTTTATTTAATTTAATTGTTTGTTTGATATTTTTATTCCATTACATGCTATTGTATTGTAATTTTTTTTTACTGGGTTTGACATTTTCCAGAAATTAATTTTCCAGAAATTCAGTTCAATGTTTCGTAAACACTAATAATAGAAGCTTTGTATTTTATGATAATATAGTTCCTGACCATGATTCATGAGTTGAAGTAACCAACTTTATATTTTATTTTTTATTGTTACTTAGAGTAGATTCATAAAGCGAAATCGAGGCCGTACTTGAAGTACATGATAAATAAGATGTAGCAATTATTTAAAAAATCTCGTTTAACCAGACTATTGACCCGAGTCGTGGCACCTGCTTTGCGCAGAATACAGATTTAATATTGATGTGTTGAGAAATAATGTTATTCCTGCCTTGACTCTTGTGACGTCCAGGTGTTTTTTGTGACCAGTTTTGAGTTTAAGCTTTAATTGTTTTCTTCAAACGTTTGGGATTCTAAGAGATTATATTTCCCTGGAAATACCTGTGCTCTAAATTAATTCTTGGACAACGACAGTTATCGAAATTTTCAGAATTCAAACACTGGAATATTATTTTCTGTGATTCAACAAACAACCGTTAACACATCAGTACAACAAAGAAAACAGCATACGTCATGACCTTCCAGTCTGGATTTCATCGGGATTGGAACTCAATTTGATTAGGACCTTTTATTACTAGGACTTCTATTTTATAATTATAGGATTATTCTTAGATTATATTTTCGATATTATTAGTAAAACCCTAAGTTCTTTTTCTCATTTTTACCTGGTTTTTCTAACAAAATAAATTATTTGTTAATTTTTTCAAAGCTTGTTGTCTTCATTATTTTCTTGTTACTGTTTAAAATAGCCTTAACACGTAACAACCGTGTTTACAACATAGCGACCAACTTAGTGGACATAACCGCGGTCAAATATATAACCCTAACGAATAGCCAAACTCGAGTAAATCTCATGAAGTTCCTGCAGATTTCAGCAGCAAGAGAGTGTTTCAAGCTCAGCTTCTTTCCAAGACAAATAAACACTTAGAACAAATTACCACCAACGATTCCAGAAACTCCTAACTTGGTATATTTCAAGCAGGAGCTTCGCAGTATCACATTCTAAAGCAATAGTCAGGAACAAGTAGACCTAGTGATACTTTGGTCTTTGCTAGCTGATGGTCATTTATCGTGTCTCCCTCACGGTAGCCGTATTGGTCTGAGCATGAGGGGATGAAAACGTAGACTGACACAAATTCACAAAATTATACCTTCTTTATTATTACTCTACGATCAGTTCTACTTCTACCTTCCTATATTTTTACCACCCTCCGTTTAATAGTCAAGTGTGACTGCGTCAATGTATAGATAGATAGATAGATAGATAGATAGATAGATAGATAGATAGATAGATAGATAGATAGATAGATAGATAGAAAGATAGATAGATAGATTGATTGATAGATAGATAGATATATAGATAATTTCAAAGAGAATACTGCCATCTTACATTTTATTGAGACTATATTTTGAGCACTTTACAAATTTGCTTGACTCACCCCTGTTTCATAATATTTGATTTATAGTTCATGTATACATCACCCATTCACAACAGGAACTGTAAGGATGGAATATTAAGCATTAGATACATTTTTGGTCGGTTTCCATCTTTCTGGTTTGATGGCTCATTAATGCGAGTAAGGAAGAAGCGTGAAGAGTCATTGGTTATTGTTAGAACATATGGGAATGTGGAATCGGCACATCGGACATGCATGGGAGGTCGCAGGTAATGTTATTCGCATATTACCGTAGCTTATTTGCCTTGAAGACCTGAGCAAGAATCTGCAAGGAATCTACAATGAATGGTGTACGTGTATACTGGTGTTTCCTACGACAACTAAATTTGACACACCACACAAAATACTTAAAGATATGGTCTAACAGTCTACTGCAAAATAAAAAGCTTTCAAAAATGCAACTCTACATTGCGTACCTAATAATAACAAATTGCCTGACATACCATCATATAGAGGAAACGAGTAAAATTTATTTACCGCTGATCTTAAAATGTTATGCCAAATGTTGCCATGTTCTCATTAACAGATAAAGTTCTCGGAAAACTTTTAACCGAAATCATTATTGGCTATTGATTAAAGCCATGCATACATATACAATAATTATACCTGTACATGAAGTGGTGATAATAGCAGTGATGTAGAGAAATCTCTTACAAAGGAATAAGCAACATATCTATAGAGGGAGACAATGGTCCTTTCAAATGGTATTTTCTGGCACATATATCATACAGGCAGAATCGCAGCATCTAAATATTTTCGTCATTGCCATGCTGTCATTTCCCATTCAACTCTGGCAACATTAAAACAATTTGTGCTTCAGATAGAAGTTAGTTCCCCATCTATAGTGCCGCAAGAGATTGGGGAACTAAGCATGAAGCGACCGCAAATATGGGATATTCAAGATTAAGTCAGAGTAAACATGTAAATATTAAACTTGTGAACAATGGTTAGATAATCAGTGAAAACTATATAGCGTGGGTAGTGTGGGGTTGGCTGTCTATAATGCATTTCACTATAGTAACAGCGACCATCGTACAGTGGATGTACTGTGGCTGAAACCAAAGAAAGGTTTTTCCTATTCATCATGAACCCTCCTTTACTGCCAGATGGAAATACAAATGTCTTTGTCAGACAGACGGTACTGTGATTTTTATGTATGGCGTCCCCGTGACTACATATATGTACGTGTTTAAAAAGACAATGCACTGTGGCAAACAATGTCTGCAAAAGCTTTAGATTTCCAGTCCAGATGTGTTATGCCCGAACTCCTGCGTAGATAGATTTCAAGGAGAAATGTACTTACTCCAAAACGCAGTTAGTTAATGAGGGAAGCAAATCCGTCTCCACTCAGAGTGAGGCAAAGTGGAGACGAGACGGAAGGCAGATGATAATGTGTAAAACAAGGAAAATTACAGCAAGATATAATCTCGAACAATTTGTATAAAACTCAAATATGTTCCTAAAGGAAAATGGTATTGTAATGAGTGTAAATGAACAAACATATATTTAATAGAACTCTTCGTATTATTCAGTTCTGAAGTGTTAATATATTGAACATATCTTATTGACAGTTTATTATGTATATGATACATTATTGATAATAGTGTGTAGTTTTTTATGTATATGATATCGTATTGATAATAGTGTGTATTTTGTTATGTCTATGATTTCATATTAATAACACTGTGTAGTTTATTATGTTGATGATATTTTATTGTTATCAGTGTGTAGTGTGTTATGTATATGATATCTATTGTTATCAGTGTGTAGTGTATTATGTCTATAATATTTATTGTTAACAATGTGTAGTGTATTACGACTATGATATTTTGTTTGTTGTTTATTGTGCATCTGATAATTAGATGATATATGATAAAGCGGTGATTTGAAGATTCGAAATTTATTAGAATTAAATTATTATTTACCATATTGGTTACTCATCAGTAACTCAAAAACTTGTGAATCATTCCATTGTGTCATTCAGTTATGATAAATAAATCTTAGCAACAGTTTTAATAAAGGTTACGATGATTTGTAGTCATGTCATTCTCAGGGTCCGACCGTTAAAAGTACAAATTGTCATCGATCCATGGTTTATTCCTGTATATTTCTTTCTGTTGCAAGACCTTTCATCATCATCATCATCATCAGTCTCATGACCTAATGTGGTCGTTAAGGCACTGTGCTGCTGAACATCTGACCAGTTCCCTCCACTTGTCTCGATCATGTGCCAATGCCTGTGTCTCCGCAAAACTTTTCCTTGTACATTCTGTGATGTTGTCAGTCCACTTTTTTCTCTGTCTACCTCTCCTTCTGCCACCCTGGACGCTGCCCTGCAGGACTGTTGTGGATAGACTGTTGGCTCTAGTGACATAGCCATACCATTTCAGCTTTCTCTTTTTGACGGTGGTGAGGAGGTCCTCATATTGGCCTACTTCGTGCCTGATGTTGTTACGCACTTCTTCATTTGTGATGTGGTCCATGTAAGAGATGCCAAGGATGGTTCTGTAGCATCTCATTTCAAGTGACTGGATTCTTCGTTGTAACACTGCTGTCAGAGTCCATGCCTCACATGAGTACAAAAAGACTGAGATGACTAGAGCTCGCAATAGTCTGATTTTAGTTTTCAGACAGATATTCTTGTCTCTCCAGATGGGTCTTAGCTTTGACATAGCTGCCATTGTTTGTGCTGCTCTTGACAAAATGTCTGCTCTTGATCCCTCTTCAGTGATTATGGAACCAAGATATTTGAACTGGCTCACTGTTTACAGTTCATGTCCTCCGACTTTGGCTGAGATTTGTTTGCCACTATTTGTCATCAGTTTTGTCTTCTCAGCGCTTATCTCCATGTCAAATCTGGAAGATGTTTCATCCAGGTTCTTCACTAAGGTGGCTAGCTCATCTTCACTGCCTGCCAGCCCATCAATGTCGTCTGCAAAGAGGAGGTTGGTGCTGTTACGCACTCCAATGCTGACTGTCCCACAGTGGTTTTCCAGGGCTTCGCTCATGATGCGTTCTAAGTAGATGTTGAAAAGCGTGGGTGACAGGAGACAGCCTTGACGCACTCCCACTGTTGTCTGGAACCAGTCCCCTACAGCACCTTGGGCAATTACTGCACTGGTAGCCTTGGCGTACAGCTGCTTGATGGTATTGGTTAACTTTTGACCCATGTTATACTTCTTCATTGTGGCCCACAATGCCTCATGCCACACTCGGTCAAAGGCCTTTTTGAAATCTATGAACACATGATAGATGTCTTGTTGGTGTTGCGAGTACTTTTCGCACAGAACCCTGAGATTGAATATTTGTTCTGGTGTGCTTCTTCCACTCCGGAACCCGGCCTCTTCTTCAGCGATTATTTCTTCTGCTTATGGTTTCAGTCTGTTCAAGATGATCTTCAGCATCACGTTACTAGCATGGCTGATCAAACTGATAGTTCTGTAATTTTGGCACAGCTGGAGATTTCCTTTTTTGGGAAGTGTTATAATCAGTGACTGGGTCCACTGTGTTGGCCATTCACCTGTCTGCCAGATCTTGTTGCAGATCTTTGTTAGTAGCTCTTTCACTGATTCTCCCCCATTCTTGATAAGTTCAGCTGGGATGTTGTCTTCCAGCTGCCTTCCCATTCTTCAGTGCTCTTATTGCTGACTCCACCTCTTCTTTGAGAATGGAGAAGTCATCATCATTTGAGGAGTTTGGAACTTCAAGCACCTCTGGGTCTCCTGTGGACTGATGGTTGTAGAATTCTTTGCAATACTCAGTCCATCTTTCTGCAATGTCACTCGCTTCTGTGAGGCATTTTCCATTTTTGTCTTGAATGGTACTGACTCATGGTTGTTTCTGTCTGGTGAGGTCTTTCACAATTTGGGATGCCTTTTTGCTGTTATTCTTTATCAGACTGTTCTCCATTTCTGTGCACTTTTGTCCAATCCAATTTTCCTTTGCTTTGCTCAAGTTTTTCCTGATATTCTTGTTTAATTCTCGGTACTTCAATGCCCCTGTTGTGTGTCTTATGTTTTTTAGTTCTCTTCGTGCATCACACAACTTCAGAATCTCTTCTGTAACCCAGGGTTTTTTCTTCGGGCGATGGAGGCCAATAATGTCCTTGGCAGCTGCTGTCATGACTGTGTTGAAGGTGCCTGTCATCTCATTGACATCACCATCCATCACAAGGAGTGAAGCAAATTTTCCTCCAATTGTGGCTTGGAATGACTTGCAGATGTTAGGGTCCTTCAGTTGTTCAAGGTTGAATTTGAGCCTGATGTTCTTTGGCTTGTTAATTTTCTTCTGCCTCACTCGGAAGTTCATAATCACGAGGTCGTGATCACTCCCAACATCAGCACCTGGGAATGTCCTTGTTTTTGCTCTATTGATGCCAGATCGGTAACAGTTTTGAACCAGCATGTAGTCGATCTGGTTGTGATGGGTTCCATTTGGTGAATGCCATGTCCAGCATCGTGAAGCTTTATGTTGTCCCAGGGTGTTGGCTAGTACCAAGTTGTTGTAGCTTGCGAACTCGAGCAGCCGTCTCCCTCTCTCATTGGTAAGCTCATTGCAAGAAGGTCCACAATGTACTTCCCAGTCTTTTAGAGCATCTTTGCCAACTTTGGCATTCCAGTCTCCTTGGACGATGAGGATATTTTTTTTTCTTACTGACCACGTTTAGAATACCCTGTAGTTTGTTGTAAAACTCCTCTATTTCTTCATCATCATGATCGGTAGTTGGAGCATAGACTTGGATAATTGTGATGTTAAAGGGAGATGCTTTCAGGCGAATGGAAATGATTCTGCTAGATATGGGGCAGCATTCAAGCACAGATCCCTTGATGGCTTTGTTTACAAGGAAGCCTACTCCATTTATGGACTTGTCACACTCTCCACTATAGTATAATATACGCCCGTCTTCGGTTTGGTGTTCTCCTAGGGATTTCCATCTAACTTCACAGAGTCCCAGAATGTGCCATGTGTAGTGTTCCAGCTCATGTGTCAACTTTTGGAGTCTTCCAATTTGCGCCAGAGTTCTAATGTTCCAGGTGGCGATGGCAATGTTGTCTCTTGCTCTGATTGTATGCATAGTACCAGTAGCACACTTGTCACCTCCGTCCTGGTGGACAACGGCAGGCGCGGTCCTTGTTGACCCGGGCGACGACCTATCCGGTATTGTAACCTCAGATTTGTCCAGCATTATCAGTGTGTCTTGGGCTAAAGTCGTCTGGCGGAGCCCATCCCTCTCCAGACCAAGGAGTTGCCAGAAGGGGATGTAGTACATCGTCCAGCTGCCTTAGGGTCTCCACTCCAGATTGTCTTTTAGGGTTTACTCCCTTAGTCTTTGGCTAACCAAAGCCGACCTGCAAGGCAGCAGGAGACTCGTGGATGGGCGGGTGCGTCCATTTCCCGAGCAGATAAAGCATCTGCCACTAGACCTTTACTCGCCATAAAAATTTCTTTATTCAGCAAACTATGGTATTTATGTAATACTTATCTTTCCATTCACCTGATAAAACTGTCAGTAATTATGATGAGAACTCATAGCCTTCTTGACTCTACTGATAATAATGCCAACTTATAGAAGATGCGTTTTGGCCTTCAAGATTCATGTGATAATACGGACAGTCCTATAGAAGATGTGTTTCCGGCCTTCAAGATTCATGTGATAATAATAACAGTCATACAGAAGATGTGTTTTCGGCTTTCAAGATTCATCAGACAATACTTCCAATATTATAGAAAAGGTATTTTTGACCTTCAAGATTTATCTGACAATACTGCCAGTTTTATAGAAAAGATGTTTGTGTCTTTCAAGATTCATGTGATAATGCTGTCATTCCTATAGAAGAGATGTTTGTGGCCTCCATGATTCATTTGATATTACTGCCAGTCATATAGAAGAGGTGTTTTTGGCCTTCAAGATTCATCAGATAATACTGCAAGTCGTACAGAAGAGGTGTTTTGGGCTTCAAGTTTCGTCTGACAATGCTGTCAGTTTTATAGAATAGGTGTGTTTGGCCTTCACGATTCATCTGATAATGTTGCCAGTCTTATAGAAGAGGTGTTTTGGCCTTCATGATTCATCTAATAATGCTGCCAGTCTTATAGGAAAGGTGTGTTTGGCCTTCAAGAGTCGTCTGATAGTAGTGCCATTCTTAAAGGAGAGGTGATTTCTTGCCTTCGAGATTCATCTGATAATTGTGTCAGTCATATCGACAAGGTCTCCTGGCCTATAGACACGTAAAATACATATCCGATAGTCACTTGTCATCCCCATCGTGGACGAATGTTCCACACAGTAAAATCTGTGTACATGATTCAAAAAGAGAACGATTGAATATGCTGCAATTTATTTGTAAATTTATAGATGTTGTATATGCCCAACAGTCAAACATGCAATGTAAATGTGATGGTAGGCACAAAAAATGGGATGTCACTGTTTCACTCAAACGAAGCACTCGAGGGACACAAACAATAGGCCTTTTCAACCATTTTGTCAATAGCTGGAATTATCTCGACGCATCTCAACTTAATGAATTCGAAATGGACAATAAGCTCAACATTTGCAAAAGGAGAACAGTTGCTCGTTCCACATGAATTCGAAAAGATGTAATTCTTCGAGAATTTTTCAACATCGAGTTGAAGTAACTGTGACGTGCCATGTATACAGTTAGGTTAGGCTAATTCAGGTTCACTAAAGATCACAGCATCTTCTCTGCTGCAGCTTCTGTCAGCCATTGCAATGTCACATGTTAACAGATTATTGATAAGTCCTGAATTTTCTGTTCCATACTTGTCGAAGGTTCTGTTTCACCATCAGACATAAATGTAACACAACCTTGATTGCCAATGTCTATGAGATGCTTCATGTTAGTAATTTGAATATATGTACACTTTGTTCACAGCACCGCTAGACCCCTCTGTATATAGTTCGAAACATTCTAGCACAACAGCTACTTGTTATACGGTCGTGACAGCGTCCGCCTCGGAAGCGGGAGGACTTGGGTTCGAACTCCGGCCGAGTCATACCAAAGACTTACAAATATGGTACTAACAGTTGCCTCGCTAGGCGCTCATCATTAAGAGGTTAGTGTTAGGATTGGTGGGCCTGGCGTCAGAAAAATGTGACTGTGTGAGACATCATGCTACATGTCTACGGCATGATGCCCCAGTGCTAGACATCACTATAAACTGCCAAACTGCAAAATTCCTAATGACACAGACACACACACGTTTTATGCATACTCTTTCCTGCAATTCATAGGTATTGATTTTCTCAAGTGTTCTCGTTTCTGCCATCGCCAAGAAAACAAAGTCTAATGTAGAGTTTTTCTTAGAAAGTAGGTAAAGAAACATTCAAATGATAGGCTATATCTTGGAAATGATATTCATTCTATTTTATAAGGAACATGGACATTCAACTTGTTTCAACAGACTATTACTTTTGCTACTCGTAAATCCCTATATCAAGCTAAAAACAAGTTTTAACACGTCCACACTGTAAAATGAATCATCAAACTAAGATTGAATTTTGCATAACGCTTTGTAATCAAATTTTGCGTTTTCTTTGATTTCGATTATTCTGGACTTGATTTTTTTATATAGTTGCTTGATCGCTTCGATTGTTAAATCAGTTTTTATCCCCATACATATTGTCTTTGAATTGTCTTCATGTTGCAGACTAAATGACACGTATTCCATTACTTTGTGATCAGTGGCATTGGTTTGAAGTACTGGTTATCTGTAATTTTAACAGACTTTTATATGTCTTTAGCATTTTTTCCCTGAATTCTAAGCATCTTTTTAATGTTAGTACAGATGAACCTGCCTCCGAAATATGGCTAATGTTTACGCGGGCCGTTCCAATTAAATCTTTTGTTAGTTGTTCCTGTTGCAGGTTAACTAATTTTTCAGTGACAGAGATCTAGACATGGCAGGCACTGTGGACTGGTTCTATCGGGTAAATAAGCTTTGACACCTGTAAAAGAAAAGGCAGCTGAGATAGTATCTTTATTTAAAAGAGCTAAAGCGTGTAAAAGTCGAGAATAAATGAAAAATGAAAAGAAATGTCAATATTTAATCTTGATACTATTTAACATTAAAATAAATACAATTTTTCTTCAAAAAGATAGGCCTCTGCTGCTGTCCTGAGATTTTATTAAGCATTATTAATGTATGAACTCAAATATCAGTAAATACAAGATAAATACATATTATGACTAGATGGCAAATTAATTGAAACATACCTTCGATGAAATGTTTAGAGCAAATAATCGTTCGTTCCCATCTCTTCATTTTCAAGGTCGTTTCTGTTAACAGTCGCCTTCCATAAAATACGATTTTCTTCAGATAATTTCATTGTTTCTGCACCATCATCAGTCAAAACGTTCGGAACTTGAAAGAAACTTACATCTTTCTGTACACCTGGGCTATTCAAACACCCGACAATACCACAAATTGGCATATTCAGGGTCACCATCATATTCTTAAGTTGGCACAATAAACATTATACGTTCAAAATGGATGAATAATAAGCACCAGATCTACACCAAAATAGATCAATGATGAATTGCCAGTTTTATCTGCTTTACAAGGACGCATTATATGTGACTTGTCGCTATGATATTTAGATCAATGGACTTGACGCTATGATATTCAGATGTCTTTCACACCCTTGTTTAGTTTGGCTAGTGTGATATTTGATAATGTTCAATCCATAAACCATATCACACGTCAAATATTAGGTCTTTTCATTTACGTCCGCGCGTCGTTCCATGCACGAAAGGGAATTTTTATAAATGCATATTCCTCTAATTGTATTCACATTGATAACTAAATAGATAATAGAAACGTAAATATAAGACATGGGATATGTGAAAAAATTAAAGACATTATTCCTGTTTTCTTCTTAGTCGGAGAAAAGAACTCGTTTCATCTGGCAAGTGAATACGTTTCTGTCTTCGCCTGATGGTCTCTACGAATGCATACGAAACGACAATCTCGTTCGTTTTGTGGGCTTGATCAAAAGATTTATGTTGTTATGTATTTATAGGGTACTGCATTTGTATGGCAAAATATGAACGAGTTTCTTTTGAACTGATACTGCACGACATGTGAGAGTGAAGTTCCCATCCGAAAAACCGAGTTAATATTTTCCATACAAATGCAATAATTTTTTTATTATATACTCATTTTCTTATTCTTCCAAAGGCTTATTTAAAACAAATATACTACAAAAACAATGTGATTTAATTTATGTTGCATTCCAAAATAAATATTCAATTCATCAACACACAGTAACAATATTAATACGTACATAGCACCGCACAGCGACTTCTGAACTTCGTCGCACCCTCAATATCAAAAATTGTCGTTTTGGTCGACTTAAAATAAAATTGAAATTAAGAGTCATATTGTGAATGAATGCTCATTGCAACAGATTTTCAAGCTGGTCTGGAATGAATGGATTTTTAGGGGTTTTTTTTGTCGATTCTACTCAATTTCGCTGATTATGGATTGAATTTATTAGCTGTGTCAATTCTGCCCAAAATACAATTGTCTGTGATTTGATTAAGTAGAGACGAATATTGTCTCGGGAGCCTGTGGATTTTGCTTTGTCATTGATTGTTTCGAATCATAATGTGCAAAAATATGAACTCTTTCAATTGTAATTATCAAAAAGACCCTATTGAATGTCATATTCATTAGATTTTGAGTGTAAAACGGAGAATGATTTTGCAGTTAGACATTTGGTCAAATTTACAGCACAATTTCGAAATAAATAATCAAGCTTTATAACCATGATATAGCTCATGTAATTCGAATTTGCAGAACTAAAACAGTACATTTTGAGGAAGTTCGAAATGCAAACAATTAAGTACATTTTTGGCCATTCTTATTACCAGCTAAAGAAGACGTGTTTATACTTGGTCACTTGTATACTTTATGTAGAGACGCCAGCTATGTTTTGACTTGTATGGTATCTATAGCTAGGCTAAATCCAAAACATTGTATCAACAAAGGTAGCGCAAAAAATCGGTGTGTGACAGTCCATTCAGCCAGCGAAATAAGAATTCATCGTTGTCTTGGCTTATTGGCTCCAATGTTCTTAC
The DNA here is from genome assembly GCA_028554795.2 of Sinohyriopsis cumingii. Taxonomy (NCBI): domain Eukaryota; kingdom Metazoa; phylum Mollusca; class Bivalvia; order Unionida; family Unionidae; genus Sinohyriopsis; species Sinohyriopsis cumingii. Next base: position 26,781,370 of record CM068830.1, on the reverse strand, counting down.
TTTTCTACCAAAACATTCAGTTGCGCTTTCACTAATAAAATGGTACGTATCTGATAGATATACGATGGGCCTTGCAATCACTCTGCTATTTTTAAATACTCCAGAGAACACCTGTCATGGTCTGAACCATTCAATTAGCGGAAAGTTACGAAAATTTTTCCTAAATAACTCTTTAAAAGATCGGAATAGTATTTCCAATACTGCTTCTCTCACGTTTGTTCTGGACATTGTGAATATCACGTTCATTCATTTGTTTGTTTCAGAGTTTCATTTGTGACTCAGTAAACTAGTCCACATAGTTCACTTCAACATCTAAACTTTTAAATAGACGAACCAGCTGATTTAGTTCATCCTCAATCAAATCTAATAAACTCAAACCTAGGGCTTTTACTACAGGAGTGTATATGCTTTGTCTACAAAATAATTCCTAAAACATTATACTATTTTTTGCACGCGTGTCCATTCTGATAATGTGTGTGTGTGTGTGTGTGTGTGTGTGTGTGTGTGTGATTAGGATTTTTAACGTAGGTTTAACAATTGTTCATTCATATCGATACGATGTCTGCAGTGTGGCAGTTTATAGTGATGTCCAGCACTGAGGCATCATGCCGCAGACATATAGCATGATGTCCCGCCCACTCACATTATCCTTACACCAGGCCGACCAGTCCTAACACTAACCTCTTAACGCTGAGCGCCAAGCGAAGCAGCTGTTAGTACCATTTTTGTAAGTCTTTGATATGACTCGGCCGGGTATCGAACCCACAACCTCTCGCTTCCGAGAAAGACGCTTTAATCACTAAGCCACCGAAGCGGTCTTTCTGACAACGTAAATTTAACGAAGAAAAAAAGGGGAAAATATAATAAATTATGTGTACTGATGATATTTCTGAAGAATATTTCCAAATAAAAACCTGGTTATTCGACATATATGGATATGCATATCGATAATTCCTTTTTAGGAATTTTTCGAGACATCTTTTTTGGGATGATGACAGCATAACAAGTTGTCGGAATTTAACTTGGTTTTTGTGTTAAGTGTTCATACTGGAGATTGTTGTAGATATAGACTATTTCCTCCCCAATGAAGAGTTTGTTTAGGTACAATGTTAGGAACCTTTTAGTATTTGCGTCGCTATCAATTTTCGTATATATATATATATATATATATATATATATATATATATATATATATATATATATATATATATATATATATATCGGAAAGATTACAGTCCTCACCCTCTTTGACCTGTCTGCAGCAATTGACACAATATACGATGATATATTACTTCACCGTCTCCAGCATTTATTTGGCATTCATGATACAGCCTTACTGTGGTTCAAGTCCTACTTGGTCAAAAGGACACAAGTTTTGTCCGCAGATGGAATACAATCCAGCCCAGTTGATCTATATCGTGGTGTTCCACCGGGGTCTGTTCTTGAACCTGTTATTTCTATTATATACACTCAGCCGCTTTCAAGTGGTAGAGATCATTATTCAGTGTCTCACCAATTGTACGCTGATGGCACCCAAACATGCACACCCAACTGAAGTTGATGCTTCCATCCAAGGTGTAGAGAGTTGCATTTCTGATTCGAAATAATGGATGACATGTAACAAGCTGCAGATGAATGATGATAAAACTGAGGCCATTCTGATAACAACAAAAAGACTTTGTCAGTCAAATCCCTTACCTCAAACAATAAATATCAGCAACAACAACATTAAATTCACACATCAGTAAGAGACTTATGTGTTACTCTCGACAGTACTCTCATATTGCGCAAACATGTCATGAACATATCCAAGACTGCATATCTTGAGCCGAGACGCATCAGCTCCATCCGCAAATATCTTTCAGTTAGTGCCACTACAACACTTGTGTGTTCATTAGTACTTTCAAGACGTCAATATTGTAACTCAATTCTGTCTGGTTCGTCCCAATATCAACTCCAGAAACTTCAGATCAGATCAGATCATCCTTAGAGTACCACGATCAAAGCACACCTCCCCCTGCTATGTACCCTACACTGGCTATACATTCGATCCAAAATGAAACACAAACTGTGTTCTCTGTACTACGTTAGTAGTGAAGTGGGGCGATAGGGCGTCAAGGGGAATTAGCATTACAGGACCCCCTGGGCCTGTATAGCGTCTATGTAAATTTAACATGGGAAAAAATAGTGGGCCTGTATAGCGTCAAGGGAATTTAACATGGGAATATATTTTGGACCTGTATAGCGTCAAGGGAAATTTAACATGGGAATAAATCGTGGGCCTGTATAGTGTCAAAGGGAAATGGAACAGGGTCGGGACCCTATTTTAATATGGTCCCGACCTGATGGGTCTATGGAAATGGAACAGGGGAGAGGGATAGAACACACACACACACACACACACACACACACACACAAACACACACACACACACAAATAAAATAAAAAATGAGGTAGGCAATTGAAAGTCAAGATCTTTTCGAGATATTGGAGTGGCCCTGAAAAGGGCCTTTGGTTTTATGTTAATATTAAGGTATATTAACATAAAGGGCATCTGCGACATCTTCTTCTTCTTAAACTTCGTCTCACTGTAGGACCATAGATTAGCACTCTTTTGAGGCATCCTTGCCTCTCCACATAGACTCTTCGCATCCACAGGCTGGTGTCTGTCCTGTGGATAACTGTCCACTTGGATCGGACATACATCGGTATGTCCGTCCGGAACATCATGGAAGAAACAAGAGTCGACGATTCAACTGTGGTCCACATGTTGCGGGTGCCGAGAATAAGTGAAGGAATGCAGTGAACTGCACTTATTTATAGGAAGAGGAAGGATTGAAACAGATGGAGTTCGTTCACCAATCCAAACACGCGTTACAAAATTCAGTCAGCCCACGTCCAATCCGAAGAGACCAGTCTGTGACGTCACGTAGCCTATATAGATTCGCTAGCGCCTGTGCCCAGTCAATCCATGCGACAGTTTTTCAACATAATGGAAACTCAGAAAACGATCAATTGGGGTGTACCAGCCGTTGAGACTACTCAAGGGAACCCGGACTTACTTTCAGAAGAGGTGAACTGGGATTATGTGGATTTTCTTACCTCCTAAGAGGTAAGAAAAAAACAAGAAGAAGAAGAAGCAGCAAAGAAACAAGAGGGTGAAAGTCAAACCGTCACGGTACTGTTAGACATTTTAGTGGAGTTAAGAAGTCTGAAACAAATGTATCAGACTTCTTTATCACGACCGAAGAGAATACAACCTTCCCGAGCTAAACACTCCAGCCCTGTGACTAAGCCTACCGTACCACCCTTAGTGATTTCAACCAAATCATCATCATCAGAAGTAGGCCTCGGCCGTGGCAAAGGCTTAAGGCAGTTAAAGTTGATTGCTTAAACACACCCCTACACCAAAAAAGGCCCTTTTCAGGGCCACCCACGTCTCTCGAAAAGAGATAGACTTTCAGTTGCCAATAACTCAAAAAAAACCCCAACATTTTACCCTATAGTACGTGTCTGTGTATGAGTGCGTGAGGATAGGTTCTTATTTTAAAATCAAAACCCAAAGACACTTACCTTTTAATACCTAATTTATTCTTTTATAAATATTTACAATCCAATTCACAATTCACAACAAATCACTTTAAAAAGTTCATAAGACTTCTTCTGTCTCTTTGTTTACTCTCTCTGTTTTTTCATTTTTTTCACTGTCACAGTCTTTTCCTCTTCTTTCTCTTCACTTTCTTCCCTTCTTCTTTTCTTCTCCTGTTTCTTTTTCTTCACCTGTCTACTTTCTTTCTCTTCTTCTTCATCTTCCTCTCCATAATCCCTTTCTTCTTCTTCTGTCTCCTCTTGTTTCTTAGGGCAATCTGGAGACCAATGTCCTTTTTCTTGACAATGATAACAGGTATCTTGACTTTTGTCTCTTTTAACCCCTGTTTTGCTTTTTTGACGATCTGGACACTCTGAAGACCAATGCCCTTTCTTCTCACAGATATAGCAAGTATCTTGAGTTTTATCTCGATAGGAAGGAAAGTAGTCCGACGGCTGGTCTGAAGAAAATTTTCTAATGACCCCTCGCAAAGCTCTGATGAAACGTTCGATCTGGGTAGTCTCTTCCATCGGTCTACTCGGTTTGAGAGTGAAATGAATAGTAAAAGGACAAGACACATACCCTTTATATACACTGGTCTGCCATGACTATAAATTAGTCCATGGTGTTTAAACTTTAGTCATTTGACATTTTGCTATCAAGATGAAACGATCCAATTCATATGAGAAGAAAGAAAAAGAAAGTAAGAGGCAGAAACGTGATGTATCGCCTCGTACCAGGGCTGAAGTCTTGGCACAAATTCATGCCAGTGATTTTGAAGAGGACATGAGTGAACCAGAATCCAAACCCTCTAAACAAAGTTCACCACCCTTAGTTAACCCTGAAAAGTACTATGACATTCGAGAGACAGAAAAGCGCTCCTCTAGAAAATTTAGAACCACGACTTACAAATACACGGTGAAGTTTAAAGATTTCAAGTCCGAAGTACCGTTGGAGAAAGCAGAAGGGTTCATCACCGGGGTGTGGGATTCTTTACTCACCACACTCAAGCGACAATGTCAACCCAAAGAAGACGATCGCTTGAGACTTTCCATACAACACGACGGCTTGAAATCTCCTGTTTGGATCGAGTTTAGCAGCCCTGCAGAATTGACCGCTTCCAAAGTCATGGACAAGATTCAACACGTGCAACAATCCAATGACCAGTTTGACATCACCGATGGAAAAGCCACACTTGACATGACCCACGTTTCACCTCCTCAAGGGACCGGACAACGCAATAAGGTGTTATTGGTGAACGACCTTCGCAGCATTAAGCGTAGCCTCGTCCAAATTCACAACCCTCAAGACCAGATGTGTTTAGCCCGTGCCATCGTGGTGGGACTAACCTATGCCAACAAGAACGACACGGCAAAATGGAAAAGAGCCTGGAAAACTATTTAACAATCGGACCGAGCCAAACAACAAAACGAAGCAGAACTCCTCTTGCAAGAAGCTGGTCTGTCCACAGATACACGCTGTGGCATTCCTGAGCTGCAAAACTTGCAAGATATCCTAGCTCCACTCTACACCTTGAAAGTGCACCCTCAAGAAGTGCGCGGGCCTCTGTTGTTTCGAGGCAAAGACTTTAAAGATGGAAAATACATTCACCTCTATCATCACGATGAACATTTCGATGCCATTACCAGTATCACCGCATTCCTGTAAGAAATGTGACTATGGTTATAACAATCGAGAGCAACACAAACATTGTGGATCGAAATGCTCAGGATGTTTGGCCTCTCCACCCTGTCTGAGCGAAGGACAAGAACCAGTGCATTGTTCAACTTGTCTGCGAACGTTTGTCAGCCCTGCCTGTTACCAACAACATTTGAAGACGCAAGGTTCACAGAAGAAATGTGCTTGTCAGCTGCTGAGATTGTGCCCTACGTGTGGACAACGCATACTTACCAATAATGCCAAGGCACACGTATGTCGAGGAAAGAAAAAATGTCACATTTGTCACCACATCGTGGACTTAGAACACCAATGCTACGTGCAAAAATACCAATCCCAACCAGAGAAAGAGGACGGTCACAAGAATAAAAAAGGCAATTTCATCTTTTTCGATTTCGAATGCATGCAAGAGACCGGCATTCACATTCCTAATTTCTGCGTGGCTCATCGAGCGTGCGAAAAGTGCATTCAAGAATCTATTTTCAGTCATTGCCCTCACTGCAGTAAGATTCCTGGAGGGCGTGAAAAAATATTTCGAGGACTGAACACGCTAACCGATTTCGCCCGATGGGTCTTAGACCCCATCGACAAGACGTGGAGCCAAGAGGACATCGAACGTTATGGAGATTGTCATCGTCATGCCACGGTGATGGCTCACAATTTCTCCGGATACGATGGACAGTTTCTTTTGAGGTACTATACGGAACATGGCACCGAACGTCCTAAAGTGACTTTGAACGGAGCCAAAATCATTTTCGTGCAAGTGGGACAAGTGCAGTTTAAAGGTTCGATGAGTTACTTGGCCATGCCTTTGAGTCGAATGCCTAAAACGTTTGGAATGACAGAAATGGCTAAAGGGTACTTTCCACACTTTTTCAATAGGGAAGCCAATCAACATGCCGTTCTACCCCATTTGCCTGAGGCTAAAGACTACGACCCCGACAACATGCGTACCGAACAACGAGAAGCTTTCTACGCTTGGTACCAGACTCACGCCTCAGACCCTTTTGACTTTCAGGAAGAAATGCTAAAGTATTGTCGTTCCGACGTGGACATTTTACGGCGTTGCTGTGGAAAATTTCGAGAACTGTTCATGGAACACGGAGGGGTCGATCCTTTGAAAGAAGCTTGCACCATAACCAAAGCGTGTTCCTTAGTCTACCGGCAACGATTCATGCATGAGAACACCGTTGTTGTCATCAGTCCTCAAACGACCAACTATGTCAAACGTCAATACTTGGTCAAAGCTCTACGCTGGTTACACTACTTGTGCGACAAGGAAGACAAATGGATTCAGCATGCCCGCAACGGAGGGGGCGAAAAGACCATCGGAACGCATTCTGTCGATGGCTGGGACTTAGAAAACCCCAAGATCGTGTACGAGTTTAACGGTTGCTTATTTCACGGATGTCCCGTCTATTACCCTGACCGTGGCACTAAAAATCAGTTTTTACAACGAACCATGGAAAACTTGTACCAGGACACTTGTCAGCGAGGCCTAAAGTTAGAACAGGAAGGATACCAAGTAGTGGAAATGTGGGAACACGAGTACGATCACCGTTTGAAAACCGATCCCGAGTTTAAACGCCTCGTGGAAAGTTACCAGTTCATGGACCCGCTGAACCCGAGGGATAGTTTGTACGGAGGAAGAACCAATGCCACCTGTTTGTTGTATCAAGCCGACGAAGAGAAAGGAGAAGAAATCAAATACTTGGACGTGTGTTCGCTGTATCCCTACGTGCGCAAATATTGTCGCTTTCCTGCAGGGCACCAACAATTGTTGACGGAACACATCGACCTGAAAAACATTCGACAATACGAAGGTCTGATCAAGTGTAAAGTTTTGCCTCCCACGGACTTGTACCATCCCGTGTTACCTCACCATTGCCAAGGCAAACTGATGTTTCCTCTGTGCCATACTTGTGCCGAAACGTGCAACCAAGACCAGACTTGTCAGCACACCCAGGAAGAACGTGCCTTGACGGGAACCTGGGTCAGCGTAGAATTGTTCAAAGCTCTGGACATGGGATACCAACTGTTAGAAGTGTACGAAATTTGTCACTTTCCCAAGACACAACAATACCACAAGGGTGACCCCACGCAGAAAGGCATTTTCGCAGACTACGTGGATGCCCTTTTGAAACTGAAACAAGAAGCCAGCGGCTATCCGTCCTGGTGTCACACTCCCGAAGACCAAAAGACATTCAAAGAGAAATACTGGGCACAAGAAAGCATCACTTTAGATCACATCGAGAAAAACGAAGGCAGGCGATCATTTGCCAAAGTGATGTTAAATTGCTTGTTGGGCAAAATGGCACAACGACCGTGTTTACCCAAGACGGAATATTTGACGGAACCTTCCCGCTACTTTCAGATGATTCACGACAAAACCGAATTCATGAAACACGTGGTAGTCGTTCGCGAGAATTTGATCTTGGTCAATTACGAAGGAGATCTGGACTTTGTACAAGACGACCCCTTTGGAAATGTCATCATTGCGGCTTACGTGACACCTCATGCTCGCTTAAAATTGTACAAAGCTTTAGAACTGTTAGGGGAACGTGTCCTGTACTTTGACACAGACAGTTGCATCTACATTGATCACCCGAGTCAACAGCACCCTACCATCGAAGGAGACCGCTTAGCAGCCTGGACAGACAAGCACCCCGACGACAAGATTCTAAGTTTCGCCAGTGGCGGTCCCAAAAATAACGGCTACGAATACTGAAACAAACAAGGAGAAGTACACACGAAGTGTAAAGTGAAAGGATGGACTCTGAATTATCGTACCAGTCGATTGGTGAACTTTGACGTAGTGAAAGAAGCCTTGCAGTCTAGAGAAGATGAACACTTTAAAGTGACCACCTATCAGCCCAACAAAATTGTACGTTTACCCACCCACCACATCGTCAGTCGACCCTTGGAAAAAGTCTATAAAATCGTGTACCAGAAGCGAGTGCTACTTCCCAATCATTTCACCTTACCGTATGGACACGTCGGTATTGGTCTGTATATAAAAAAGAACCCTAGGCAAGATCGATAGTTCATTGTGACTACCAAGACTAAGCGAACAAAATGAATACTTTCAGAGAAACACAAAACAAGTTCAGAAAGGCACAATTCAAGTTTGGGGCTTCTGAAGTGGAATGCGATTGTGAGCCTTGCGATGGGAACGATGCTGTACGCTGTGACCTTAGCGATGCCGTAAAGCATCATGGGAACTTTGTTCTCGCTACCCCTATCATGGAAGGTGATGCTGTGCGTGTCAAACCTGAGGGATGCGAAAGTGATGCCGCTCGTCCTCTTGGACACTTTACTGGGTTTCGTTTTAAAGGTGAATGTCCACCTTCACGTCTACCCCCCTACGGATGTCATCCAGCCCTGAGCAAACTCCTGTCCATGTCACCCAACCCTCATCGAAACGAACCTGTGAAAGACGAATATTCGTTTCCTGTTCTTTTGTCGGAAAATGGCCTAAGTATCTGAGAGGACCGATCCCTGAAGAATTAGCCAGAGCCGGATTTTTCTACTTGGGCGAAGGGGAAAAAGTCAAGTGCTTCATTGCGGTGTGTCACTTCACCACTGGGAACCACAAGATTCGGCCTACCTAGAACATGCTTGTTGGTCACCGAATTGTCATTACTTACCCTTAGTGGGACCGTGACATTGAAGTAACTTACCATGTCGTTGAAGAAGAAACCAGATTGGTTAGGAGTCAAATGTTGGACATCACCGAGACCAGTATTTAAACTTCATTTCAAAAACAATATTGAATCATTACCTTAAGAACTGCAAGAGATGATTTACAAGGAAGTTTGGCAGGGGTTTGCCAGAGTGAAATCTCAATGGGTGACTGTAGAACTTTTGTGCTGAGAAATTCACAAGAGGAAAGTGAAAAAAGTCAACCGGTGTGTTAGATTTCTCTGGGTCAAGGGTGCATTCGTCCTATTATATTACTCTAGACCGTTTACATCAAAAGAGTTCAGTGACATTCTTGGACGTTACCCTGAATGGCAGTGGTCAGAAATTACTCACTATGTGGATTACTTTTGCTCTAGGAGAAGATTGTGAATTGTTCGGATTGACCTATTCATGGATACTTTACAAGAGAACATTCGTGCTTTGCCTGTGGAGTTGAGAGAACGCATTTACCGAGAGCTGGTCAAAATCAAGTGAAACGTAAAGAACAGTTGCATCCGTTAGGTCACCAGTGTTTGAACCACTGGTACCTGAATGCTGTACAAGGACTGATTGAGTTGAAAGTGTTCCATTGCACAGACATTTATCAACGACCCCCTGGTTTTAAAAAGAATTGGTTTGGTATTGATAATTCTATCTAATACATTGTAAACTGACTGGATCCAATTCCAGAGGAAGAGTTAACGAATTCCCAACATCTTTTACGCAATGTCAACTTAGTGAAAGAGGAAACTTCTGAACGAATTTTAATGTGTAGATTAGTGATCAAACGATTTAGATTCGACAATGAATTAAAACCATGTCTGTGCAAACAGTACATTTATGGTGTCAGAAAGAGAATTTAGTATGACCTTTTCATAGATACTTTACAAGAGAACATTCGTGCTTTGCCTGTGGAGTTGAGAGAACGCATTTACCGAGAGCTGGTCAAAATACAAGTCAAACGTAAAGAACAGTTGCATCAGTTACGTCACCAGATGTTTAACCACTGGTACCTGAATGGTACGAAAGAACTGATTCGTCAGAAATTGTTTCAGTGGTCAGACCTTGTTCAACACTTTGAGTTAGTGAATGAACGAAATGTTCATCATTTTGGTTACTTCGAGATTCACCTAGTGCAAAGCATTGAGGAAGACAAGTTAAAGGATTACCAACATATTTTACGTGGAATCTACTTAGAGGAAGAGGAAACTTCTAAACGAACTTTGAAGTTTAGGTTACAGTTTGGAGCATTTAGATTCCCCACTGGAGAACGAAGATCTCTGGCTAGAAAGTACGTGTATTGTTTCCGAAACAAAGAGAGTATAAAAACAGGTTGCCATGCCACGACTTTTATCACATGTGATTGAACAGATTCCGTGGCAGGAACTCAATGACCATATTCAAAGTGTGGATCATTACCATCAATTATTACAAGAACTGTATCCAATCAATTTGGGACGACGCATAGTGTGTGTCTTAGTGACTTGTTTTCTGGGATTTCGTTTACCAGCCGATTCCTTGTGGACTCTTTACGAAAAGTACTTACCACCCAAATGTCCTTAAATGGTCACGAAAGACTCATTTTGCTCAAAGCCTTGCGTTTTCATCTGGATACTTCTCGACCTTTACGGGAAAAAATGATCCGTCAACTTTTAGCTACCGAAGACGTGTATGACGATGTGTTTGTAGCTTGTGACTTACACCCCCATTGGACAGATGTCCGTGACTGGAAAAATGGGGGTTTTGAGGCTTGGACCCAAGAAGTGGCCCAGTATGCACTAGAGTTGGGCAAGGAAAAAAGTTACTTTTCAATCTGTGTTAGTGACAGTGCCAGAAGAATAACCCGTCACCCAGGACAGGACTGTCGTGGACATGCCTGAAAGACCCTTTTGGGAGGACACTTGTGTGACCTTACCCCCAATAGAACTGGTCAGAACATTACCCAAAACATGTTGTTCAGACACTTGTTTCTATTCCACGTTGATGGTTCTCGTGTGCCTTTTATCGTTGTACTTAAGCCTTTGGCTTTTATGTATTTTTGTCTTTCGTGTTCATGTTTAAAACATTCAATAAACGTGTCCTGAAAAAGTATATAAACTCTTGTCTTGTCTGTTTTCGTGTCACAAGTGACATTTCTGACACTATGCCTACTTCTTCTGTTTCTACTCCCTCTTCCTCCACTGTCAAAGTCATCGACGAACACTTAGATCGTGCCAGTTGGGAGGCTTTGTATCTTCGTCATCCCTTTAACATGCTCATTGCTGGACCTAGCGGTTCAGGCAAAACCGAATTCGTCAAACGTTTGATCGAACATAAACATCATTTGATCGATCGTCCACCTCAACGCATCGTATGGTGTTAATGGAGTGGCAATCGGCGTACAGCCTCTTGCGAGAAAGTCAAGGCGATTCCATCGTGTTTGTGGAAGGCATTTCTAAAGAAGACGACGGCATCGTCTCAGACTCCCGTCAAACCCATTTGGTTATTTTCGACGACATGTTAGGAGAAGACGAAGAAGAAATTAAACTGTGGTTCACGCGCAAAGGGCATCATCGTAATGCCAGTGTCATTTACATCACTCAAAATTTGTTTCAACAAAGTAAAGCCCATCGCACCATCAGTCTCAATGCGCATTACGTGGTCTTGTTTAAAAGCCCTCGAGATAAATCGCAAGTGCAAGTCTTAGCCAAACAGTTAGGAACGCCTTGGCTGACTCAGGCGTACAACGATGCCACTCAAACTCCACACGCTTATTTACTCGTCGATTTGAAACCTACGACCACCGATGATTTGCGATTTCGTACCCAATTGTTTCACCACTGGGGCCAAGACCGAGGGCCTGTCCTGTACACGTCTCCGTCCTCGACTTAACTTCACTCCAAAAAAATCTATAAAAGCTTCAGACACTTTTCGTCTGTCTCACACAGTTTGAACATGACGTCCTTTCAGTGGAATCTTCCCGTCAAATTGATTCTTGCCTTGTATGGCATCAGTGGAGAAAAAAACCCACAAATACGAGCTCGTGTCTTAGAAGCTAGTCTCAAAGAAGTCTTACGATGGTTCACGGTGACAGCACGTCAATTACTACAAGGGATCATTCAGATTTCTCATCAAACCAAACGCTTTTTTGATCGAAACAAGGTCTCTTTGACCCAACTGGCCGATCCCCGCATCGACACTCAAACCAAAAAACAAATCATTTTGAAACCTACAGGGAGCGGTACTCTAGGAGGGGTCATCATTCGTTCTCTCTTAAGATGGGATCCTAATGCTCCCAAAGTTCTCCCCAAGAAAAAAGCCAAACGAAGCTCCAAGAAGAAGAAAACGAGCCACGGTGTCAAGACCAGGTCCCCAAAGAGACCCGTGTCTCCACGAACTTCTCCAGTGGCGGGACCCTCCTCTTACCAGTCACCACCCCGGAAAAAGAAAAGCCACCAGAAAAAGAAACAGAGAAAAAGTCCCCAGAAAAAGAAAAGCCCACAGGAAACTAGTCGCAAGAGAGGCACTTCGGCCAGGACCCAACCTTACACTCGCAAACCACGACCTGCCACGGCGGTGACTGTTTCTCCGGTAGCCTCAGGTTCAGTCACTTCTCCGTTGATAACACCAAGAACTGAAAAGTACTTGGAGACGTTGATCACACCAAGAACTTCTCCGTTGATGACCCCAAGAACTTCCCCAGTGGCAGGGCCCTCCAGTTTAGCGGCAGTGGCCGCTGCTCACAAAGTACCTTCTCCCAAAATCAATGTCCAAGAGAGATCGGGCATGTTACAAAGTTTACTGGATTTGTCCAAGCAAGAACTGGCTCGATTTAGTCCGGTTCGTACCCCTACACGACGTGTCATGCCTGTCCTAAAGATGATACGCCGTAAAGGCAATCAGTGGCAACGCGTTCCAGTATAAAAAAAGCCTGCGACCAAGGGGTATTAGTGAACTTCCAAAAGATGTCACCTCCAAGAAGTCAAAAAAGAAAGAGACCTAGGCAGACTCGTCATCCGACAAAGCGCTTAGCCAAGCATCGATGTTACCCTAAGAAAAGACACAGTCGTTCCAAGAAAAAGAGGCGTCAACAAAAGGGAGGATTCCTTGGCGATTTTGGAGAAAACGTTGTCACCTTTATGACAAAGCGATAGTTCCCCCCAAAAAAAGATAAAAGGGCGTGTGTTAAGTCATCGATGTTAGTGTCTGTTTGGTGAATGTCCCGGAACCCACAAGCAAAGATGTCCCCCTCCAGAAAACATTCCTCTTCTGAACCCCAAGGAAAGAAAAGGAAAGGACTGCCTCCACGTTTAGTCAAACATGGGGACATGTTACCTGTCCTGTCCAAAGCTTCTCCAACCCTGCGAGAAAAACTCATTCAAACGGCCTCCAAAGAGGTCATCGATACCGTGTGCGAATGCTGTTTGAACGTGTTGAAAGGCACGATCCCTTTGTCCAAACACCAGAAACAATGCTTAGGCAAACATCGTCACTTTCTGCGCCAAATGGTTCAAAAGAAAATCCCCCTTGGACAAAAGAAGAACATGTTGGTCCAACGTGGAGGAATTTTACCCCTCTTGCTAGGCCCGTTGCTGAAATTACTCTTGGGAACCGTGTTGGGAGGACTGGTGGGAGCAAGATAAAAAGGACCTCTGAAGTCCCAAGATCTCAGAATCGACCCCTGACATCCCATGGAAGGACAAAAGCTAGCTTTAGTGCCTTACAAACGATGGATGGAATACCATCGTTGGCAAGAACAACGCACCCCGCATTTACCTCCCAATCCCAATTTGAGCGAGATGTCCCAGTTACAACACGAATTGCAGTCCTTGATGGATCACCAAAATTTGTCCGAAACAGAAAAGTCGCAAAAGTACGGACAACTATGGCAACGACTGCAACTCTTTCACCAGAAAGCCTCAGACGAAAACGAAAAAGCTCTTCCCACTCTGAAAGATTTTAAGACCTTGATGAAAAGTCCAGCATCATCACCACTACCACCACTACTATCAGTGACCAAGACAGAAAAAGGAGAAGAAGAAGAGGAAGGGTTTCAAACTCCACCAGAAAAAGTACGCAAGTTAAAAACACCACCTACCTCCAGAATTGGATGGATTAAAATGATGATGACCATCCCTTCTTCATCAGAAGAGAAAAATAAGGTGAAGACAGAAGTGAAACAAGCAAACATATCCCCTGTTCAGGCATCGTCCTCCTCGACACCTATTGCCGGTCGCACACGCAAAGCATTACAATCCAAGAAAATACCCCAATGGAAAAAGAGTAGCATCTTCCAAGAGTGGGTGCCTTATTAACACACAAACCAACAAATGGAAAAATTCTTAGCCAGCATTTACTACGATCCCTCCCATCCTGCAGGTAACGCAGGAGTACAAAAAATTGTATCGTGCTGCCAAAACTCGACTGAAAAGTCTCCGTTTACCTCAAGTGCAACGATGGTTACAAGAACAAGCTACTTTCTCTTTACACAAACCCATTCGACGCACGTTTTCCAGAAGTCGCACCTGATGCAAGCGTACAACCAATGTTACCATCGAAGTATTGGACGTGCCCCACAAGAGGTGACTCCCGAGAACGAAGTGCTGGTGTCTGATCGCATGTTTGGTACGTCCCCGACGAGAGTTGTCCCCAAGAAAAGTGGAGTGTTGGCCGTAGGAGATTGGGTACGCATTGGCAAAACCAAACGCACTTTCGACAAAGGTTACTTACCTAACTGGACCACCGAATTGTTTCGTGTCACTGGACGAGTGCATGGTCGTGATCCTGCCGTCTATAAATTGGAAGACATGAACGGAGAAGTGCTCAAAGGAACGTTTTATTTGCCCGAGTTACAACGTGTCACCAAAAAAGAAGACGACGTGTACGACATCGAAAGCATTCTCGAACGCAGAACCCGTAAAGTGGGAAAACGACGTGTCAAAGAAGTCAAAGTACGTTGGAAAGGATATCCACCCAGTTTTGATTCTTCAATTGACGCTTCGCAAGTCATCGATTATAAAAAGAAGTGACCATCATGCCCTTTCACACAGACGCAGCTACGTCGACCACTCCTTCACCCAGTTCTTCAAGATTTACAAAAACAACCCTTGTGGGTGTTGTGTGCAGAACGTGTGTCTAAAAGGCAAATCGTCTTTTTCTGCCAAATCTTCGTGGTGTATTGTGTCATCGGGGCAGCCATTGCCAATTTGAGTTTGCAACAAGGAGAGAAACAATTGTGAACTATTTTATTGAGCAGTTGCATCGGTTACCTGCTTCCTAATCCCTCCCTGAAATTCACCTCGAACGGGAACAACGGGAACCTTGTGTCCAGTGCCAGTGCCAGTCACCACTCCAACAACAACAATCCCATTTTGGGCGGAGACACGCCTCTGACGTCCTGTAACCCCTCGGACAGCCACAAAGCTCTGGAATTATTAGTCACCAAAACCAATTTTACTTAACCTTACCCAGTGACAGTTCCATGGAGGTGTTTCCCAAGAACACGTTGTGCTGTTACACGGCCAAATTACCTCAGGCCATCCAATTAGATCACGAAGCCCATTGGGAAGTGGCTTTGGTAGAAATCATTCACCCGACCCAAGTCCTCAATGTTCTTCCCAATCAAATTTTTTTTTTTTAAGGTGGAAGTTCATGACGAGCCAATACAAAAGTACTTGAATACCCATGTCAAATATGATCACAAAAGCTATGATGACAAAACTCAAAAGTGGTCCTACCACTTGTTTATTCCCCCAGGCTATTATTTTAGTGGTCAACAATTGGTCAGCACCATTGCCTCCAGATTTACTGTCGTGTTTCTGAAAGCTTTGGAAACTGTCAAAAAAAAGTGTCACCCTGGAGTACCACAAAGCAGCTCGTCGCTTCCTGATGAAATTTGACGGAGGTAAAATTGTGTCTATTATATTTTGTCCTGAATTGTTTGACATGTTGGGCGGGGACATGGACATGAGAATGGCCATGATCAAGAAAAACGAATTACCAGTCATTTCCGACAACGATTCTTTTACCAAGTTATTTCGTTTCCCGGTAGAACTGAACCAAGGACTGAATTTGATCTTTGTGTACTCCGATGTGGTGGAGTATAACGTGGTGGGACACACCTCCGTACCGTTACTGCGTGTCATTCCTTTCAAAGTGGATTCTGTCACCCTCGCTGACGAAGAAGGTGGAAACACTTACCACGTCCACCGCGAATTTGTACATCCTCACTATTTGCCTGTCAGCAAGTCGTATTTGGACACGGTCAACATTGCTATCAAAGGAGATCTGGGACAGAATATTCCATTCACCAAAGGGAAAGTCACGATGAAACTCCATTTTAGAAAACGGTTCTCTCACGAGTTGTAAGTCATGTATCCAGTGTACCGAGGGGTTGCTCGACAGCGAGGACACGGTTTAGGAGATATTTTAAAATCTTGGCTCCGGTGTTGAAACCGATGGTGACACGCGGATTGCACGCCTTGAAAGATGCGGCATTGACACACGGCAAAGAATTTCTCCAAAATGTCATCATCGACAAACAAAACCCCAAAGAAGCTTTCTTGAGGGCAGGCAAAAATGTCTAGCTAAAACGGGTAAAGACCTTTCGGGCCGACGAGAAACACCTATAAATGCCCTACACGCTACCGAGTCAGGCATTCCTACTTCCTTGAAGCCACAGCAAGGACAAGGCAGAAAAAGACGACGAAGAAAACACCCTTTTACCAGACTTCACACGTCTAAAGCTAGAAAGACAAAGAAAAGAAGAACCGTTCGAGACTTAGACGTTTTCGATTATTGAGAAAGAGAAAAACATGATGCATCGAGAGTCTTGCGCTTGTTCCAAGTCGGAACTGGATCTGTTTGCCATGCCACCCACCATGATGACCATGCAAGAATCCCAATGGGTGGAATTTCACCCCGTCTCCTCTTTGACCGATTCCGCTCCCATCGAGTTTGATATCAAAGGTCAAGATTACATCGATCTGAATAGCAGTTACCTGTATCTGGAAGTCAAAGTAATCAAAACGGACAATACTAATCCAGGAGGCGATGCTAGAGTAGCTCCTGTCAACAATTTCATGCATTCCTTGTTCAGCGAAGTGGACTTGTACTTCAATAACAAACTGGTCAGCAGCAGCATGGATACTTACCCGTATCGTGCCTACCTGGAAAATCTCTTGACGTACGGAAAAGAAGCCAAGAATATTCATCTGGATGCTTGCGTGGTATGGAAACCTGACACAGCGGGTGATAACACATTTAACGATACAGCCCTCACAGCAGATGACGATCCTCACAATGTGGGGTTTAACACACGTAGAAATAAAATTCTGCAAGGACGTAGTTTAGAACTGATGGATCGTTGGCATTTGGACATGTGGTTACAAGAAAAGTACTTACTGAACGAAGTGGATATTCGCCTGAGACTGAATTGTAGCAGTACCGATTTCCATCTGTTGGCCCATGCTAACGAGTACAAAACCATCATCCAAGAAGCCAGGCTCTACGTACGACGCGTGGAAGTGTTACCCAAAGCTGGAAACGACATCAGTCAAACGTTGAGCAGAACGACCGCCAAGTATCCAATACGACGCGTGGAAGTAAAAACGTTCACCATTCCTGCTGGACAGTGATCCATGATCGAAGATCATCTGTTCCAAGGTCAGTTACCCAAGCGTTTGATCCTTGGTATCGTCAAGAAATCAGCCTTCAACGGAGTCCACAACGAAAATCCTTTCCTGTTTCATCATTACAACGTAGCCAAGATCGAAGTCAGTCGCGATGGCAAGACACTGTGTACCCGACCCTTTGAGCCTAAGTTTGGTGGCAGGAATTACTTGAGGTCGTACTTGTCCCTGTACGAAGCCACCGGACAGTTAGGAACCAACACCAGTCACGGCATATCGTACGAGGATTATACAGGAGGCTACGGCTTGTGGGCGTTTGATTTCACTCCAGACCAAGGCAGCGACAAGGGACATTTCCACTCTATAAAATCCGGCCAGATTCGTGTGGAACTTCAGTTTACTAATCCTCTACCTGACACAGTGAACGTCCTCCTGTATGCAGAATTTGACAATACCATAGAAATCAACAGTTTAAGAGAAGTCATTCTAGATTATTAGAAGCCATGGAACACTGCTATCCCTCTTTACTTAGTGGAGAAACTTTGGACATGAAATGTGAGGAGACCGTGGAAGAAGAATCCCAAGACAAAGACGAAGAAGTTATCATGATGAAGTCAAGATGGCCAGAACAGGAAGCCCATTTAGTCTCCTGTTTTGCTACATTCCTGGCAGATATAATGAAAGAATTGATCAAGGAAGAGTGCTATGGATATCACAACGATCATCCCAGTCAAATTCAGCACGACAAATGTCTGATGTTGAGTCAAAAAGAAAAATTGGACGAATATCTGGACTTAGCTTGGGGTTTCATCGAGATAGAATTCGTGTTGAACGAGTGGTATAAAGGCTTGGATAAACATTCTTCTCCTCCATTAACGTCTCTGGAGTGTCGTCGCATCGAATCTCTCTTTGACCAGAATAAGAAGTCGGAGCTAAACGCCTTTTACTTGTCAGACATTTTCAAGCAAAAAGTCAGGATCGAATTGATCACTTATCATTACCTGTGAAGAAGAAGAAAAACAAACAAATGGATACCTGGGAACTTTGTTATCTTTCGAACCACAGTTCGTACACTGCTTCTTGGAATCCTGTCGTCTGTGCTAAAGATGAACTGCCTCATCGCACACCTCAAAATCATCAAGCTTATGTGATCAACACGGACAACAGTCATCTCCCAGGAACCCACTGGGTAGCCGTATACTTTCCTCAACAAGGATGTGTGGAATATTTCGATTCCTATGGATTGCCTCCTTTGGAAGACGATATCATTGACTTGATGAGAAGAAATGCTCAAACCACCCGATTCAATAATGTGAAATTGCAAGGGACAGATTCCTTGGTGTGTGGACAATATTATGTGTATTTTCTGCATCATCGCAGCCTGGGCTATTCCTTAGAACATTTCGTGACTCATTTTGATCCTCGTTCTGCTTCTAGAAAGGATGTGAAAGTAGATAAATGGTTTTGTGACCATTATACTGGTCTTTTGTCTCAAGCTAGGAAACGTAGTGTCCATCAATGGCCTAATCACTTCCAACAGTGGAAATCACAATTTCATTCACAACGTTGCCAACCCTGTCCAAAATAATGTGTTACTTGAAAAAAAATGTTTGGTATTTGAAGAAAAAAATGTTTGATGTTATATTGTTTGATTATTGTTAAAAATGTTATAGTTGTTTGTTAGTGTTAAGTGATTTTGAATAAAAAATGTTGTGTTTTGAAATAAAATGCCTTTGTCTTTTGTTTGGCTATAGGAATCTTGATTCATGCTCTTTGACTTCTTACTATCCCTCTCATGACACTCATTGAACGTTGCGGCTCGAAAACAGTATAGGGATGTTTTCCTTCACGTCCGCGCTTTGACATTAAAAAACGGGACAGTTTCCAGTCTAACCATCCATTGTCGACTCATCCTCCTACTACGATGTGCTCTAAACTAGCTAAGCTAAACGAAGCCTACGTGAATTTGCATAGGGTCAGACACAGTCTGATACCGAAGCCTGAAGAGATAGAGAATGTGAGAATGTTAAAAGTCACTGAAGACCTGATAGAAGAGCTCTTCAGAAAAGAAATTAACAGGGAGAAAGAAGAATGGACAGAAAAGTACAGACTTCAGAAACAGCAGAGAGAGCAGCAACAGCAACAACAACAACAACAACAGCAGCAGCAACCTGAACCTGACAGAGGCTTTGTCGACTGTCGTATCGATACCAAAGAGTTCTTCTTCTCTTTCCGAAGAAGCAGACCCATCGTCAGAAGGCCTATCGTCAGAGGACGTCGCATTCTTAGAATATAAAAGATCGCCCTAGCTTCAACTTCACGCAAGCAAAAAAAACCAGCCCTTTTCAGGGCTACCCAGATCTCTAGAAAAGAAATAGCAATCGATTTGCCGATGTGTGTGTGTATGTAGAGTAGTGTGAATATAAACACTCACTCTTTTCTAGTGTGATTGTATATGTTTATGTGTGTGGGTGATTGTAAGCGCTCAAGTACGTTTGTGTGGATAGTAGATTATGATAATGTTTTTTGCTGTTTGACGTGCGTGGATAGTAGATTTGGGGTTTGATTTGACTGCTTTGCGTATGTGGATAGTATATTATTTGTTTAATGAAATTATTTTAGGATAGTGATAGGTAGTATAAAAAAGTCAGTGAGTGTTTCTTTTAGGTCCGCGCGTTGTTTGGTTATGATCTAGGTAATATAAATTTTGTTTTAGGGGATGTTATCCTTCACGTCCGCGCTTTTAGTATAAATTGAAAACTAATCGTCAGTTGGGCTACCCATCGTCGACCTGTTAACAGCAAGACAATGAATACAAGGATTGTGAAACTTCTAGAACTCCAGATGCACCTGGAATATGCCAGGCGTATAGTGAATGAGCTGGCTGCAGAGGCCATAGTCGAAGAGGAAAGGAAAAATAAAGAAGAGGAGGAGAGAAGACAGAGGGAAGAGGAGGAAAAGAAAATAGGAGAGAGGATGACTTACAAGATACCAGAGACAGAGGATTGGGGTGCTGAAGCCAATCATCCTCCCTCTGCGCTCCCAGTCAAAAGAGTGAAAGGAGATTGGAGTAGAAGATGTGTGTGTGGTGCCAGGCCTGGAAGATGCCATCATTAACCAGGTGCCCTGGAGTTCAAAACAAACAGCCCTTTTCAGGGCTACCCAAACCTTTAGAAAAGAAATAGTAATCCATTTGCCAATGTGTGTATGTAGAGCAGTATGAATATAAACATTGACTCTTTTTTCCTAGTGTGAGTGTATGTGTTTGTGTTTGTAAGTGATCAAGTACGTTTGTGTGAATGGTAGATTTTGGGTTTAATTTTGCTGCTTAGCGTGTGTGGATAGTATAGTTTGGGTTTTGTAAGCGCTTGAGTATGTTTGTGATGATAATAGATTATGTGTTTGTTTATTGCTGCTTCGCGTATGTGGATAGTACATAATGAGAAGAGAAAAGTAGGGGATGTTTTCCTTCACGTCCGCGCGTTGTTTGGTTATGAACTAGGTAATATAAATTTTGTTTTGGGGGATGTTTTCCTTCACGTCCGCACTTTAACTATAAGAAACCTCAGTGTTCGTTATTCGCGCCATTCCACGGAATAACCAAAACGAAGATGGAAGTATTCCAATTGTTTAACAATTTAAGGAATATTTACTTTTGGATGGTGGATGGGGAATATGGAGTTGAAAGGATTGAAAGAGATTGGAGGTTAAGAACAAGTCTGCACTACGTGAACGAACTAAAATTAGTCAGGGAGATGATAGAGGGATTAATTGAAGAAGAAGTGAAGAGATTGAGAGGGCTGATAAATCCCCCCTATGTCAGAGTGGGGACAATAAAAGAGGCCATGGAGAAGGTAAAAGAAGTAAGAAGGTTTTCGGAAGAGATAGAACAACGGTCAGAGTGGCCCTTTGTCAAAAGGGGTATTGAACAATTGAAAAAAGGAGAAGAAGAGATGAGAAAGGTGATAGATGAAGAAGTGAAGAAAACAAAGGAGAGGTGGAGAAAAGAGAGGAAAGAAGAAGAAAATAGAAAGAAAAAGGAAGAACTAGAGAAACTGAACGTTAACTGGATAAAAATCCAGAACAAGTTCCGAGCCATGGGTCACCCGGACAGGATACCGGAAAATGAAAAGAGAAAGAAGAAGGGAATTTTGGCAAAGATAAGGGGATGGATAAAGAAGTTAAGGATTTAGAAGAAGAAGAAAACCAAAGGCCCTTTTCAGGGCCACTCCAATATCTCGAAAAGACCTTGACTTTCAATTGCCTACCCCATTTTTTATTTTATTTGTGTGTGTGTGTGTGTGTGTGTGTGTGTGTGTGTGTGTGTTCTATCCCTCTCCCCTGTTCCATTTCCATAGACCCATCAGGTCGGGACCGTATTAAAATAGGGTCCCGACCCTGTTCTATTTCCCCTTGACGCTATACAGGCCCACGATTTATTCCCATGTTAAATTTACCTTGACGCTATACAGGCCCAAAATACATTCCCATGTTAAATTCCCTTGACGCTATACAGGCCCACGATTTTTTCCCATGTTAAATTTACATAGACGCTATACAGGCCCAGGGGGTCCTGTAATGCTAATTCCCCTTGACGCCCTATCGCCCCACTTCACTACTTACGTTTCACTGACGGACTCCAGTCCAACATAACTATCCGACCTCACCCATGTGTACACACCAATGTGATACTTACGCTCCTCTTCTGACAATCGAATACACTTTATTCCCACTGTAAAAAACGAAGCCATATGGAAACGTTCTTTTGCATACCAGGGCCCAGCAACGTGGAACGAATTGCCCACTGAACTTAGACACAAAGACAGAGTGACCTCATTAAAAAGTACTCTTAAAACTCAACTACTTTGACTGCAAGAACAAACTTAAAGACCTAATAATGTTTCATATATATATATATATATATATATATATATATATATATATATATATATATAGTTCTGCCGTGGCACTTGACTTGAATGATTCTTAGTTATAGTTACTTATAGCCTTTTCCTACCTCGTCATCTTGGCACGTGGAGATTTTAAAACAAGTATTAGGGTCGCTGACGCTCTGTGCATCTCTGTCACCGCAGGAATAACACTGGAGTGCCTTTGCATTTACTGTAAATGGATAACGAAGTAAGTAATTCAGTGAGTTTGCAATTGAATTCTTTGAGTGATGTGATTTAGTAGGCAAACAAGCAAATGAAAGACTGAATTTGTATATGATAAAAGTTGAAGAAAGTGGGTGCACAAGTAAACAATCAAGCATATAGACATGCTAGTAAGTATTTGCTTACATGTATGTATGTATGAAAGTGTGTATGAATGTTTCACATATCAACTGTATAGAAATGTTTATATGTCATTTTTATCAAAATTTGAATTCAAATCATTTCATAATGTTGTAAAAAAAAACAGTTGTTGGATATCCGTATTCTTTTTTTATTCCCTTTGTATGGACCAAGGTGTATATATAGGCAACCTCAAGGAAATATGTGTTAGATGATTTTGTTTTGGTTTTTCGCGGCAATAAATAAGAAAGAATAAATTCGTTCGTTTCGATGTTATAGTAGCTGTTAATATTGTCACGACTCTATGGTTGTAAACAAAGTAACAGAAAAGGGTGCGAACGAAAAGCTTTGTAAAATTCACAATTATTTTGTTTCCCTTGAATACAAAGCAAAAAATGTAGAAAGAACGTGCCATGGTGGAATTAAATCCCAAATAATCTTAGACTTTTGAACATAAGTCTTAATAAGTAAAGGTCTGAATTAACTTTAGTGGTATTCCAAAATAAGTCCGATGCTGAAAGTGTTCATGTGCCGTTGGTGGCTCGTGTTGTGGTGATGTGCGAACATTCTTTTATTGAAATACAATAATATATTCCAAAAATATACTTTAATTGAATTTCGCTATAGATACAAATCTCTATTTCCAAGGATACTATTTTGGAGCACTTTCTATTTCCAAAGAAGAATCACATGAATTAAATAATTTGAATAACTAAATTCCAGCCCAAATGAAATGCTAGACACAACACTAATACTGCAGATTCTTCTCTGTTTTTACAGCAAGATCATCTTAAATCTTACAGCACGAATGAACAATTTCTAGATACACACGATTATGAAGTCCACTACTTAACCTTAGGTCACAATTTGCATTTTCTGAAAAGGTCATTGTTACGTAATGGACAATTTCATTCTGGAAGGATCCAAATGCTTACAATATAAAATCTATTTTATAATATAAGATGTGGTACCGAACCCCGGGTGGGACATCGTGCTACATGTCTGCGGCATGATGCCCCAGTGCTAAACATCACTATAAACTGTCACACTGCAGACATTGTAACTATATGACTGATTTTTTATATAAAGGTACGTTAAAATTCTAAATCACACACACACACACACACACACACACACACACACACTAAACAACGACATGATACGTCCATATGGACACAAAAGATGCGTCAGATACAGCAGTTAAACGCATTCTATGACAAAACAAATCATAGGATAGGGAAAGAATGATACATTTTTTGCAAATACCTTATCAATATCAATAGTATTATAAAAATGGACTACAACGAACAGGCGTGCATCTCAGGTCGTCAACGAAAAGGCTATCTATATATCTAGATGTGTTACTATACTACAATGCTATAATTTTGAATTCTAGCACAGCGAGAGCTCTAATAACAAAGATACGAATGTCTATCAAGGAAAGAGTGCTTACTTTTATGACAAATAAATGTATGGACATGGATAGGATAGCATTCCTACAGCTGCAGTACAATGACAGCATTCGATCGTATTTTACATGCACCAAAACACCATCAATTCACCTTCTGTTACTAGGAACAGGTGACCTCATACGTTATATCTAATATAAACCTAGAAGAAAGAGGTATTCCGGCAGGTTTTAGATCATCAAGAACTTTGAAGAGAATTAGGTGTATCAATTGACAGCAAAGAGACTATACTGACCATCAAAGAAGCGAAACAATGTGCACGTTTTAGCGGTCAGCTATACAATTTATGTCAACTCCGATCCAAGGGGTTAAGGCCTTATGATAGGTACATTAAAGACTATCCCTGCCGAAAGTATGACTGGAAGATGTATTGTGTTCATATCAAAACTGCTTAACAGGGATAGCACACCTGGAAATCAACATCAGGCGTCAAGTTCTCAGCCTGAAGTACTTTCGCCGGGTGCGTATTAATATCTTGGCGATTGCATGTCGGACAAAGCAGCTGTTCGAGAAAACTGGTCCAATCTAAGGAGAATGGTTGCAGTTCTTACGAAAGCCGTGATGATATTTCAGTCTCATGCAGAGCACATTATTGAGAGTAATATATTAATAGAGCTGTTTCGTTGTCTTGACCTGCAATCCACGATATCACTTCTTTTCTTTTGTAATTGTAACCACTCTTTTATGTTCGTACTGCCTGTTCAGGTGAAGAACATTGCACATACGCTGATGTTTTTGCAAAATATAGTCTATCACAGCGACAGTCTTATTAGCTGTACCTTCTTTAGATTATCCAATATTCGGAAAGACTACATTATCATTTCTATTTTTGGCAAACTGTGACTCAAGCACATGCTCGCAAGCATATTTCATAAATATAGAAGGATATGCGTTTTGCTCAAGTACGGTTTCGTTTCTTTGGAAGTGAGAAAATAGCCAGAAAACTGAACAAAATTAATCACCAGATTAAATAATGGCCATCATTATATTACATTATCCTGCATAAGTATATTATTATCTTTTGCTTTGATAATTAATGATTCCAATACAGAATGAACCATGCAGAAATCGAAACAGGAGTCTATTCATACTGTCAGGGGTATTTAAATTAAGTGGATATGATTTCCTACAGTTACATGTATATATTCAATTTTAAAATATTTTTCATTATAATTCTTCCATCATATTTCAATTTTGAAGATTTCTTTCTTTTCTTAAACAGTGAATGTATACAATAATTTGATTTCATTATCTTTTATTTCAATATTTCTAAGTACTTCTTTAAAACGCTCCTAAAGTGTTTGATATTTCTATTATATTTATGTGGTATCAACGCCATTTTACTCTGAGTACACAATATAATTGCTGATATCTGTTTTTATTTACTATCAGTACATGAAAAAATTGCTAATATCCGTTTTACTTTTCGATTATGTAGGCAAACGTTTCCCACAGTAATATTAAAGTAAGTATAAGTAAAGTGGATTAATCTGATAAAGGCGAATAAGAATATTTAGCTGTTTCTCGAGGAAAGAGTTTGACTTCACTGTATTCGAAAGAATTAATTCTTCCGTTTTTCTGCTAATGTGGCCATTCATGCAACGGTAACTATTTAATGACGCATACGTAATTAAAAATTTCTAGGCAGTCCAGTGACAGATCCATATACGTGTACAACAAACCATGAATGAATCTGCTTGTAAATTTTTGTTCAAATTGCCATCACAACAAAATCAGTGTACTGTATATAGCTCCTGTCATAAGTGACATTTATTGGAGTTGAACATTGCTATAATCAGGGCCGTATTTTATTCGTGCCCCTCCCCCATTCTCCCCTCCTCCCTCACTGGGTGGTGGGTGTGCAATGGATAATACTATGTGCGTTTAAATGTGGTTCCCCCGATCTTAAGTGCTAAGGACGCTCCAAATCCTCAATCCAACCCATGTTGCAAATATGCTACAATATCCTGATACGCTCGATGTTTCGAACAAAACACGCGGGAAATTCCACTAAAAAATCTAGTGGCAAAACTCTCTGGAAAAAATCAGTTTCAGGATGTTGTTACCATACAATAAGAGGTACAACTTCAGTGTTTGGTGTTACCATATACTAAGTAGTACTTCAGTGTTTGTTTTTTTTAGTTTAGCAGCAACTATTAACTACCCAAACCATGAGAAAGGACGAGATGTTTTCTTTGATATCAGATATGTATGTATATGTATGGAACAAGAGGTTATCTTTGATATCAGATATGTTTGTATATGCATGGATTGCATAAATGGTTCATAAAGTAAGTAAGCATGAAATAAATAACGAATGCTTACTAGAATATGTTGATAAAGTATGCTCAAAGAAAGTTTGAAATAGAATGCTGCAGACAAGGTTGAGTGTTATTGCAAAGACGACGGAAGTAAGACGTTTTTACCCTGCCGGTATTTTTTGATTGAGTGAGTCATAATATTGACATCGTCGGTATCTTCATCTGTGTCATATCTTAAATAATCAACGTGGATATAAACGGTGTCAAAATATCTATATTTGATAAAAGAACTAAATGTAAATTATAAAATGACGTACACTTTTGAATCCCGCATAAATAGGTATTGCATTCCAATCCATGGAAAGTTTCGTTTGCCTCAGAGCTGCAGCAATTAAAACATTCGAACAAACCTGCTCTCTTTCCATTCATTTGTGGATGCAATCTGAATGTCTGGCATAGCTGTAGCAGAAAGAATAAAAATATAAAGGATATATATGAAGCAATAATGTACGTAATTTCGTGTAAACAATATTTAGACTATTAAACTATTACACAATTACGTACAGAAATGGTATATCTTTGAGTAGGTTGCGTGTGTTGGATTATGCTATTATTTTCAAGTGATCTTCTCGACAAGCTCTTACAGCAGATATGATGGATTGGTCCCGGAATTTAAAGCATTTGCAAAATTTTATACATTTCTCACAACCAGATTTATAAGGTATGCATCCCCCTTGAACAGAATTAAACTCTTTCAACAGAATATACGACATTTCAAGTCAAAGCAATATGCCGTGCAATAATTCCTTTGGCCAAATTGTCTATACTGTCTATTTCTAGTGCCTGCGTAACATAATACATAACATTTTTTTTTTAAATTTGAATAGGAACAAGTGATATTTTAAAACTATTTACGTAGTGAAACAGGTAAGCAAAGTTTAAATCCCCTGAATAACCTATCCAGGTGGGAAGTTGTATATGGGTCAAATTGATGTGCTATGCCGCAAGTTTAGGAAACAACCCCTTGTATGTGTCTACTGTAAAAATAAGGCCCGGTGTACACGTATTTCGGTAGTATTCGTCAACATGGAATATACAAAAATACTCAAGAAATCTTGCTACGAAGATAGTGAAAACGATTATTTAATTTATTTTTAAATTTAACATCTGTATTTGTCACAGATTATTTTGAATATTGCCAACACGAGCCTTTAGTCGCATGCTGATATGTGTCACGTATACCCTCGTGGTGGCCAAATCGGATGTTGCGTAAGAGATGTGGACAAAATCAGATTTTTGCAACAATTTCAGATTGTAAAAAATAGCACTTTTTAGTGATTTACTAGGGTATGTTAATTTGTCAAGTACATGTATTCGTTTGTAAATCATCCTAAGCATTTCAAGAGAAAATTTGTCTTCTGTTGCAATTTTACATAATTTCTCAACTGCACTAAATATTTATGGTTTTTGGAGTAAGTGTTGTGTGTGTACTGGCCCTCTGTGTTGGTATCCCACTGGTATTGGGATATTGGTATCCTATTGGTATTAGGATATTGGTATCCCACTCAGAGTTTCCATGCCTATGATAAATATCTTGCCCAGGTGTTGGTATCCCACTCAGAGTTTCCATGCCTATGATAAATATCTTGCCCGGATGTTGGTATCACACTGGTATTGGGATATTGGTACCCCACTCAGAGCTTCCATGCCTATGATCTACATAGTGTAGCTAATGAATTATAGACTTCAGGGCAACACTTGCTATTTTTATTAGCAATCTGTTTAATGTCAGCAAAATGGTTTTTACAGTGTGTCGAATCTATGTAATGTTAATCATTCCACTTTAGTTAATTTTAGATAACAACTTATACAACATTTAACATTCACATATTAAATTCATCTACAATAAGGTACTATTTAATTTTCGGGTGGCAGAGGCGTGCGTTTTTTTTTCAACTGATATATTTTTTTTCTCATTGCAAGATAATTCATATATTTTTTCAAATAATATAATGGATTTAATATAGTGTTCTTTTAATATAAATCAGAACAAGATATGACAGATGAAAATTTTGAAAAATACTACAATTTCCAGACCCTTGCCACAGATTATTAAATTATTGTGCCTAATATTATTGCGGTATGGCGTGGTAGGCATCGCGGTGTGTTCTGAAATAATGTAGTAAACCCAGCTCTAAAATGAGAGTGATTCAGGTCCAAGCCTACTGTTGCGTACACTTCATCCGCATGAGGTTCTTCTGGAAATGACATCAATGTATTCTGGCAATTATTTTCAGCCTATCAGCGACGTTCATTTGTTCATTTTACATATCATAAGCCTCGTATCGCCATGAGGCTGGCAATATAAATACCTATCTGTGACCTAAGTTAGTACAATAAATGTTTTCTTTGTTATGCATATTTTATTTGTCTTGAATACATGACTTTTGTCCGTAAGTTAGGTTACAAGTTCAGGCCTACCTGACTAACGTTATTTCTTTGAAGATGTTTACATGAATTTGTATTCACGACCTCACTTTGATCATGACATTTACAGGTTATTTTCCTGTAAAGTTACACTAAGATGATTGATGTTTTTTTTTATAGAAATTTATATTGCGACAAAGATGAAGTGGACATGTATATAAAATATTTGTTAGCAAAGTCCTCATTCCAATTTTAATAACAATACGTATTATGTACAGTTGAGCTCAGTTATAAGTTGAGAAAGGTTTTTATTTGAATTATTCAGTGAAATTACAAAGTGCTCATTTACAGATTTTGGACTAATACACTACCTTGGGATGATTTTGAGTTCATATTCAAAGTCATTTTGGATTATCTCATTGTTGTACATGAATACAATTGGTGCATAAACATTTCCAGACTTGCAATTTATTTTGAATATTCTTTGCTTTTTGAATTATGATAGAACTTTTGGAATTATTTAAGATTTAATTCACAATACTGAACGTTTCTTGGAAATGTTCACCTTTTACTGTTGAAAAATAAATTATTTGCTTAATTTTACAAGACTTCTTTGTTTCTCTTTCTTTCTGTTACTTTGTTTAAGACCATAAATTCGTAACGTCTTTAAAACCGCCTGCAAAAACATTTGATCTTACTTTGATGATCTCGAGAAATATATTTCTTATCAATCCTCTTGACTTTTAGGGTGATTGACAGATATTAAATATGTTTGATGCTTATAATCAAGGCAAAGGTTTATGGAACATTACAGACATAAAATGTGACCCTTGATCAGATTGGACAGATCTAGGAAAGAAAACAAATTTAATATTCTTTAAAGGAATAAGGAATCGTTGATGCACACCATATGGTAATCAAGTATTGATTACCTGATTTGGTCTTTGGTAAGGGACCAGTTAATTGACAATGTATAAACGTCAGAACGCCACATTTAATTTTCGGTCAACACAAAAATCATTATCTTATGACGAGTGTTATTGACCCATAAGAGAACAGCCAATGCAGTTTTGTTGGGCAATACTAAGAATATTCTATCGATATGACTTCCGAACGACAAATTGATAGCTCAGTAACCACTTGTCACCAGCACGTCCTCACCTGGTCACTACTGTCTCACAACGACCTCTTAAAATATTGGGACTTTGGTGCCTTTAGGTTCGCTGATAGTTCTCTAGTATAAACATGTAATGTCGAGAATCTTGCTCCGGTTCGACAATGAGTGATTATCTTTTGTCACCCTGATTAGAATAAAGAGATTAAGTACTAAAAATAAGATCATTGCGATCAATATTTGAAGCAAAGGTGACCTCATCAAAAGCCAGACTAGTACATGTGTCAGCTACATATGTAATTTCCTGATCAACGTCATTTTCGAGAGCTCTTTTGGCCATAGTTCTGGTAACTGTGGAATCAGGCTATAAATCAATGATTTTAATCTCAACTTTTTGAGCTAAACAAGGCTTGTCAGTGACATATGAATTAACCACAACCTTATCTCAAGCTACGCCACCAACTAGGAGCAGATGAATAGGATCAATAGGTAAAGAAGACTATGTTCTGACTGTCACGGGTCCTGAGACTAAGTCTGAAGCTAAATGGAAATAATGGAGAAGAACATTAACAAAGACGCAATGTACTCCCTGAATAAGAACACTTCCAGAAGAAGAAAACTTCTCCGGGGAAAGTAAAATACCTGATAATAAAAGACAATGAGAAGTTCCTGTGCTCTTTAATATTGTAATAGATATAAGCTTTCTTGCAGAATCAGCAATAAATGATACAGAACCTTCCAACATGACTATTTGATAATTGTACATAACAAAAGAAGACCGGGGTTTGTTTAAAACAACCAATGTATTGTTTTCAGTACCAACCGTAACCTTGACCTCTTTGAAATAAGACATTTGTGGAATAATATTGAAAAATATTGCGAGATTGAAATGCTTCTTCTCTAATCATATCTGAACACAACAGTAAATGAATCAAAAGACTGAACGTAAAAGAAAGAATGAATAATTGCTAACCTCATCCTATATATTATACTTTCACTTGACCTAGGTCCGAATATAATGGTTAGTTTGTGTGTCACTTTAAATAGACACAGTCCACTAATTCTCAAACAACGTCATGCTTGGAGCTGAAATTCAAATAAACATCTTAAAAAATGACAAATGTCAGATAGAAAGAAAAAAAACTCAGACTCGATAGTCAGGGACCCCAAAGTTATACCCTCAATCACGGATAAACGTCAACCACACAATAGAAATTAAACATAATAATAATAATAATAATAATAATAATAATGAGGACTTTGTATAGCGCCTAATCTTTAGAAGCTCTAAGCGCTTTACAACATTAGACAACACCTATAAGATAAAAATACATATAATAATATTATTACAAAACCAAACACCATGAAATTAGAAAAACATTAAAAAATAAAAAAAACATGCTGAGAATATTTCAGATAGGAAACATTATTAGGTCTTTAAGTTTGTTCTTGAACGATATTTGCGAATTGAGCTGATGTGTCTCAGCTCAAGATATGCAGCCTTGCATATGTTCACGACATGTTGGTGCAATGTGAGAGTACTGTCCAGGGTAACACCCAGGTTTCCTGCTGATTGTGTGAATTTAATGTTGGCGTTGCTGATATTTATTATTTGAGGTAAAGGATGTGAATGAGAAAGCCTTTGTGTTGTGATCAGAATGGCCTCAGTTTTATCATCGTTCTTCTGCAGCTTGTTACATGTCATCCATGATTTCACATCAGAAATGTACCTCTCTACACTTTGGATGGTAGCATCAACTTCAGTTGGGTGGCTAGATTTGTATATTTGGGTGTCATCAGCGTACATTTGGTGAGACACTGGATGATGATCTGTGACACTTGAGAGCAACTGAGTGTACAGAATGAAGAGAACATGTCCAAGAACAGACCCCTGTGGAACACCACAACATAGATCAATTGGGCTGGGGTGTATTCCATTTGTAGATACAATCTGTGTCCTGTTGACCAAGTAGGACTTGAACCACAGTAAGGCTGTATCATGAATGCCAAATACATGCTGGAGACGGTGAAGTAATATACCATGGTCTATTGTGTCAAATGCTGCAGATAAATCAAGGAGGGTAGGACTGTAATCTTTCTGCTATTCTTCGCAGAGAGAATGTCATTAACTACTTTTAGAAGAGTAGTTTCAGTACTGTGGTAAGGGCAATATGCAGATTGTACATTGCTAAAAAGACTGTTTGAATTTAGATGAGATACAAGCTGGGATAGAACAATCTTTTCTAAGATTTTTGATATGAATGGGAGATTAGAAACTGGGAGGTAGTTCTTTAAATCGTTATGGTCTAGTGTTGGTTTCTTCCGCAGAGGCTTTACAATGACAGTTTTCAAAAATGATGGGAATTCCCCGGATGAGAGAGAGGTATTAATAACATCAGTTAGTGAAGGCGATTCTGGATCTAAACACTCAAGCAGCAGTGATGTTGGAATTGGATCAAGTTCACATGACTTTGGTGCACTCTTCATCACGATTGTACGTAAGAAATCCATAGAGACAGGTTCAAATGCTGCTAATGGCTGCCGCTCAAATTCTTTATCCCAACTGTATTTTGACGACGAGTCAGTAGAAATTGTGATGTCAAGCTTATCTCTAAATGGTTTGTACTTTGTCATGGAAGAAATTTGCAAATATGTCCGGAAGGTCGACTGGAGAGAAGGTAGTTGGAAGTGGTGTTGATTTGTTCCTTGACATTAGCTTGTTAGTAATCTCGAAGAGCTCTTTGCAGCTGGAACTTTCCATGATCTTAGTAGTGTAGTGGGCTAATTTCGCTGCATGGACTATATTTGTGACATTCTTCTTAGTGACTTCATAGATTTGCTTATGAATAGTGAGGCTGGTGGAAAGCCAAAGTCTCTCAGCGTTAAGGCGGTCTCTTTTAGCAGTGCGAAGCTGGTCCCTAACACTGCTATACCATGGAGAACACTTTTGAATTGATACTCTGCACTTGGTAGCTGGGGCATGTTTGTCAAGTAATGAACGCAGACAGTTATCGAGTTGTTCTGCGGTAGGAGGTAAGCAAGTTGTTAGGTTAGCTTGGATGTCGTGCATTAGTTTGGTTCTATTTATCATAAGGACGTTTCTCTTAGTAGCAGATAAAGTTGGAGGGTTAGGGACTGATACGTCAAGATGGCATATAATGCAGAGGTGATCTGATGCAAGGTCATGGGATACCAGGGAGGACCGTAGAATGTTATCATCAAACCTATGAAGAATGCAGTCTAAAATGTGACCATGTTTAACATACATAACAATACGCTGGCTTTGTTTCACTCTTTATCTGTTATGGATCACTGAATGTCCCATTGCTTTGAACGAATTTAACTGTTATGGGGTAGAACATTGACATTCGGTTTTCAGAGCATAATTTGCTAAAATTCAGCAAGAAATGTTCATTACCAAGGATATTATTCGGTTTGAAGCGGATTTCGTTTACAGAGATTTTAGCCTTGACATGTTTCCCTGTAAACCTATAAAGAAGAAAATGTTATTTAAATTTGACTTTTGATTTTAACGCGGCAACAATCGACATCAGATTACATCGATCTGTTCATATTCATACCTGCCTGGATTGGCATCCTCCGTTGAAAATAGGCACGCCTTCTGTTATCACCTTATTCATATAACATTCCTGTAACAAAGGGATAGTTAGTCATATTTTCTATGTAGGCAGTAGATTGACACTCAAATCATGTAAATAGAACAACCGTTGTGTGAATCGAACATTTGTCGCTATTTTAAGTTGTTTATAGATATGCGAAACGTATGAGACCTGCCACACAAAAGTTGTATTCAAAAATCATATTGCATTAAAAACATTCGTTTCGTCAAACAATACCTTACATAGGACGTCAAGCCCTATTTTGAAACGCACAACTGTGTTCGATCTGATAATATAGCTTTCACTAAAACGTTCAGGGTTTTTCCTCCAAGTGTAATTACTATTATTGTCAGACACTGAAAGAATGTATACGCAATATTTAATATAATGTTTTCCATTACTGAGTAAACATAATGAATGTTTTATTTTACGAAAACTGAAATTGTATAAGA
The DNA here is from genome assembly GCA_028554795.2 of Sinohyriopsis cumingii. NCBI lineage: Eukaryota > Metazoa > Mollusca > Bivalvia > Unionida > Unionidae > Sinohyriopsis > Sinohyriopsis cumingii. Next base: position 26,747,177 of record CM068830.1, on the reverse strand, counting down.
ACTTAGTTTCAATTAGTTACGAAAATCAGACTCACGTGCAGTTAAACCTGCATTAGAATAAAGATCGATAAATATGAGATATACCAAACAAACTGCAACATTCTGTAATCCATTTTATCTAACTTTCAAATGTATGTTTTCTAGAATAGAAACCTCGTGATAAGGGGCGTATATTTGGTAGTTTATAGAGAAGTACTGTATTCGGGAAACTTTTTGAAGCAGAAACCTTGTTGTTGGTCATAGTGCCAAAGCTTGAACAGTTTGCAACTTATGTTTGCATAAAGTTAGAATATGAGGTCATGAGGTCATTGTGGTTTTTCTTTACTTTGGTTCCTCAGCTAAAGAGCTGAATTTGGTTGAATGCAAACAATATTAGGATCTGATCTGATGGGGCGTTGACGTTGATGTATTTATAGTCTATGGATCGGATCTGGTGGGGCCTTAAAATGCTGACAAGTTACAAATCTGATTTGATGGGGCGTTGACGTTGATGTGTTGATAGTCTATGGATCGGATCTGGTGGGGCCTTGAAATGCTGACAAGTTACAAATCTGATTTGATGGGGCGTTGACGTTGATGTGTTGATAGTCTATGGATCGGATCTGGTTGGGCCTTGAAATGCTGACAAGTTACAAATCTGATTTGATGGGGCGTTGACGTTGATGTGTTGATAGTCTATGCGTCGGATCTGGTGGGGCCTTGCATTGCTGACAAGTTACAAATCTGATCTGGTCGGGTCTTGAGGTTTAAGTCTAATAATATTAGGGTCTGATTTGGGGTCCTTAGGTTGAGGTTGTATTTCCAAACACGGTGTTCTTCCTCATCTGCAATGTGTGTTAGGATACCGACGTCTTTCCCCACGAAACCGGTAACCAAACAACAATTAAACACTAGTATTTTTCCTCCATTTCCATTCGAAATCGTTTATCTTGAACCTTCTTGTCTAAGAATTTAATCGATATGATCTTTTTTCCATACCTGATATCATCTAGAATAGGGGTTCCCAAACTATTCCCATATGATGACCCCTTCTTACTATTAAAACATTTTCAGGACCCCCTCATGCTAATAGTCACACTTTTAGATTCCGTTAATTATAATTATACATAAAGTGAAGAAAAAAAATTATTATGAACTCAACAACCGTTGAAAAGGAATTTCGAAAAATAAAAATTTATTACAATAACAAATAATACTTTTGAAAAATAGTAGTTTATGGCAAAGACATATTATTTAATCAGTCAGTCGCGGACCCCTTGGAAAAAAATCCTCCACCGCCCCCGCCCCCACTGGGATCCGCAGCCCACGGGTTGGTACCCACGGATGCGAACAATACTACATAACATATTAGGCAAGCGTTAAAATATCACACACGTTTGTGCCTACAGCAATGACTACTAGTGTCTTGATAAATTTAACCAACATAAGATTTCATCATAAATATTTTATTATATAGTACACGTAAGCCCAATTTTCTGTTGTGAATATTGATATTAACGAGTCTGATCTCTGTGCTTAGGAAACTCAATATTATGTACATTATCATTGCAATATTATTCAGTATTTTATTTTTTATATTCATTAAGAAATATATAAATTAGAAGAGTAAATGTAATGGCAATATTCTGTATAGTAAATATTTACATCGCTCATTCCGTTTTTATCATCTGACATTCGGTTGTATGTCTTCGATGATCGAGAAAAAGGGATGCAAGAGGTAAGGGTAAAGTTACGGAGGGTATGGTTTTATATGTACACCCTTTTTTATAAAGAAGGTAATAACTAAGCCATTTTTGTGTAAAGTGGTTGACAAAAGAGAATAGTTCTTATTCTGCATTGTAAATTTTATTATACCATGAAAATGAAATGTTTGAAATAGGACGGACGTTTTATGGGATATCATGTACTTTTTCATGGGAAACTTTATATTATCTTCGATAATGTTTTCGGACTATAAAGATGGTATCATGCCCTAAATTCCACGTGCATCTATGATTTATTTATTAATGGAAGTAAATTTGTACGGTATTAGAATGACATAAACACAGAGGCTACTCAATGTACATTGTTTGGTATCTCATTTTTGTCGGTATCTGCTTATGCGAGGCTAGTATAGTGATCATTCTAACCTGGTCATGTGAACAGATCTTCCTCTCATGACAATCATCCAGGCTCTCCGCATTGTTGCAGACTCTGCACACCGTGTGCTGGGGCTGTGATGTCGATGCAGCAGATGGCGTTATTGCGGTCGTGGCTGTTCTAGGTATTGCAGTTGTTGAAATTAGCACTGGCATTGTAGATGTTATATCTGTTGTAGAAGTTGTTATGGCTTTGTCTGTAATGCTTTCAGTAGTCGAATTGTAGTTACTGTGTGTAAAATTTTGTGTAGAATTTTGTGATGGTTGAATCGTGATCGTGATTGTATTGGATGTTTCATTTGTTATATTTGGTACTGTCATTGTAGATGTCGCACGTGTTGTTTTGATAATAGAGGTAAATGTCGTAGATTCGTGCGTTTGTGATGTGTTTACCGAATACGGTGTCGCAGAAATAGTTGTTGGCTGTTGGTTGGTACTGTTAGTTGATATTTGTAGTTTGGCAGTTGTACCAATGGAGGTAATTCGAGTTGTTGTTGACGAATTAACTGCAGCTATTAAGGTTGTCATATTAATTGATTTTAGTGAAGTCGTTAACGGAGTGATTGACTTATTAGCGGTTGTGTTGTTTGCAGGTGTTAATGTTGTAGTTATTGATTGATGGGTAATGGGTGTTATTTGAGCTTTGGTGTTCGTGCTTATGTATGTGGTAGGGGTTTTAGTTGTTGAATTTGTTGCCGTCGAATACGATATCATAACTGTTGTTTTGTTTGAAGAGGTCAGTGGCATGAATGTATGCATGGTCGCATTTGATTTTGTCTTAGTGCTTGTTGTTTGACTCATTGTAGAATCTGTTGTTATTTGATATTTAGTGGTCGTGGGGGTTATGCTGTATGTTGTATTTGCAGCAGTTGTAGTTGCAGTTGCTTCGGATTTGTCTGTAGTATTTGTAATTGTCCCATTTGTTGTTAGTGTCGTGACATTGTGTGTAGAATTTCGTGACGGTTGGAGCATGATCGTAATTGTATGGGGTATTTCAGTTGATAAATTTTGTATTGTCATTGTAGATGTTGTATGTGTCGTTTTGATGGTAGAGGTAAATGTCGTAGATTCGTGCGTTTGTGAAGTGTTTATCTGATTCGGTGTTGTAAAAACAGTTGTTGGCTGTTGATTGATATTGTTAGTTGATATTTGTAGTGTTGTAGCTGTACCTATTGAGGTAATTGGAGCTCTCGTTGATGAATTAACTGCAGCTATTAAGGTTGTCATAGTCGTTGTTTTTAGTGAAGTCGTTAACGGCGAAATTGAATTATTAGCGGTCGTATTGTTTACAGATGTTAGTGTTGTAGTTGTTGATTGCTGGGTAATGGGTGTTATTTGAGCTTTGGTGTTCGTGCTTATGTATGTGGTAGGGTTTGTAGTTGTTGAATTCGTTTCCGTCAAATACGATATCATAGGTATTGTTTTGTTTGAAGACGATGATGGCATGAATGTACTTGAGACAGTTTTTGATTCCGTCGTAGTGTTTGTTGGTTGAGTCATTGAAGAATTAGTTGTTATTAGAGAGTTTGTACTCTTGACGGTTGTGCTGGCTGTTTTATCTGGAGTAATTATAGTAACACTTGTTATGGTATCGTTCGTAGTACTCGCAATTGTCGTATTGGTTGTTAATATCGTGTTACTGTGTGCAAGATTGTGTGACGTTTGGAGCGTGGTCGTGGTTGTATTAGGTATTTCAGTTGTAGATGACACATTTGTTGTTTTGATAGTAAATGGCTTAAATTCATGCGCTTGTGAGGCGCTTACCGAATACGGTATAGTAGAAATAGTTGTTGGCTGTTGATTGGTAGTGTTAATTGCAACTTGTGGTTTCGGAGTTGCACCCATTGACGTAATTTGAGTTGTTGTTGTTGATTTAATTGGAACTATAACAGTAGCCACAAAAGTTGTTTCAAGAGATGACGTTATTGGTGTTGAGTTATTTGTGATCGTGTTGTTTGAAGGTGTTTCTGTTGAAGTTGTTGATTGGTGATTATAGGTGGTGGGTGTTATTTGAGATTTAGTATTTGAGCTTATGTATATCATAGGGTTTGTATATGATGAATTAGCTGCCGTCGTAAACGTTATCAAAGGCATTGTTTTGTTTGAAGAAAATGATGACATGGACATATACGAGGTCACTCTTGATTCCGTCGTAATGTTTGTTGGTGGAGTTGTTGAAGAAGCAGATGTTATTTTAGAGTTTGTGCTTGTGACGGATGTATTAGATATTGTACTAGGAGTAATTGTAGTAGAAGTTGTTATGGTTGCGTCAGTAGTACTTGCAATTGTCGTGTTGGTTGCTAATATTGTGGTCGATGTTTGTGAGGGTTGGAGCGTTGTCGTGTTGGTATTAAATGTTCTAGTTGTTAAATTGAGTCTTGTCGTTGTAGATACTGTATGTATTGATTTGATATCAGCGGTAAATGGCGTATATTCATGCGTTTGTGAGGTGCTTACCGGATTCGGTATTGCAGAAATAGTTGTTGGCTGTTGATTGGTAGTGTTAATTACTATTTGTGGTTTCGTAGTTGTACCCACGGACGTAATTGGAGTTCTTGTTGTTGAGTTAACTGAAGATATAAAGGTTGCCACAAATGTTGTTTCAGCTGAAGACGTTAATGGCGTAGATTCATTAGTGGTCCTACTGTTTGCAGGTGTTTGCGTTGCAGTTGTTGTTTGGTGGTTAGTGGTGGATGGTGTTATTTGAGTTTTGGTGTTCGTGCTTATGTACGTGGTAGGGTTTGTACTTGTTAAATTAGTTGCCATATTATAAGTTGTCATAGGTATTGTTTTGTTTGAAGATGTCGATGACATGAATGTATGTTGGTTGATACTCTTAAGCTCTGTTTGTGGCGTGGTGATTGTGCCTATGGACGTAACTGGAGCTGTAGATGCTGAGTTAACTGCAACTGGTGAGGTTGTCGAAAATGTTTCAGGTGAAGTTATTATTAACGTGGATTTAATAGTGGTGGCATTGTTTGCGGGCGTTTGTATTGTGGTTGTTGATTGGTGGTTGGTGGTGCTGGGTGTTATTTCAGCGTTAGTGCTCGTACTTATGTGCGGTGTAGGTCTTATAGTTGTTGAATCGTTTGCCGTTGTATGTATTATCATTGGCAATATCTTTTCTGAAGATATCAGGGACATGAATGTATGCATGGTCGCCTTTGAATTCGTAGTAGTTATTGACTCATCCGTTGTATTTATGTTGGCTATTGAAAGCGGTGTTGAAGTGGGGAACAATGTCGGTGTTACAAACGGAAGATGCGTTGGCACTGTTACATTATTCACTATACGTTTTCCTGATGGGTGAAGTACAAGACTGACCGCTTCAACAGACCATTGGTTTGAGTTTAGATGCATAACTGCAGCAGTAAGTACTGCAAATAATCTACCTGAAACAACGTAAAACTACATATAATGAAAGACAATGTTTTGCAAATAAGCTACCTAAACAACGTAAAACTACATATAATGAAAGACAATGTCTAGCAAATAAGCTACCTGAAACGACGTAAAACTACATATAATGAAAGACAATGTCTTGAAAATAAGCTATCTGAAACAACGTAAAACTACATATAATGAAAGACAATGTCTTGCAAATTAGCTATCTGAAACGATCTAAAATTACATATTATGAAAGACAATGTCCTGCAAATAAGCTACCTGAAACGATCTAAACTTACTTATCATGAAAGTAAATGTCATGCAAATAAGCTACCTGAAACGATCTAAAATTACGTATTATGAAAGACAATGTCCTGCAAATAAGCTACACATCTTAACAAGAAAGAAACAGAAATGCAATAGTTCATAGATACTTGAAAAATGAACACAATGTTTACATCATGTGTCTTAGAGTAATGGTACCACTTTTCATCACATAGTGGATTTAGTTCAGAAATACAAACTATGGCTATAATGACTGACTACAGTGCTAACATGTAAAAATGTACAGCGCTTGCTTGGTACCCGTCCTTACACTGCCAAACTGTCACATGCAAACACATGTGTTGGGTGTGGATATCAATATGAAACGATACTCCATTTCATAATGTGATGGCACGTATATTTAATTTTGCATACATTAAAGATGTAATTCTTTAAAACAGGAAGAAAATTCAACACATGTGCATTTAAGTAAGTGATGCAAGCAATGAAGAACTTGGCGTTAGTATATGAATTAGATTTGCTTTGACATCTGTTGTATATGTGATGAATATGTATTTGTTATGTTTGTTACATTCCAAAAGAGGCATATCAAAATATATTAAATACACACACTAAAGGCAACTTTACAGTGTCTTACATGCACACAATAAAGGCAACTTTACAATATCTTACATGGACACAAATGAGTCAACTTTTCCATATATAACATTCACACAAAAGTGCTATGATTATTTAGTTTCCATTGTTTCCTCGTTATTCTTTTTTGTTTCCTGATGTGCTGTGGGCTATATAACATTTTATCTAGCAGCTGCCCTTCTTCAAAGTGAGTAACAGTTTTTGTAAACAACATTGTTTATTTTTTTTCTGTCGGACAGACAGATAAATATTAAGATTATTATCTTAAATAGAATCAAGGACATTAGTAATTTTCATATCGTTAAATCTGGCGTACTTGAGGATTGTAACTTGCTGATTATGATTTGTTTAAAAATGTATCTTGAAGGGTTATGAGTTGGTACCTGAGGCTAATCAACAAAAATGTAATAACTATAAAAAAAAAGATTAAAAAATAATAAACAAACCCATGTCAAATTCGCTAAGTGAAAAAGAACAATTATTTGATAGGTGGCGCTTAGAAAAGAAGCTTGGTCAAGATTACGAAAATCTCAGCTCACATTAATCAAAGAGTTCGAGAATTGCATCTATAGCAACGTTAAGGCTTACCTCTGTAAGCACAAGGTCGAAACTTTAGAAAATACTATTCATGCAGCTTACGGGTATTTCTTAGCTATTAAAATTTATGTTGTTATTAAGTCTTCCACTCAGCAGTCTTCTTGCAATAAAACTGTTTCAGTCAAATCCTAGCACCTCCAAATCTCAGTCTGGCACAAAATTTAGGAATATAGTTTGTGATGAGAGTGCTCAGACATCGTGATCCCTTTATAAGTGCACATATCGCAATAAAAAAGAGACGTTATTTTGGAATGCAATAAATTGAAAAATAAGTAGCAGAAATAGCAGAATCAAGACAGCCATTCTCCAAATGATTTTATTTCTAATAGATGAAGGTCACAGTCATGAAAAAGAAATACATTTGCTGGGTCAAACAAACCCAAGTCTGATTTTATTATAGAAAATTATGAACAATTCATGTGAAAGGGTTCTATATCACTCATTTGTAATTATATCAATCCTATCCCCATTAAAATTTAAATGGACACAAGCGCTTCTGAGAGTCTTTTATTATCAGGCAAATTTGCTTTCTTCTGAGAACTGTTCTAATGAGAGTGTTCTTATTCAGAGGGTAAGGTGTGGCTTTGGGAATGTTTCTCTCAGAAGTAATCTCACAACCCGTGACAGTCGGAATAGTGTCGTCTTTACCCATCGTAGGAAATACAGCTGCTGTATTGCTGAGGGTAGTTCCTTGTAAAGTGGAATTTTTGCCGTTGCTAATTACGATGAACGAGATAACACATTGTCCCTTTTCCCTACTGTCACGTTTTGGGGAAATTTTGATGATCCTTCATGCTTCATATATACATATCGTCTTATAGTTAATTCGGAGTTATGAAAAAATTGAATAAGGTCAATACGTATTATGTAAGATTACGACTATAAACCCGATTCTGGACACAAAGAAACTGCCTGTCTGTTGTATAACCGTTACGCAACGACCCGTCCGATGTAATTAAAATGGAATTATACAATCTGGCCTACGAGGTAGAGACTCTCGTGTTTGTTTTACAATCCGTCAGTGATGTTACGACCGTCTTGAAAGCACTTTAGGGCTTTGGAAAACGGAAACCCGAGTGACAAGTAAGTGTAAAATTATCAAGGCAGTTTTCAAAGAGACCAAACTGTATCCAATCAAACTGAGAGATCCAAATCTAGGGCAGAGTCTAAACAAGCAACTGCTTATGTTCGAACTAAATCAGTATAACTATTTAATAACCCCATGTAAATCAGTACATGTGTGAACCTCGCCAGGAGCGGATCATAGAAAAGTTGAGAGGCATTAGACTGTATTGCGAGTAGCGTAAGCAGTACGCTCGTTAAAAGACGGGAAGGATTTCTAGCTGGAATTCTAGGTTTGGATTTGCAAACAAAGGCTTCTTGAGGTAACATCCCTTTTCCCAAATATATCTTACTTTCATAAATAGGTGATGTAACTTTGGTACAATATTATGGACATTTAATAACGTAACTAAGAGCGAATTCTTACTATGTAAGATTAAAGTATGTAGATTGTTAGACTGGAATCGATTTGGATTGTGTAATTTACTACTATGTTGCTCGTAATGCATAACTAAATTTATTAGATCATTATATTAGAACTTTTACTTGCTTTATCAGTATATGAATATATAGATTGTGAATTATGCCGAGTTAGTCATTAATAGACTTATGCACACATAATTAGGTATCTGTATGTTTATATTTATCTTTTATAATTCATAGGATAGGAAACCTTATGATTGCTATAGATAATGCTAGTTAACTAAATCGAGAAGTTAACAATTAGGGATCTGCATGTATGTATTAGAACTCGTTAATATTGGTATTATAGCACAATTATTATAGAACAAAGCGTGTTTGGAATATTTAAGTGTGAGTGCATGAGTTGACCTGTTATTTTATTCGCCATTATTCTGATGAAATGTCTGTGAGAGTGTGGTGAATTTCCCTGAGATTAGAGTAAGGACTCAATAATATTCAACCTTTTTAATTGTACAGGAAGCTTTCCGGGTGGGTGTTAAAGTCAGCATCCAAGAATAGGAGACAAGGGAACAGACGTGGAGAGCATGTGATAGAGTTTACAGTGACGTTACAGTTTGGGTGGAGGTCAGTGCCAGAAGGAGCACGTGGTAGGAAGCACCGGAAGTGTCTGACGAAAGAATCCGGAAGTGCCAGGCGAACGCTTTGTCAAGGGTACCAGAAGTACCCATAAAAACAAAAGGCGGACAGGGATTTACAATTGGGTACAGAAACGACACTGAAAGAAACGCTCTCAGTTAAGACCTTTAATTTTATATGTTGGAATAATAATTGGCAACTGTGAATAAGGCGTCGATTTTATTTTTTTAGAAAGAATTGCGATTGAGAAATTTGTCAATGAAATAATTGAATACATTTGCTATATTTCATTAAATGGTTATACTTTTCAGCTTGAGTTATTTTTATACCTAGTCCGACGACATTGCTGACTGGGAGCTCGGAGCTATTCAAATTTTAAGTGTCCACACATATCAATAGGAAAGAAATCATCATGTTGCCTAAATAGTTATACTTATATATTTTATGTTAGCATGTATTTGTTTATATATGCCAATTGTGTTGATAACTACTTGCCTTGTGATTGTCTGTGTTTGAATGTAAGGATATTAGTAGTCTGTCTACAAAACACTTCCCCATCCTTCTTTGTGAGTATTAGTATATAATTGTGTTTGCCCTTAGAATACTATCCTCATGTTCAACATATGGACCAATTTAAGATAGGATTTCTCGTATAACAACATAAAATTTCCCGCATGTTAACCTATGGACCAATTTAAGCTTGGATTTCCCATTGATCCCATACCGTCCCCCGCCTGTTAATCTACAGAGTAACGTCAGCGACCCTGACACTCCCGTTCAACTAATCATACAAGATGTTCACTGATCCGTGAATCGACCTAAGGGCAACATGACAAAATCTTTCTAACTGTACTGTTGGATCTGATGCTCAAACCACGACAAAGGATGGCCGAATACATTCAACAAAGGATGACCGAAAACATTCAACAAAATCTATTCGTTAGCCTCTCTCTGTCCTCTTGCCGGTTGTTGGCGAGTATAATTAGTCAAATTATGACAAGATGCAACTGACGTCAAAATACACTTAAGCAGTTAATGTAAATATTACTTACTAATTTTGGGGATTTCCATCTCCGAAATATTATTTCTAATTATCAGAGCCTTGTAAATCTAAAACATAAACCAAGAAAAAAAACACACAATTTATTTAAAGATAAAAACATGGGTAACATTAATATGCACATTCAGCATCAAGGGTTTTGATTTAAAAAGTTTTAGCATTTATATAAATGCATCTGCAACAATCGAAGGAATGTTGCAATGAAAAGTAATTAACCAATAAAGTCATGAATACATCAATGAATGAATGAATATATGCGTAAGTAAGAAGGACTAATCAAATACATTAATTATTACCTGAATGAGTATATGCAAGAACGAAAATACATGTGCAATATTCATTCTAAATATATAACAAGGAATACTGTACCTAATTCATGCGATAAAATCGTTCAGGACTTTTGTTATGTAATCTGAAAGCTGCAGAAACTTTGTTTCAAAGCAAGACGTAGCTTTTAAATGTTACCAGGTCTTAATATTTTCTTTCTGGTTTTATCCTTCAAAACTTTATGTGACTGCATCTTCCTGGCCGTCTATACTTCCGATTATTCTTGAATCTTTTGTTTATGCAATTTTCCTGTTCCTAACACGGCCATAATAAGGACTTCAATTATTTTGATACAACTGTGAGGTGGTAGGCATATGTAGACGGCGATTTTAAATTGTTACTTACCTTGCCATATAAAACAGACTTGTAATTAAATTTGTTCTGGATTTTGGTGAGTTTCCCCATATTCCTGAATATGTTGTTTCCAAACATTTAATAAAAATACAGACCCAATAATCACAATGTAATGTAGCTGTGTTATTTCCTTGTCTAGTGTATTTCCGTCTTGAGCTTTGATGACAACAATCAATCTCTCAGTAATGTATATTTTCTATACTGGTACATATGTCGGTATATTTTTTCCGTGTATGTTTAAGGGTATCTAGCCTTTTTAAATGCATCATCTTTTATCACGTTTGTGAGCAATAGCTAGAACAAATCATACTACAGATTCGTAATATTCAGAGAGTTAACATCTACAACCTGCCACGGCAACAATGTAAACATACACATGGCCAGTTCTTACTTCAAAAATATTCTAGTTCTTATTACTTACTCAAATTAGACAATTATTACCGTTATTTGCATAGTGAATGAATCTGTTTACACTAATCCTTAAATAAGTACATGTGATAATTACTTACCGGAACATTCAGGGTCGTTATTCTAACAGATCTAATCGAGAGCCCTAAATTTCATATGACAATTATCTTTAAATATAGAACTATCGACCGACATTCTCATATATAGAGATAAGACTGGCCTATTTTCTTTTGATACTTTAGCTCTAATGGAAAATCTGGGATTGTTTTTGGTAGTTTGAACATAATTAGCTATACGTGGCTTGAGATTGTTTTGTGAAATGTTCAGAAACTAAGTAACAGAAAGAAACAAAACCAAAAGGTTTTGTAAAACTTAACAACTAATGTAATTATCAAATGATAAAATGAAAATCATTTAAGAGGAACTTAAATTATCTTGAAATATATCTAAACTAATCCTAAAAGTCCAACACAAAATGTCATCCTAAAAAAACCGGATGTTAAAAAAATCAGATCCCCGAATGTATTGGTCTGCTAACAGCCCTGGTGTATCATAACAGTATTGTTGAAAACTCCTTTGAATAATTCACGAAAGTCCCATAATGATAATTTAGTCCAGTGATCACATCGTAATTCCAATGAACATTCCTAATAAATGCATCCTTCAAATTATCTAAACACAATATTAAATACATCTACTAATATTAACTCAAGAACATATGAGATAAAAAACAACACCTTAATATGAATGAAAATTATTGCTCATTTTCTACCTTTTATAAAATCATATAGCACTAAAACGCACGTTTCTCCTACTCACTAAGTAACATCTAGCAAGTACCCCGCGTGGTAAAAGAACCCATTTGACCGACCCATCCAATGGGAAATAACCTAATTCTTGCAAGAACTCATTTGATCGACCTATCAAATGGGAAACGTCCACAAACTAGTAAACGGGTATGTTATTTATATTATTAATAATTATCGTAAACACCTACTTTAACATATATTTATATATCCTATGCAATCTACATGCATTTTTAATATCTAAAAATAGAATCTATACCCGTGTACAAAACTATGTAACATCTTTATAGATATTAACTACATTTTACAGTCATTACAAAACAATAGATACATCATAACAGGATGTAGTTGTGAATTGTGTGTTTAGGCATTGTGGTGTTCTTGAAATTGATGTGAAGGATGAACATCTTTCATGGGTTCTTCAAAGTGTCTCGACGGTGAAATATCAACAGTCGGCTAGGAAGTAGAACTAGACACCCATATCATCAGACACATGTGTTCAACGCAAGTAGAATGTCTCAGACATGACTGGGATGCCAACTAGTTTGAATTCCATCCAATGTTTAGTGCACAACGCTTTTCAAAAGAGAGGGAAACGATTTGCATTTAAAATGTGGGCATCGCTTTGTGTCAAACACGGCATGCAGACGTGGAAAATGGATCTACTAACTTGGGGTTGGGGTCTGTTGTAATGAGATTTCATGGTTAAGAGAATTGTATTTTTTTACTTTGTTTCATTATAGGTATCTGAAAGTATGGACTTTTTCACCTTACTTGTGTAGTTTATTTTTTAAAAATGATTTATAAATTAGGCGGCTTGATGCAGCATCTACATTGTGCACAAGAACTGTCCCTTTCACCCTATCAGGCCATCGCAGATCTTTTTCAGGACAGAAGAGACATCAATTTTCCACGATGGCTATCATCCATTTAGATGTTGCCCTCACTCTAGTAGACTGTATCCACTTGGGGCATTGCAAACCTGATTAGCTTGTATTATTTCAGTTATACTTGCAGTTATAATAATTTTATAATTTTACAATGCTAATATAGGAGCATTTAATTTATAGGTTGCAAAGTATACGGTATACACATATTTGCTTGTTAGGTTTTGCACTTTAAGCAGCACTGGGAGGGGACACATCAAAATACGATTTTTTTATAGTCCTTGACAAAAGATGGGTTTTTCCAAAAAAATATCCAGGTGTAAGTTGTTTATGGTTACCATTCATCAAGATTTTTGTTTTTTTAAAAATCAATAAACTGCGACATGGATTTTTTTTCAAAAGATCCCCCCCAACAGCGAAGTCCAGATGTTCTTCGTCATTGACTAAGATCAAATCCTCACGAACGACGTCCAGGTGTTTCATGAATTTGTTTTTTGTCGTGAATCATCTGGAAGCACCGAGAAGGTTCTGTTAAATGCTCCGTTTTAGGAAACATGGCCGTTGTGCCATTTTACACCAGAAGCAATTTAATATCACTCTGGCAAACGATTGCCTTCCTTCGCCTTTCTCGATGTGGTCTAAAGTGATACCTTCCGCTCCCAGTATTTCTCTTTGAATTTATTTTGGTCTTCGGGAGTCTGGCACCATGAAGGATAGCCGCTGGCTTCTTGTTTCAGTTTCAAAAAGGCATCCACATAGTCTGCGAAAATGCCTATCTGAGTCTTGTCGCCCTTGTGGTACTGTTCTGTCTTGGGAAAATAATATATTTGGTACACTTCTAACAGTTGGTATCCCATGTCCAGAGGCTTGAACAATTCCGTGCTCACCCACGTTCCCGTCAAGGCGCGTTCTTCCTGGGTGTGCTGACAAGACTGGTCTTGATTACACGTTTCAGCACAAGTACGGCACAAGGGAAACATCAGTTTTCCTTGGCAATGGTGAGGTAACACGGGATGGTGCAAGTCGGTGGGAGGCAAGACCATGCACTTGATCAAACCTTCTTATTGTCGAATGTGTTCCGTCAGCAGTTGCGGGTGCCCTGCGGAAAACGTGACAATATTTTCACACGTAAAGATACAGCGAGCACACGTCCATGCATTTGATTTCCTCTCCTTTCTCTTCGTCAGTGTGGTACAGCAAACATGTGGCATTCACGCGTCCTCCGTACAAGCTGTCTCGCGGATTCAGTGGGTCCACCAGATTGTACCTTTCCATGATGCGTTTAAACTCGGGGTCGGTTTTTAAACAGTGATCGTACTCGTGTTCTCAAATTTCCATCACTTGGTTTTCTTAGCTGTTCTAGCTTTAAACGTCGCTGACAAGTGGCCTGATACAAGTCTTCCATGGTCCATTGTAAACACTGATTTTTAGTGCAACTATGAGGGTAACAGAGGGACATCCGTGAAATAAGCAACTGTCAAACTTATACACGATCTTGGGGTTTTCTAAGTCCCAGCCATCCACTGAATGGTCTTTTCGCATCCTCCGTTGCGGAAATGTTGAATCCATGTGTCTTCCTTGTCGCACAAGTAATGTAGCCAACGTAGGGCTTTCACCGGGTATTGACGTTTGACATAGTTGGTCGTTTGAGGCCTGATGACAGCCAGGGTGTTTTCGGGCATGAATCGTTCACGGTACACTAAGGAACAAGCTTTGGCAATGGTGCCGGCTTATTTCAAAGGATCGATCCCTCCGTGTTCCATGAACAGTTCTCGAAATATTCCACAGCAATGTCGTAAAATGCCCACGTAGGAACGACAATACTTAACATTCCTTCCTGAAAGTCGAAGGGGTCCGAGGCGTGATCTTCGTACCAAGCGTAGAAAGCTTGTCGTTGTTCGGTATGCATGTTGTCGGGGTCGTAGTCGTGAGCCTCAGGCATATGGGGTAGAACAGCGTGTTGATTGGCATCGGTATTGCAAAAGTGCGAATAAAAAACCTTTAGCCATTTCTGTCATTCCAAACGTTTTAGGGATTCGACTCAAAGGCATGGCCAAGTAACTCATCGAATCTTTAAACTGCACTTGTCCTACTTGCATGTAGGCAGTTTAGAAAGTTCGGTAATTTGTTACATATAGTATCTCAAAGGAAACTGACCATCATATCCCGAGAAATTGTGAGCCATTACCGTGGCATGGTGATGACAATCTCCGTAACGTTAGATGTCCTCTTGGCTCCACATCTCGTTGATGTGCTCTAAGATCCACTGGGCGAAATCGGCCAGCGTGTTCGGTCCCCGAAAGATTTTTTCACGTCCTCCAGGAATCTTGCTGCATTGAGGGCAATTACTAAAGATAGGCTCTTGGATGCACTTCTCGCACGCTCGGTGAGCCACGCAGAAATTAGGAATGTGAATGCCGGTCTCTTGCATGCATTCGAAATCGAAACAATTGAAATTGCCTTTCTTCTGGTCATCGTCTTCCTGTTGATGTTTAGAATGGTATTTTTGAATGTAGCATTGGTGTTCCAAGTACACGATTTGGTGACAAATGTGACATAGTTTCTTTCCTGAACGCACGTGTGCCTTGACAGTATTGGTATGTATGCCTTGTCTACAAGTTAGACACAATCTAAGCAGTTGACAAGCACATTTCTGCTGTGAACCTTGTGTCTTCAAATGTTGTTTGTAACAGGCAGGGCTGAAAAGTGCGCAGACAAGCACGGCAATGCACTCGTTCTTGTCCTTCGTCCAGACAGAGTTGAGAAGCCAAACATCCTGAGCATTTTGAACCACAATGCTTGTGTTGCTCTCGATTGTTATAGCCATAGTCACGTTTCTCACAGTAATAAACGTATCCCAAGAATGCGGTGATACTGGTAATGGTATCGAAATGTTCATCGTGATGATAGACGATAATGTATTTTCCGTCATGGAAACCTTTGCCTCGAAACAACAGAGGATCGCGCACATCTTGAGGGTGTACTTTCAAAGTGTAGCGTGGAGCCAAGACGTATTGCAATTTTTGCATTTCAAGAATGCCACAAGATGTGTCTTTGGATAGCCCCGCTTGTTGTAACAGGAGTTCTGCTTCATTTCGTTATTTGGCTCGGTCCGATCGGTGAATAGTTTTTCAGGCTCTTTTCCCTTCGACCGTATCATTCTTATCGGCATACGTTCGTCCTACGGCGATAGCACATCTGGTCTTGAAGGTTGTTAATTTGGACGAGGCTCTTTGTTGGTGCTGAGAAGTTCGTCCACCAATAATACTTCTCTGCGTTGTCCTTTGGGAGAGAAACGTGGGTCATGAACAGTGTGGCTTTTCCATCGGTGATGTGAAATTTGTCGTTTGATAGTTGCACGTTTTGAATCTTGTCGATGACTTTGGAAGGTGTCAGTTCTGCTTGGCTGCTAAACCTGATCCAAACTGGGGACTTCAGACTGTCGTGATGAATGGAAAGTATCAAGCGATCGTCTTCTTTAGCTTGAAAATGTCGTTTCAGAGTGGTTGACATAGAATCCCACACCTCGGTGATGAAGCCCTCTGCTTTTTCTAGTGGTACGTTGGACTTGAAATCTTTAAACTTCACCGTGTACGTGTACGTGTAAGCCGTAGTTCTAAATTTTCTAGAGGAGCTTTTTTCCGTCTCTTGAATGTGATAGTACTTTTCAAGGTTTACTAATGGTGGTGAACTTTGGCTGGATGTAGACACTCTGGGTCTGGATTCTGGCTCACTCATGTCATCTTCAAAATGACTGGCATGAGTCTGTACCAAGACTTCAGCTACTGCACGAGACGATAAATCACGTTTCTGCCTCTTACTTTCTTCTCATTTCTCCACTAAATGATGCGATCGTTTCATTTTGACTGAAAAAGTCAAATGACTACATTTTAAACGCCATGGCTCACATGATATCGATGTCAAAATAGAGTATATATAAAGGGTGTGTCTTCCTTTCCAGTATTCATTTCACTCTCAAAAAAGCAAGACAGGTACCAGAAGAGACAAAAGTCAAGATACATGTTATCATTGTCAAGAAAAAGGACATGGGTCTTCAGAATGCCCTAAGAAACAACAGTAGCAAGAAGGGTGTTCCGAACAGGAAGAACAAAAGGTACCCTGCCCAAAGGAAGAACCCAAACACGTGCAGAAAGAGAAAACAGAGAAGAAAAGTAGATGAGGAGAAAGTGAGGAAGAAGAGGAGGAAAAAAACTGTGAAAGTGAAAAAATTAAAAAAACTGCGAGTGAACAAAGACACACAATAAGTCTATGGATTTTTTAAAGTCTTGTGTTGTGTTGTGAATTGGATTGTAAAAATTTGTACCAGAATGGACCAGACATAAAACGTGAGTATCTCTTGGTTTTGATTTGTAGAATAAGAACTTACACTCACACACTCACTCACTCACACACACACACACACACACACACACGCACACACACACACACACACACACACACACACACACACACGTATATCATGGGCAAGATAAGGATTTGTTTTTAGTTTTAATTGATTTTGGCAATTGAAATACTATCCCTTTCGAGAGCAGTTGGTGGCCCTGAAAAGGACCGTTGGGTATTTGTTTGTTTAAACAACACTGAAAATACAGTATAGTCCTAAGTGAAATTTCTACCTTAGAACGTGTAAAAGGGGTTTCTTCATATACATATATATTCACTGACACGCACCTTTTAGATTGATTTATTGATATATTTATTTCCACCATATAGTACAAAGAACACACCCAGTGGTATAAATAATGCAACGAAAATAGAAAATTGACAGTAACTTAAAGTTGACAGAAAAAATACAGTTACAAATGATCACCCATAACTATATTCATGCACGGTGAACATTCTATATGAGAACTAAAAAGAAAACGAACTGACATTGTCGGGTCATTATTCGTGTTCAACATTGTTTTCTGCATATGATAAAAGGGGATTACTATTTAAAATGAACTCCTTTGTCACGGTTCCATCTTAACCCTGATGATCGCCATTACAGCGAAACGGAAATACAATTTCAAAAAATTATTAGTATTATTAATCCTCAAAACGTTAGCAACACGCAACATAGTAACAGTAAATCTAATTAGCAGAGGAGGTAAACACATTATACGTATTCCAACATTCTTTATCAAATGCAATGATAGCTTCCTTCATATAAATTTTACTTATGTAGTTAGTACATCCATTGTGATTTTGTAGATATTATCAATGATGAAAAACACAGACTATATTATGCTAATAAACGAATTGACAGTTTTACTGACAAATTAGAAACTTAGAATTTGGTTATTATCAGCATCAATACGAAGAAGAAAAAAGCAATTTGAGTATTTGTTCACCACATGTAAGCAACATTTAAAATGCATATAAGAGGAAAGTACATCAGTTCTATATTGCTCAAAAGATTTAACAAACCACAGGTCATTGATCCAAAGAGTGTATTCAAAACATGAAATATATTAGACATTAAATATATATGTTTGTAAACATGCACCGAAAAGTTTTAATAAAATGGCATCAATAGTTTTCACGGTCTTGTGAAAGAAAACTGCATATGGATAATCAACGACGGAGATGCTGAATATTTGAAAAATTGTGCACGCAGCTTTATCTAGC
The DNA here is from genome assembly GCA_028554795.2 of Sinohyriopsis cumingii. Taxonomy (NCBI): domain Eukaryota; kingdom Metazoa; phylum Mollusca; class Bivalvia; order Unionida; family Unionidae; genus Sinohyriopsis; species Sinohyriopsis cumingii. The sequence goes on along the minus strand of CM068830.1, from coordinate 26,728,540 downwards.
GAGAAACACGAAAACAATACGTCACAACATTGGCAATAAGCAAACATGACTCAGTAGATTCTGGACAATATTTTCCTACTTCCGATATTTTCCTACTTCCCATATTTTCCTACTTCCCATATGTTCCTATTTCCCATGTTTTCCAACTTCTCATGTTATCCTACTTCCCATATTTTCCTACTTCCCATATTTTCCTACTTCCCATAATTTCCAACTTCCCATATTTTCCTACTTCCCATATTTCCAACTTCCCATAATTTCCAACTTCCCATATTTTCCAACTTCCAATATTTTCCTACTTCTCATATTTTCCAACTACCCATATTTTCCAACTTCCCATATTTTCCTACTTCCCATATTTCCTTACTTCCCATATTTCCTTGCTTCCTATATTTTCCTACTTCCCATATTTTCCAACTTCCCACGTTTTCCTATTTCCCATGTTTTCCAACTTCCCATATTTTCCTACTTCCCATATTTTCCAACTTTTCATGTTTTCCAACTTCTCATGTTTTCCTACTTCCAGTATTTTCCTACTTTCGATATTTCCAACTTTCCATATTTTCCTACTTCCCATATTTTCCAACTTCTCATATTTTCCAACTTCCCATATTTTCCTATTTCTCATATTTTCCTACTTCATATATTTTCCAACTTCCCATATTTTCCAACTTCCAATATTTTCCTATTTCCTACATTTTCCAACTTCCCATATTTTCCAACTTCCCATATTATCCTACTTCCCATATTTTCCTCCTTCCCATAATTTCCAATTGCCCATATTTTCCAATTTCCCATATTATCCTACTTCCCAAATTTTCCTACTTCCCATATTTCCCTAGTTCCCATATTTTCCTACTTCCTATATTTTCCAACTTCCCATATTTTCCTACTTCCCATGTTTTCATACTTCCAATATTTTCCTACTTCCCATATTTCCAACTTCCCATATTTTCCTACCTCCCATAATTTCCTATTTCCCATATTTTCCAACTTACCATATTTTCCAACTTCCCATATTTTCCTACTTCCTATATTTTCCTACTTCCCATATTTTCCAACTTCCCATATTTTCTTACCTCCCATATTTTTCTACTTCCCATATATTCCAACTTCCCATATTTTTCAACTTCCCATATCTTCCTACTTCCCATATTTTCCTACTTCCTATATTTTCCTACTTCCTATATTTTCCAACTTCCCATATTTTCTTACCTCCCATATTTTTCTACTTCCCATATATTCCAACTTCCCATATTTTTCAGCTTCCCATATCTTCCTACTTCCCATATTTTCCTACTTCCTATATTTTCCTACTTCCCATATTTGCAACTTCCCATATTTTCCAACTTCCCATATTTTCCAACTTCCCATATTTTGCTACTTCTCATATTTTCCAACTACCCATATTTTCCAACTTCCCATATTATCCTACTTCCCATATTTTCCAATTTCCCATATTTTCCTACTTCTCATATTTTTCACTTACCCATATTTTCCAACTTCCCATATTATCCTACTTCCCATGTTTTCCTACTTCCCATTTTTTCCTACTTCACATATTTTCCTACTTCACATATTTCCTTACTTCCCATATTTCCTAGCTTCCTATATTTTCCTACTTCCCATATTTTCCAACTTCCCACATTTTCCTACTTCCCATATTTTCCAACTTTCCATGTTTTCCAACTTCTCATGTTTTCCTACTTCCAATATTTTCCTACTTCCCATATTTCCAACTTCCCATATTTTCCTACTTCCCATATTTTCCAACTTCCCATATTTTCCTACTTCCCATATTTTCCTATTTCTCATATTTTCTTACTTCATATATTTTCCAACTTCCCATATTTTCCAACTTCCATTATTTTTCTATTTCCTACATTTTCCAACTTCCCATATTTTCCTACTTCCCATATTTTCATACCTCCCATATTTTCCTTCCCATATTTTCCAACTTCCCATATTATCCTACTTCCCATATTTTCCTACTTCCCATAATTTCCAATTGCCCATATTTTTCATCTTCCCATCTTATCCTACTTCCCATATTTTCCTCCTTCCCATATTTCCCTAGTTCCCATATTTTCCTACTTCCTATATTTTCTAACTTCCCATATTTTCCTACTTCCCATGTTTTCCAACTTCTCATGTTTTCCTACTTCCCATATTTTCCTACTTCCCATAATTTCCAGCTTCTCATATTATCCTACTTCCCATATTTTCCTACTTCCCATATTTTCCTACCTCCTATGTTGTCCTACTTCCCATATTTTCCTATTTTAAATTAAATTATCAAGCAGTTTAGACATTTCTATCAAGCCAATAAATCTAATTTGTTTGATTTGAAAAAATTGAATCGGATAGTTAAAAATACGGAGCAAACATGTTTGTTTTGCAAAATAAATTGCCGACAGCTTGCAACGTTACTCAAAGAAAATAATTATATTATATTAATGCAACCTCAACTGTTAAAATACCTAAAAGGATTAACGCAAGGTCAGTTAGTGTACATCTAGAGATGGCTTCTCAACTGATGGCGTTATTTGATCCATTGGAATGTATTCTGTAAAACCACTTACCCGGTAGGTTCCAAGACTCTCTATGGTCTTAAACTAAGTAACATAAAATAGTGAAATCCAGCAAGTTTGTAAAATTAAAGAGATATTTTTTTTAAAAAAATAAAAAGTGACAATTTAAAAATATCTAACAGTATTGTGAATAAAATCCCAAATAGTTCTTAAAGTATCACAAGTCCAAAAATGTCATGTTCCAGATGAATTCCAGTGGTGATTAAAATATTTTCCGATATTGAATGTGCTGACCCGCCTTTAGTCTCGCACGTGCTAATTTGTCAATGGCTTGGAATATGGGAATGTGTTAACAGCTTTGATTTATCACAATAATAGAATCCAAAATGTCTTGAATGAATTTACTAAGATTCCGAAATAATGATTTAGTCCAAAAATAGTATTTATCATTTTGTAGTTTCAGTGAATAATAACTTGAACAAATAAATCCACGTGAATTAAAAACTGAAAGCAATAAAAAGACTGATTCCGCTTGGATGTTATGGTAGGAATGAGTAATTTTGAACTAAACAACATTATTATAAAAACCCAAGACAAAAACAAAATATACCCAGAATGACGGCCAGTTACCATTCGAAATCATTCTATGTTGTCAACAAAATCAGAAATATCCAAGTGATAAGGTAATGCCCTAAAATCAGATTTAAGTAAACATGTTCACCACTCTTAATAATAATTTGAATATTTAACCGTAGCCATAGAGAAATATAAGTTATACCTTGTGTTGTTTACAAAATGTGTGTGTGACTTAGATTTGTCAGGTAGTTTTAGCACATTTTCACTCATATCGCTACAATGTTTGCAGTATGGCACTTTATAGTGATGTCTAGCACTGGGGCATCATGCCGTATACATATAGCATCGTATCCCATCCAGTCACATGATCCTGAAAATATAAACCCTTAACTTGTATTTCGGACTCAGATCAATCTCATATATATATATATATATATATATATATATATATATATATATATATATATATATATATATATATATATATATATATATGAAAAGAAGATTTATGAAATAAAATTGTCTGTTTCATATTAGTAAAATATACACATGATAGTATAATAATTAAAGTTACCGTTACCAGTCTATGCTCTTAAAATAAGTAACAGAAAAGAGTGATGACAAGAAGCTTTATAAAATTTTCAATAATTAATCTTTTTCCCTAGAATATAAAGTGAAAAGTTAGAAAAATTAACCTCCGGCTTTACGAATTAAATCCAATAATAATCCAAGAATTACAAACACAAGTCCTATCAATGAAACGTTCTATGTAAATCTCAGTTCAAATCTTGATGAAATTCAAGATGGAAGGCGATGACCTCTGTAATAACTTACAAAGACGCAAATTTGTCAACAGTCTCTTGTTGAATCACATAAATATTACTCCAGGTTAGAATTTAGTATAAATTCCAATGAATGTCTCTGTCCAAGAATAATCAGAGTACTTTTGTATTTCCAGGGAAAACAATCACTTGAATTCAATAATTTGAAGCAAAAATAAATTCGGCCTAAACTGTTCATAACATAATATAACTTAACTTTTCATGTACTTTAAGCCCACCTGACAAACCTTTATAAAACGGTAGTCATAAGACTAACTAAGACGCAAAACAGATCCCGGATGAGGGTCGAAAATTCATTCTTCTGACGAAACAAATAGATGTTTGTTACCACTTGGCACATGATACATGATAAATATCATGTAGTCCAGGTATGACCTTGACTCAACTTAATAATTCTTACACTGATTAAACAAAATTTTTAAAAAGTTGTTCACCAAAACTGTCACTGATTTAGGAACAAGGTCAAGTCCAGTAAACAATTTTATATTACAAAAACATGTAATGAAAAAAAGTCTTAAAAACTAACAAGCAAATTAAATTAAATTAAATATTCATAACACTTCCTCCATAAAAGAAAAAAAAATATTTATATTATAAAGCTTTCTTTTTATCATAGGTCAATTATATATGTGGTTTATAAAAAATAACATAACAAGAAATCCGATGAATGATACAAAGTACACATGAAATAATATATTTCTATACACGTGAAAGAGCATCTGCTATTAAAATATATTTTGCCTTGAGATGCCCGATGTCAATATTATATTCATGTAACACCAAACTCCAACTTAATAATCACTGATTTTTTTTTCTCATCTTGCCGATAAATGTAATGGGGTTGTGATCACTAAACACCGTAATTGGAGAAGGAACGGAACTAATGTAAACTTCAAGGTATTGTAATACCAATATTGAAGCCAAACACTCATTCTTGATTGTGGAATAATTTCTCTGGTGCTTATTTAATTTCTTAGAAAAATAGCACACAACATGATCAACACCATGCTCGTCTTCTTGAATCAATACTGCTCCAACCCCAAAATAACTTGCATCAGCAAACTGTTTAAATGATTGACTGAAATTTGGAGCTGAAAGAACTGGTGTATTCTTCAGTATAGCATTTAACTTATCAAAAGCCTCCTGACATTTTTCAGTCCAATGAAATTTGGTTTCCTTGCTCAATATGTTTTTCAGGGTTTCAGCAATTATGGACAAATCGGAACAAAATTTCCGATAGTATCAAGAAATACCAAGAAATAGCATCAGTTACATTTGAATGATGGGCACAGGGAATTCAGAGATAGCCTTGACCTTAGCATATATAGGTTTAACTTGTCCATGTTCCACGAAAAGTCCTAGAAATGTTACACAAGCACTCACTTTTGGATACATTAATTGTCAAACTTGCATCAGTGAGTCTGTTAAAGAATTTCCGAATTGTCGCTAAATGTTCTTTCGAGGTGTCATTGTAGATGATGACATCATCGATTTAAGCATCACACTTATCTAGACCAGAGGTAATAATGTTCATTAAACGTTGAAAAGTACTTGGTGAACCTTTCATCCCAAACAGCACCATCTCTCTCAAAATACTCCTTTAACATATATATGTGGCAAAGTTGTTTTTGTTTTCGCCTCCCAGGAGTATTTATGATATAATCTAAATCATTTACTTTATTAACATTGTATGGGCTGCAATACCTAATCTGAAGAAACTTCCAAAGAATGGGCAAGAGAGACAGAACTCTATCACCAGACTCAAAAGCTTTCTCCATTGTAGTTCTGTCAAACCATCATTTACCTTTTGACTTGAATTGGCTGGAAAGTTTCAGACATAAAATTTGACCCTTGATCAGTTTGGACAGATTTGGGAAGGCCAAAATGAGTAAAAGCAAAACTTTATCAAGCGTTTACTAGAGTTTTAGTTTTAATATTCCTCAAAGGAATTATATATGGGACTCTTTAATATCTAATGTAATATAATACTGTTTCTTGAACACTTTCAAAATCTTGTGGCCCGGGAATTTCGTTTTCAGACCGTCGTTGTTTTAAAATACCAAAAACCATTACAGATTTTACATTTGCAACGGTTGTGAAGCGAAATAGGTCAGTCTTATCTCTACAGCCGATATTGTTGGCCGATAGCTATATATTTAAAGATAATCGTGACGTTAAACGTAGTGCATATTTATTAGAATATTGAAAATAATGGTCCTTACAAGTTACGATAATTATTATTTAGTGATATGCGTGAGCAGACTCATTCACAATGAAAATGACCATAATATTTGTGTAATTTGAGTAAATAATAAGAACTATTGCACAAGACTATATTATATCATTGAGGTCAGAGGGTTTGATACCACGCATGCCAAATCGTCCAATATACTATATCTTAACGAACGGTGAACAAATTCGGTCAATCTAATCTCTAGAAGCGTGAATAGAAGGCAAGAGTTCATTGAAGGGATAAGTCCACTGCGTGTCTACATCAATACTTCGGTAGGTTATAAAGAATTTCCCCTTGTCCCTATTATACCAGAACACAATGCAGAACACAATGGCGTCTTAGTGTTAATTTCCCGTTTGACCATATAATTATCAAACCTTTCTAACATGGGATCACCTTTAACATGGGATGACCTTTAACGTGTGATAGTCGCTCGACGTAATAAACCAACAAAGATCGTGGATGATTCTTAATTCCCATAGTATTAATAAAATAAGGAGGCCTAATGTTAAGTTTGCGTTTGAGTCTATAATCAACAGACCCTTTTCAGCACTGGATTCCCGTGTTATTAAAACTGTGGCTTAATGTTAGTTTCCCCTTGTCTGTAAAGTGCCATCATGATGCTACCCTCATGTTAGAGGCCAGAATGACGTATTTGAGGCTCGAGTGCTAGGTCAATATTAAATTCCATTTAGAAGTCAGAAAGCCGCACTATCTATCTATATATTTATCAAGAAAACTAAACTTTGGCAAATTTTGAACAATTATTAAACTGCTGAATGGAAAGTTGCCTTATTTCACACTCCAGGTATTTGAAACAGAACTTGCTGCCAATGAGAATTGTAAAATTTAGGATAACCAATTTTTTTTAAAACTCCCCACCTGCTTGAGCTTCTGTTATTTATAAGAGGATAAAATTTATTAACATTTCTAATTCAGAATTTTCCATTGTCCCCATAATCCAACAATAACGACGTGATAATGTTAATTTCCCTTGTCCCTTAATATCACCAAAAACTCGCAGCATAATCTTAATTTTCCTTATGCCCTATAATCTGGGTACCCATTTTAACATAAGATTCCCCTTATGCCCTAATGCACCATTCGTTACTTCTCATGCAATCTAACATCTGTAGTGGTTTTATATTTGCACCGCTGTCCTTTACATCATTATATTAGCAATGGTTTGATTTTCGTCCCTTTTTCCCTTACATTTCAGTGGTTTATTTTCGCCCCTTATTCCCTTACATTGCAATTGTCTCGATTAAATGTTTAGAATTGGAAGAGCTGTTTTATGTTCGTGGGAAATAAAATGACAGCGGACAAAATGCAGCTCGAAAAGTGAAGAAAAACAAAATGCCATCTTTAAGGATATTTTGTTTTAATATTAAGGAATTATGTTAATGTTTTCAAACATTATCCTACATTGCAGTCGCGGCTTTGTTTGCTGTATATTTGTATTTCTCAATAATAGCCTCTTTATACTTTGAGTCATGTGGTATGAATCCGGAGTGATAGTGTACTTTGATGAGAATTAATTATTGGGTTGATTTGTCGGTGTTTGCAACAATCGAACGCCTATCCTAGCGAATCTTTAATAGTTTTGTTCGTCATGTGTACGTCGTCAATGTAGTATATGGGACGGTTGGTCCAGAAAAGGCATTGGGACCTGTATTTATGAATTTTATATCGTACTCTACTGGGATTCGAAACTGCGTCCTCGGTTAAACGGCACAATCGCAACGACTTCTATACCATTTCGAACATGCACTTATCACCAAAAGATGCAGTTACACTGTCAGTGGTATAAGCATCAGTGTGTCGCAGACACAGCCACATGTTGACCCAGTAATTATTTCTAATCTGTACAGTAATTCCTGATACATACGACAGAAATCAATGCATCTAGCTATAATTATAGAGGATTACCAACATACACCAAACATAATGAAAGTGCTATCCCTGGATTCTACAGAAACATGTTTGATAATTCAAACAATAATATAAACTATGTTAGTATTAACAAGCATTCTCGTGTGGAATCATATATATATATATATATATATATATATATATATATATATATATATATATATATATATATATATATATATATATATATATATATATATATATGTATGTATGTATGTATGTATGTATGTATGTTACAACTATATGGTCTTAAATAAATAATATAAAAGAGTGAGAAGCAAGAAGATTTATAAAATTCAATATTTTTTTTTATTTCCCTAGAATACAAAATGAACATGTAAAAAAAAGTTGTTACGGTATTTGGAATCAAATTTCAACAGACAGGCCTACCAATTCATGGGGTATTTCCAATGTTCTAGGGTTAGATTGATATAAACATGCTGCTTACGAAACCAAGTCAGTTATTCAGGTCAGGTAAAAAACGAACTGATTTTGGGCAAGGTCAATTCAGAATTACAATGTCACATTTCAATGTTATAAAATGAAATAAAAATAACTAACATACAATGCATATTAAATATACATAACGCCTCCGCTCATAATGAAAAAGAAAGATTTATGCAATAAATCTTTCTTTAAACTATTAGTTAAATATACATAGAATAAAACATTACATAAGATAAAATATTATAATTGACACAAAGTATACATGAAACCAAATACACGAATAAATTGTTTTTTTTTTCTTTCTTCTATTAATGTACATGAGCCAACATCAAAATCTACTCTTGCCAATGAAAGTATAGGGTTGTGATCAATAAACTCAATAATTGGAGAAGGAGCTGAACTAATATACACTTCGAAATGTTGCAAAGCAAATATCAAAACCAAACATTCCTTCTCGATTGAGAAATATTTTCTCTGGTGCTTATTCAATTTTAATGCCAAAATAGCACACTGGATGATCTACACAATCTTTGTCCTCTTGAGTCAATATTTCTCCAACCCCAGCATCACTTGTATCAACATACATTTTAAATGCTTGGCTGACATTTGGAGCCGAAATAAATGGTACACTCTTAAATATGGCCTTTAACTTATCGAAAAAATCTTGACATTTTTCCGACCAATGAATTTTCGTTTTCTTACTTATTAAATTTTTGAAGGGTTCAGCAAATATGGAAAAATCGCAGCAAACTTTCCGATGGTATCCAGCCATATCCCAAAATCGCATCAGTTGATTTTAGTGATAGGAACAGGGAATTCAGAGAGAGAGAGAGAACACATTGACCTTAGCATCCATATGTTTAACTTGTCCATGTCCCATTAAACGTCATATAAATGCAACACAAGCTTGACAAAACTCACTTGTGCATGCATTAATTGTGAAATTTGTATCACTGAGACTGTCAAAGAATTTCCGAATTGTCGGTTAGTGATCTTTCCAATTCATTGATGTAAGCATCACAGTTATCTAGACCAGATGTAATCATGTTCATTAAACTTTGAAGATTGCAAGGTGAACCTTTCATTCCAAACGGCATCACTTAATATTGATTAAGTCCATCTAGAGTCACGAATGCCGAAATTTGCTTTGCCCTTTCCGTCAGTGCAATTCGTCAGAATCCTTTCAGAAGATTTGGTGACATATTATGTATTTCCAACTTTATCAATGCAGTCATCGATTTTTGACAATGGAATAGAATATGCTCTAGTCACGCTGTTCACCTTTTCTATATTCAGTGCACATTCGGAAAGTAGTATCTTATTTCGGAACAAGTATAGATGGTTAAGTCCAATTACCTTTACTTGGTACTATGAAATCATTATCCAGCAAAAATACTAAATTTCTCTTTTCTATTATTCCTATTTGAGAAGTTTTTGAGTTTCACAGGTGTGTAATGTACACTTTTAAAGTGATGGTAGATTTTATTTCTTTGTGTTGGAACATCTGGAAATAAGTGCTCATATTCAAGTAATAACTCTTTTAGTTCATTCTTTTCTTGTTGCTGCAGATGTGAAAGTGTCTGGTCCAGATTATCCATAATTTATGAATTCCAAAGACTGGTCACACCGAAGTCACTTCAGTCCGATTGCATTCCATCGCTTAAATCCTCTTTGTGTGGGACAGGTTCAACCAAATTGTTAGCATGATTAACCTGGCTATATCTATCAACATTACGGTACTCCTTTATTATATTTATATCACAGGAGTACTATTATTCAAATTTAAAACACTCGTTTTCTTCTTAACTTTATAAGGACCATAATACCTATTATGAAGAAAACTTTGAAGAAGGAACAAGACAGACAGAACTTTATCCACATATTTAAATGTTCTTTCAATTACAGTTCTGTCGTACCTCGAGTTGATGTTGGAGTTGAACTGCTAGATGCATAATTCATGCATAATTTGCTGGAAGACTGTAGATAAAACAATTCAACCCTTGATCAGATTGGACAGATTTGGGAAGGCCAAACTGAGTAAATACATCTTTATCAAAGCTTTAACTATGGGGATAGTTTTAATATTCCTCAAAAGAATTGCCTCTGTGAATGTTGTAGACACACATATGGTCAACATGTGTTGGTTGCCTGACTTGGTCTTAGGTAAGGAACCGACACAGTCTACCATTATTCTGCTAATAAGTTCGGCCAATGCAGGAATAGGTTGCAGATGTGAGTTAGGTAACTACTAACTGGGTTTTTCTATCATCTGACAAGTATGGCAAGACCTGCAGTATTTACACACATCACTTTTAATGTTTTGCCAATAACAATGTTTCAAGATCTTGTGATACGTCTTGTTCATCCCTAAATGACCAACCAAATGAGTGTCATGGGCAAGACTACGAATTTCCTGTCTACATAATTTGGAACAACAGTTGGATAGCTCACTGACCATTGGTCACCAGCAGGTACCTCGTGTGGTCTCCATTTTTTCATAATGACTCCTTTTTATAAAAAGTAACAAAAAAATAACGAACAGCTACTTCTCTGACTTCAGTTTTGCAAATAGTTCTCTGAAATTAATAGGATATCTCCGGATTTTTCTTCCTGTTCGACAATATTGAATGTCGCTTGACACCCTAATTAGAAAAAAGAGGATGAGTAAATAAAAGATGATCACTGTAACCAATACCCTTTGATTTATTCAAACAAGGAGCAAACGCGACTTCATTTAAAGCATGAACAATACATGTGTCAGCTAAGGAATAATTTTCTGATCAACATCATTACGAGCTTGGTTAGCCATAGCTTTAGTTGCTGTAAATCAGGGATTTCATTTTCAATAGGATGAACCTTCTGATCCAAATAAGGCTTGTCAGTTACAAGTTGAGTAACAACAACCTTATCTCCGACTAGGTCATTATCTGATCATAAGTGAATACCCTCGATGATTAAAGAAACACTATTCGGACTGTCACAGGTACTGAGATTAAATCTGATGACAAATTTATACAATGGGGAGAACCTTCAAGAAACCGCAGTCTACTCACAGGATAAGAACTCTCTCACTAGAAGAAAACTTTTTAGAAAAAGGCGAAGTACCTGATAATAAAAGACCCTGAGAAGCTGATGTGTCACTTAACATTTTAATAGGGATAGGATTAGTAGAATCACTAAGGAGTAATAGAGAACCGTTCAACATGAATGATTTATAATTCTCCATTCATCAGACAGGGGTTAGTTTGACCTAACAAATGTATTGATTTCAATACAAGACCATGACTTTGACTTCTTAGAAATAAGAGAATCTGGAATAGATCGGCCTGATTTTATTGCTTTTTGTTCAATTTGTAGCCATCAGAAATAATGTTCCTTTCTTCGTGCAATAGGTAAACGTAGGAAGAGATAAGGGCTTCTGATCAATCCTACCAGAAATATGATTCCTAAAAGTTGTGCATGTTTGAAATTTGGTAATGTTCGTATTAGGCTGAAATTCTTTTTTTTTTTACCAGAAGACTGCTGAGTGGAAGACTTACTGGCAAAAGAAAGTTTATGAGCTAAGTGAGCTAAGGAATACTCCACAGCTGTACGAGCAACATTGTCTGAAGTCTCGACCTTATTCTCATTTAAGTCTTAACGTCAATATGTTTGCAATTAGTTTACTCTTCAACTAATATGAGTTGTCAATTTGGCATGTGTTTATCGAATTTCATTTTTATGCTTCCTAAACTTTTTTCTACAAATTTCAGGTACCAACTGCGTGCTGTACTCACAGGGAAGTGTATATGTCACGAGCTTTATCAAAAAGTGCGCTTTGTAACAACAGAGACCAATGCTCTCTTGACCATTTTCAAATTTTCAGCAATTTTATTTCAAAATGAGGAAAATATTTATCTACTTCTTCGTCTGTAAAAGGGGTACCAACCTAATATTCTTAGTAACATCAAAAGAGGGTACTAACCTGATATTCTTATCATCGACATTTAAGCTTGTCTGTAAAGTGGACACGTGCGCTTCACTTTTCAGACCAAATTCTTTTACTATAAATTGCAAATCCCTTTTTTCATTTTCTCTTTCTCTCTGTAATTATCTCTCTTCTTTTGCATATTGCATCTTTTGTGTTAACTTGTCTTCTCATTCTCTCTCTTTCCTATTTCTGTAACTGCACTTGTAGTTGTGTCCCTCTTTCTGAAGCTGCAATTGTCTTTCTTGAAGCTCAAACTATCTTAAATCTATTTCATTCTTGTATTTTAATATCTATTCCATACCGTGAAAGTTATAGCCAGATGAAGATGCATTAATCAAATACTAAGCACTTTCATCAAAAACATTTTTCTACCAAATATTGGACCAATAATATATTTTGTTGTTGCTTCGTTAAAGAGCCTTGTCCTCAGAAAGATCATCTTTTCTGGCAAGCTGGAGCAGTTCATTCTTTTCCAAGGCTTCTGACCATTCCTGGGTAGGATTTGAAATAAGATCCTCCACTTTCGAAATTGTAAAGGTTTTCTGGTTTCTCTATTAATTTCTAAAACGCAAAATGATACCTAGGACTTAAAAATTCCAAAACAAGATGAATTTTAAAAAATTTCTTGGACGTTGTTGGAGCGATTCGTATCCCAGACGAGCCCAAAATTTTCTATTATGACACTATGTTTTTAAAATAAGTGTGAGTGTTTGTGGATGTGTGTGCGTGCGTGCGTATGTGTGTGTGTTTTTGATTTTTATCGTAGTTTTAACAATTTCTCAGTCATATGGGAACGATGTCTGCAGTGTGGCAGTTTATAGTGAGTCTAGCACTGGGGTATCATGCTACTTCTGGGATATGACACCTGGTGATGATTTTGAAATTTTAGCTAATCTTGCATTGAAAACCTTATCACCAGTCTTCCAGCGTTGCTGTCACATTCGCTATAATATTTTTCAGCTGTTCTTTTTTTTGTATTATGTCATCTCAATAAAACGGTTACTATTTTTATCATCCGGGAAACGAACTTTTTAAAAGTTGTTTTGGAACCATTTAAATAGAGCGAAAATTGAAGAAGGTGGTGGCTATGGTTATGCCGAAAATGTGAAAATCTTTGTTACGACGAAGATTATCACCATTGCAGATTTTTCATACAAGATGATTTCATTGTTAATTTATCTAATGAGGGATACGAAATTATGCTGAAAACTGTTCAAGCAAAAATAATTATTGATTACAAAAAGAAAAACAAACATATGAAGTTGTCTAGAAATAGATGTACAACAATAAAAGCTGATAATAATTTTAAAAAATTTATAATTAGCAAGAAAAAACCACATAGTTTTATGCCATTGACCGAAACATATTTTGAATATTACAGTGAAACAAATCATGAACAGGTTTTGCCGAACGCACAAAAATAGTTGGATACGAAGATTAAAAGACAAAGGTAAGGCATAGTAAATCCTAATCATCTATCCAGACATTCAGACTTATTGATTTCACTAATAGAAATCCCGAGGACCAAACGTTCGTCCATCCAGCAAATGTATATGATGAGGTCATACATTTTAAATTAAAGGAATTAATTACAGAGAAGAACACATCCCACATACGCGATGACATACTGCTGAACAAATATAGTCATTAGAAAATACTATTGCACGAAGACAGCCACATGAAACTACTGTTTCATAAAGAGAGGTAACCCAAGTTCCAGGGAAAATACGTTGAAATGTATGTAGGAATTTTTAACTGATAGAAACGAATCTAACAGAAATAAACAAGGAAATACTGATTTTAGTGAATGCATTGGTAAACATTACCGTTGCACATGCCGCGACGTAAATCCAAGTAATCAGTCATCAAATCCGAGTAATCAATCAATCAAACCAGGGACTTACTCGTGAACATTACCAAAGACATTTACCTGTAAGTTCCTAACACGATGAAAGTTTCAGTATTTTCATTGTTAAGCTTTAGAAGAAAAGGAATTCGTTCAAAGATTATTTACCCTGTAGTAAGACAGTGTGATCACAGGATATCAAAAAGAAATTTTTGTAACCACATAGAATATAATCACTAAAAGATCTTAAATATTATGCCGTGTGTATGTTTATGATTATAGATTGTAAGGACCTACCTGACATATTAATTTTGTAAACAACATCTTGCATGGCTAATATTTGTCTATCATTGTACGTTATGCGTAAAGATAATTATTAATTTACTTCCATTTAAGCTCTAGATACAGACCTCATTCTGACCTTTTACGGTTCCAGAAACGGATTTTGGTTACAATTTGGAATACTTTTTCATGACAGAGAATTTTCAGAAAATGGTCATTGAGACATAGGTCAAGAGGAGAAGTATATAAACTTACTTACATCAAAACTACCCACTCCTATCTTAACATCCAAAACGGAATTAGTTTTAATTTGAGAGAATTTATTTTATTGAATTTGTTCACTGGAATTACAAAGTTCTCAAGATTTTCAGACTAAATCACTATTTTGGGATTATTGTGGATTCATTCAAGGACATTTTGGATTATATCATTATGGTACATCAAGACTGTTGGCACCTTAGCACATTCAAAATTGGAATTTATTCTCAACACCACTGGAATTCATCAAGAACTTTATACAGTTGGACTTGTGATAAAACTGTTAGGAATATTTGGGATTTAATTCATAATGCTACAATTTTCTTTTTAAATTTTCTCTTTGTATTTTAAGGTAGTATTTTTTTAATTTTGCAAAACTGGTTTTCACTTTTTCTGTTACTTAGTTTAAGACCATATATTCATTTCAACATGCAAAGCTCCGGTAGTGAGTGTGTGTGTGTGTGTGTGTCAAGAGGAAAGAAGTTATCCCATGTTCTCTGGCAGTGGATTTGGCCACTCTTATAATACTTAGTGCTAATTTCATTTATATGATCACATTACATATGAACCGTGTCACTGAAATATCCAATTTATGGAAGCAATCTTTGTATGTTCTTGCTGCCAAGGAGCCGACATTGTTACGAATATATTAAATGTTCCGGAATGTATTAAAAATTACTTGAACGTCAGACCTGTGTCACAGCGTCGCACTCTCGGATAAAATATAGTCGATTTCAGGTTAGACATTGTATAATTTGTTCAATTGGGATTTTCGAGTCTTTATAATTTTATACTCCAATTGATTATTCTTGTCGTCTACATATTCATGTAAAATATATTTATTGTAGCACTCTACTCTTATGCCGTTCTAATAAGAGAAGAATGCAATGTATAACGACGTCAGTTCACCTGCATGCATGCATACACGTTTATCGTATATTACATGGCTCAGTTATTGTAATTTAGCTCTTCCAGGGAGTCGTTAAACTCTTTTGGATTGTTTAACTGGGATAATGTAGTTAATTGTGGACAACGGTGTCATTAGCTCAACGATAATTGTCGATTTAGCGTGAGGATCCAAAGGTTCGGGGGGGGGGGGGCTCCTGATGGGTGGTTCTGAAGTCCGGAAGTGGATTATGCAAGATCATTTATCAATTATTCATCAGATCAGAGTATCGCTGATCCTTATGGGAACGTTTATGAGTGAACAGTGTCATATACGTTTATTTAATATGTTAGGTTCATGACATTGTATGTACGAACATAGCTCTTGTATGTCCTTGATAAGAACCAATCATTTTACTCCTAGAAAAAAAGTTGTTTACTTGACCCTCAATCAAGGCCAGGAACTAAGTCAAAAATAGAAACAAGTGTTTCTATTATTAGGTATTTAAGGAAAACTAAGTTCAAACTGAATTTTCTGGAAAATATCAAATTCCTAGCAAACAAAATTAGAATACATTGACATGTAAAGAATATTAAAAGACTCCAAAATCCACAAACAATCAAATCAAATCAAGCACAACTTAAAACAAATATAAATTAAATCAAATATATATGTAACCTATAATTTTATTAACCAGATTTTATCTTGTTGACAATTTAGAATGGTTTAAAAATGAACATTTGACCCTCATCCTGGTTTTAACTTTGTGTCTTAGTTTTTTTTTAAAAATATAATCTTACATTCCTGAGAAATTATTCATTCTTGCATTTAACTTCTAAGGTAGAATTAATCTTATTGTTGTGTTCAGTATTTCATTTAGGTAAAATTATTTATTCAAATTATTCTTCACTGGAAATAAAATGGTGATCTTCTGTAAAATTCTTGAGACTTGAACATTAGTTTGGAATCATAGTGATTTCAGACAAGGACAATTTGGGACCATATTGTTGTTATACATCAAAAGACTTAGCACATCATGACACTACAGGCTACTGGCACATTAGAATATTTGAGGCTAGAAGCATGTCAACAATCCAATATTGGAACTTATTTGGAATACCAATCAAATTCGGTAGGAACTTTATGCATTTGAAATTGTGATAAGTCTTTAAGGACGATTTTGGATTTAATTTGCACAACTAATTTCTTTTCAAATTTTAACTTTTTATTCCAGGGAAATAAATTATTTGTTGAATTTTGCAAAACTTGTTGGTTTTGCTTTTTTCTGTTGACAAATCCATTTATTGATTATATAAGTTGATACAATCCCTGCATCAATCACACACATCTAAAACTGATATCATCTGTGTTTATTTGTGGAAAATCAATATTATGATTGTATCCATTATGAAATTAAACCATTTTGTTGTATCCATTGATGCAGTTTGTGTGCATGTGCAGAGCAGTGTTTTCAGACATTTTAGTTTAGCTTTCTGAGAGATGGAAAGGTGTTAGCTAGGGCGTCAGAAACTATATTATCAGTAATTTGCATTGTAAGTAAATACTGATATTTTGCATTGGTGTCCTGGGAAATTAATTAATTGTTGAATTTTGCAAAACTTGTTGGTGTTGCTTTTTACTGTTATTTTGTTTAAGACTATTGTTTTGTAATAGATGATATATCAATAAATCATTCATATCTGTTGCTTCATCCCATTACAAAATGAACAAGTTAAAATAAAAAAAAATTCAAGTCACAAGAAGTTGGGAATATTTGCTATAATTATTGATTTTTACTTCAGTATCTGAGACTAGTTTATCCAGGAGACTCAACTGACATTAACAGTACAGAGCTTACATAAAATTAATTTGTCCACATTTTTAGAAGATATTATTAACATTTATAAAATTTTAGGAAAGTATTCCATTTTTTTTACAATCAATATGAATTTCAGTAGAAATGGCATAGAAAATAAAGATATTTTATTTATGTATAGCTTTTCTTTAATTTATTCCTCATTTAGCAATGTTTATATCACTAGCAAAGGAATAAAAAGAATTTAAGTGCAAGATATTGAAAGAAATATCAGGTTACGGTAATATTAAACTTCCCACTCCCCCCTGCATATTTGGTAAATTTGTTTTACCTCCTGCAACAATAAATAAAAAGTACTCATGTCAGTAACTCTATGAATGTTGTCATCCTTTCACTGTATATGATTAATGACTAGAAATGAAACTATTTCTTGACCAGGTGTGAGAAATAGACACCTGCATGTTTATATTCCACATCAAATACATCATGTGTACTTTTGTGGTCCAGCATTTGTCATGTGGAATTAATTGTAAAGAATGATTACAGTGGTTTTCTTCACTAATGTCATCCCTTCTAATGCAGGACATTGCCCTAACCAGAAGGGTGGCCATTCTGGATGGGACAAAACAGATATGGGTAATTATTACATATAACATCAGATAAGCCCAATTAATTTGGAAATATTTAATATTTTCATCTAAATATCACACACATGTTATGGGATCAATGTGATAAGAAAATACCTATCTCATATTAAATAATTATGAATAATCATAAATCATTGTGCAAAACAATTAGTAAACCTTGAAATTGAAATTGGCTTACAAATGCCTGGCTGTACATTTGTTCTTCTTTAATTCCATTTTCCCCCTGCAACAGAACATATTGTATCAAATATTTTTATTTTGAATCTTTCAGAATGTCAAATTTCTTAGCAATGATCACAGAATTCCCCCTTTTCAGGCCAAAATAGCCACATACCCTTAGGTCTCTGAGTATACATGCATAAAGAAAGTAATTATAATAATAGCAATGTCAATAATAACAACCGCATCATTATGTTTATTATAACAACACCATATACAAATACTTACAGTGTTCAAGGCATTTGTATGCAAAACTATGAACAAAACTGTTTGTACAACAGTAAAATGGAGATTTAATTACATGTGCAGTCAGTCATGTGTTCAGAGGCCACTTCAGCATGGCCCAAAATTGAACAACAGGCCTTCTATGCATAAATAACTAACAAGCCATCTCTGCATAAATGACAAATAGGCCATCTATGCATAAATGACTTTCAGGCCATCTTTGCATAAATAACTAACAAGTCATCTCTGTATAAATGCCTAACAGGCCATCTCTGCATAAATGACAAATAGGCCATCTCTGCATAAATGACTAACAGGTCATCTCTGCATAATTGACTAACAGGTCATTCCTGCATAAATGACTAACAGGCCATCTCTGGATAAATGACTAACAGGTCATCTCTGCATAAATGACTGACAGGTCATCTCTGCATAAATGACTAACAGGTGATCTCTGCATAAATGACTAACAGGTGATCTCTGCATAAATGACTAACAGGCCATCTCTGCGTATATGACTAATAAGCCATCTATGCATAAAGGATTAACAGGCCATCTCTGCATAAATGACATAAAGGCCATCTCTGCATAAGTGACTTACAGGCCATCTCTGCATTAGGCCAAAAGTGATCCAGTGGCCAAAAGTGGCTTAAAGCCACCTTTGAAATACATTATGAATTCCATTCACATTGCATACTAAAACTATTTGGAAAGTGTAAAAGGGTATATATAATAAATACAAAATTTAATTTGATTTTTTGTCTTCAAAGTCAGTGATATGACAAATATATCTCAACCTTATGGCTTCAGCTGATCCTTACGCTATACAGAACTTACTTTCTCTGCTGATTTGGAGAAAAAATGCACGATGTTTTGTGTACAGTATACCCTTCTATGGATAACATAGACTAAAATCTGCTATGGATAACATATACCCTTCTATGGATAACAAAGACATTTCTATTAATAACATAGATCAAAATCTGCTTTGGATAACATAGACATTTCTATTAATAACATAGACCAAAATCTGCTTTGGATAACATAGACATTTCTATTAATAACAGAGACCAAAATCTGCTATGGATAACATGGACCATTCTATGGATAACATAGACCAAAATCTGCTAGTACATTATGTACATGCAGGTTAATATAGATTATTGAATTGTACTTGCCAGCCCACCAAAAGAACTTTTCCATATGAATATTTTTGAAAACAGAATTCCATAAACTCTTCTTAAATACCCTTCAGCATTCAGAAATGTGGCCAATATGAGTATGTGAAAAAGCTTGCCACTAGCTTCCTGTGGGTCAGTGATTTTTACCAGGGTTTTCATTGGTTCTTCCTCCACCATTTAACTGGCTGCCATATACAGCCTATCATGTGCTGAAAAATATCATTAAACCCAAAACAACAACAACATTCAGAAATGAACATGCCTTATTTCATACATCCATCAATAATTTTAAACTGACACAAAATGCTATAACCAAATGATTCAATTGCTAGCTTCTTGTGTACAAGTTAATAGACCCCCACCCCAGCTGGTGTTTTACATCTGGATCATTTGGAAGCAATGGAGTTACTAATATTTAGCATCTTGCATAAAGGCTCATCAAAGTCCAAAACATGCTTGAAAATTCTAGCTTTTAAGTGAAATCCGCTTGTTCACATTACTTGGTATTAACTAATGTTGACAAAACACAAGCAAATTCAGTGAATATTTGTCTACCATGGTGAGGTCACAAAAAATATATAATTATGAAATAGGGTCAAGACCCTTATACAAGAGCTCCTGAATTGCAAGACTGAGATGTAAAGTAACTGAATTTTATTGTGATATCTCAAAGAGAATTAGAGTCAAATAAATGGATATATGGTCTTCCATAAGATAAAACCTTGATTTTAATAGATCAAATGCCATAAAACAGTGTAACATACATATACAATGGTCCATCTCTGATTACCTCAAACAGCTTGACAGATACATGAAGAAAAGCAGATGTAAATAAATTCCAATACAATATTGACATGTGACCATGACCTTCAATTCAGATTCCCATTATAAATGGAATACATATTTTAGTGATATTATATACAAGCAAGCCAGATTTCAGTTCCTTATCATGAACAGGTCATAAGTTATAAGGAAAATGTTCTGGAAGTCTGGCATGTGACCATGAACTCAAAGTTAAAAACCACTCCTCCCATATAAGACACGAGTCCTAAGATGTGACACTTCATAAGATAAGGGGTCGTACACATGACGCCATGCTGTGAGGATGGGGCAGGGGGTCAAAAGTTTGTGAGAAAGTAATGAGGGGGAGGAGAGTTGAAGAAATATGATGTCACAATAAATATGCATGGAATGCTTCTTTTAAAAATAATGTCAGAACATAAAAGATTTGTCACCTGCATTCTCAGTCTAGTTTTACTTGCAATAGATAACAACTCTCTCATGGACGACTTATATTGGTATTGTTATCTCAGATGAAATATTGGAGAATTGTTATAACCTTTATCTTGTTTAAACTGTTAAAGTTTTAATTATGTAATTCTTTTTTTAATATAATGTAATACACACTTTAAAAACAAAATGTAGGCTAAATAAACTGCAGGCCTACTGGTGATTAAACTTAGATTTTTGAAAAGTAAAACAATAGGCTAACAGGTTATCACCATCCTGACAACAGTCTGACAAGATCACAGACACACGAGATTAGCAAGTTGAAAGATGGTATTCAGTCTGCAGTGAACGTTTAATCTTTTTATATTTTGTATGTGAAAAAACAACAAACAACGAATGTATATGTTAATTAGGTGAGTAGCGCCAAGGTTGGGCCCTGTGTCCACTGGGATGCTGCTCACTAAAGGAAATAAATATGTCAAATGTAAGCTTTTCATTCTCTCTTTTTATTGGAAATGTGTGTGTGTGTGTGTGTGTGTGTGTGTGATTCGGATTTTTAATGTAGCTTTAACAATTTTTCAGTCATATCACTACAATGTCTCCAGTGTGGCAGTTTATATTGATGTCTAGCACTGAAGCATCATGCTGCAGACATGTAGCATGATGTCCCACCCAGTCACATTTTCCTGACACCAGGCCATCCAGTCCTAACACTAACTTCTTAATGCTGAGCGCAAAGCGAGGCAGCTGTTAGTACCAATTTTATAAGTTGTTGGTATAACTCAGCCAGGGATCAAACCCATGATCTCCCACATCCAAGACGGACACTCTAACCACTAGGCCAATGGTGTGGTCTATTATAAAATATATATTTTATTGAAAATGTTTTGCTGACCCCACTGAAGTGCTAGATTGTAAACAGTCCTACTAGTACAGAGAGTCTTTGAAGCTTGATGACATTAACAAAAAGCAGTCTAAAAAAGACAGGATGAGGGGAGAGAAGAACTTTGAGGACTGAGCCAGAGTGTAACACTAGTAACATTTACGCTGTTGAAACCATACAACATAAGGTGTCCAGTGTTATATTAGTTTTAATTTTCATGACTTTTCAGCAGCCCGAAGCAATGGATAAAATAAAAATTACATCAGTCTTTTTGTAACGCCTATGTGCTAGCATATCCTACAAAAACCAAAAAGACGTACCAAGATGATAAAGTGAAATAGTATCAAGAATGATGGCTAAAACAGTTAATCGTATGTTGCAAGAGCTCAAGACCATCTCCATTCTGAAAAAAAGGATCACTTCTTAACTTTTGGACAAAACAAGCTCCATCAATTTCAAAAAAAGTTTCTACTCAGGATATTTTAGAGTCCAATGAACAACCGAATGACATCTCGAATATCATTACTTCTGAAACGTGACCTTCTACAAGCCATTTGGCTGCTCCAAGAAATGTTACTGTTCAATTAAATTTGAAGTTCCAAATTGATGTCATCAGTTCTGACCTCACTGGTTTGTGTAATTGGCAGAAACAAGGACTACTTTCAAATGAGCAGAACTTAGAGTTAAAAGATGAACAAAAAAGAAAAACTGAGTTGGAAAATAAACTTAAAGAGGAAGGGGAAGATTAATGATCAAAGAAGATCTCAGAAAGCAAGGGATTTAAAAAAATTCAAAACTGAATGCTTTATAGGAAGATAATCCTGAACTCAGCACACAAAACTAAATATTAAGGCCAGATGTGGCCAACCAAAATTCGAAGAGGAACATCCACTGCTTTTACAAACTGTACTGGATATCGCAATGCACGGTTCAGCTTCTCATGAAAAAAGATGGTTTGAAGTCTACAGTAGTATCACAAATTTAGATTAATTAACAGAGGATTTAAAAAAAGATGGATTCAGTATCAGTTTAAGTGGACTTCAGCTTCATCTACTTCCTAAGTTTGTCATCAGAAGGTAAGCGTCATGTAACCCTAAACATATTAATGGCCAGTTTTGCACAGCTCCAATAAGACATTTGGAACAGAAATTTCTCATGGATTCCATACGGAATACTTCAGGAATCCATATGGAAGAGATATGGATTGAAAAACTTATGGAATCAGACAATTTATTCCATATCAATTCCATAAGTACTTCATATAAATTTGAAGAAAACACATGCATGTCAGTTTTCTTTCATTTATTTCCACAGATGTTTAAAACAGACAAAGACATGACCAAAAAAGTAGAGAAAATATAAACATGATCAAAATATTAATATCTGGTGGTACAAGCACAGATGAATCTTTGGATTTGGTGCAAGGTGGATTTGGGGCTTGATCTGATGTTTACTCAAAAAAATAATTTTTTTGACTTCCTATTAAAATATGCTCTACAAAAATCATTCCCTAGTGAAAGTGAAAATGTGACTGAAATTTCAGCAAAATCAAAGTGAAAATTTTTTTACATTCACTCAAATGTCCTTTTCACTAACATTGTGGTATTTTACGAGATTTTACCAAACTTTCTGAAAATATCAGTGAAATTTTGTGATTGAAATTTCACTGATAGTTTGACAAAAATTGTGAAAATATAGTGATATTTTGTGATTGTAATATCAATGACATTTCAATAAAATATCAATAAGATATAATACAATTTATTGTTTCTTGTACAATTTGAATGATTTTCAGCAGCATTTATATTTCCTGTTTCTGATAGCTGTAATTTTATAATTCATTTTGGGCACAATTTATAACTTCTTTCCACATCTTTTCTTGTTATATTTCTTTTTCAAATTTTGTTGTTGTTGTTGTTGTATTTTTGTCTAACTTCAATTTGACTTAACTGCCCTCAAGCAAGTTTTCTTCTTGTTTTCCGTTTTAAAACAGAACTGCGCTTTTCTCCTGACCTGAATCTGATTTTTCCTCGATATGGATCCTTTTTTCTAATATCGTCTCCGAAACTTTTTTTTAAATAATGCTCTGTCTGGTCCCATTCTGGAATGAGCTTTCTAATAAGTATTTGTTCCATTTATTGTTTAACAGATGGTCGCTGTAAAGAACTTTCTGATTGGTCAAAATTTTGTACATGCCTAACGAATGGTTGGGTAATGGAAACTGATGGGAATGAGCATGTTTGCTAAACATGGAGATTCAAATTTTTGATCTGGTTATGAGATTAAATAAACATGTGAAAATGTGCAGCAATGAGAATAGCTTGAATGCAGTGTCAATGGGAACGTAACTGGTCAGTCTGTATGAAAACTGAATGCAATGCCAGGACTAGCATTTTGCTTTTTGTGCCTTAAAGAGCTTTACAGTAGCAGCTAACATGCTAAACAGGACAAGGAATTGAACCAGGATGATTTCAAAGTTATTTAACTCCAAACTGATTAATTTCCAGAATTTAAGGAGGGACAATGTATAGATCACTGGTGGGAATTGTTGCCGGATACCCATGTCTATCAAAGATAGTCATACCTTTGTGGAATTTTCTTGGTCGAAAAGTAGAATCATTCAATATTGTGAGGCATTATTGTGTATATTATCAAAATATTCTAAGTGTGTTAGAATTCAGTGTCAATTAAGAGTAATTATATCATGATAAATATTTGTCATGGCTGCTTATGGAACAAGGGCTAATTCAAGAGACCACAACAGTATCATAGTTCGTACATTAATCAAAAATCAAGTCTGCAATACAAGTGACATATGGCTGGCTACTAGCATTTCTTCTTTTCATAATCAGTGTTTCAAACGGATGCTTTTCTGTAATTGTGCATTATTTTCACAGTTGAATTTTTTAATGCAGATTAATATTTTATAGTTTATATAAGTCTATATGTTCACAGATGCCTGTGTATATGTTCCAGGCTTGATACTTTGATTTTTAAAATCACTAATTTAGTGTCAAGCCAGATTCTTCACATCATGTTGAATATACTGTATATGTTGTACATCACAGATAGAAGGCCTCAAGGTAGATTATTTCTGTTACTAATTGAGTTACCTTCTCTAAATAAAGTCTTTATTATTATTATTATTATTATTATTAACTCCCATATCTCTTGCCTTGGATGTAATATAATTACAACATCTGTATATTTATTTTCATGCACACTTAAATATCACCTTGGTTAATAAAGTCCTGTTTAATTCTTATCCATTATTTCTTTGAAACCTACTGAAATATCTGAAAAACTACTGAAACTTCAGTAAAATACTATATAATTATCAAAATTTAATGAAATCTCACGAAAGTTTTAGTCCAATTTTTTGTGAAACCTCACAAATATTTCAGTGAAATTTTAGTGAGATCTCACCACAATTTCAATGAAAGTTTTGGTCAAAATACTTGTGAAATCTCGCCAAACTTTTAAAGTAAAATGAAAAAGACTTAAGTGATGCCATCATGGATTAGGTTTTGTAAGCAGGAAAGAAAATGAGGACAAGAGAAGCCTAAATCTTATTTGATAATGTCTGTCAAAATAGAATTTATGATCCATTTTAAAAATTACTGTGAATATTTATCATTGATTCCCAATAATATCTAAAAATCATTAGGCAGTTTAATAGAAATCTGAAGTATATTTTTTATGGTTTAGGCAGAAAGCGCTTAAAAAACCCGTCTGAAATCCACCTTGACATTTTCATTATTGGATGGAGTTTCTGCAGGTATTTCCATCTAATTAGGCAGAAGTAAAGATTCCACCTAGTAACATATAGTAATTTGCATATTTCGAACTATATTCCACCCTGAATCTGCTCTGAATCTGCCTAAAAGTGATAATAAGGGGATTCTATGCTAAATAAGCAGAATAAACAGATTCCGCCTAGTAGATGGAATAAACAGATTCCTCCTAGTAATAGACGGAGTAATTTGCATATTTCAGGCCATATTCCACCCTGAATTCATTTAAAATTTATAATAAGTGGAATCTAGGCTTTAGCTGAAATCCTCTTTAAAATTCCACCTGGAATCTGGTTAAAGTCAGGGCGGAAGTTTTCATACAGGAAACAATAGCATGGTTTGTGGGCATTAAATCTTTAGGAGGACAGGCTGAGAGTCAGACTGACACTAAAGGAACCTCTGATGTGGATGTTTTTGTTGCTTTCTCAGTCATGAAGTTCCTATTTGCCTGGATAAATGGCCATCTTACTTCATAAGTGCAGTCTTCTGGTTCCATACATTTTGCTGCATAAGACATTTTTCTAAATAAATCTCTCATTTCTGGAACAATTGAAATACATAGTCATGTCCAGCCTAACTGGAAAATAACTTTGCTTCCAACATGTCTCCCAAAAGACATCATCTACTTCACCTTTTTTATGTGTCTTACTGTAATGTTGTATCTAATGTGCATTAAAGAAAAAAGTCACTAAAGCATTTTGCACTGGACCAAGACAGAACAGTTCACAAGGTCTGGTCAGTGGTGACACCAATTAATATGTTCTATTACAAATCCATCTACCTGTAGTCACATCAATTAATATGATGTATTACTAATCTATCTACCTGAAGAAAACTCTTGAATAAACAAAGCACTGGATATCATAATTATCAGCTGTCATTTGCATCTTTATTTGATGCAGTCTGACATTCACTGTTTGCCTTCATAAGTGTCTTTTTCCGCAATGATGGGCTCATCTTGTGCCCAGCAATTGATGGTTCACTTACTGTACTCTGCAGTCGTCTCTTCTGCTCTCTGTAAGAAAGAGAATAATGGATCTATGACTAGAATACTGCATAAGATATGTTTGATATTAAAGTAATCGATGAACATGTCTAGTGGCTTACATGAATATGTCTAGTGGCTTACATGAATATGTCTAGTGGTTTACATGAACATGTCTAGTGGCTTACATGAATATTTCTAGTGGCTTACATGAACATGTCAAGTGGCTTACATGAACATGTCTAGTGGTTTACATGAATATGTCTAGTGGCTTACATGAATATGTCTAGTGGCTTACATGAACATATTAAGTGGCTCACATGAACATGTCTAGTGGCTTACATGAATATGTCTAGTGGCTTACATGAACATATTAAGTGGCTCACATGAGCATGTCTAGTGGCTTACATGAACATGTCTAGTGGCTTACATGAACATGTCTAGTGGCTTACATGAACATGTCTAGTGGCTTACATGAACATGTCTAGTGGCTTACATGAACATGTCTAGTGGCTTACATGAACATGTTTAGTGGCTTACATAAACATATCTAGTGGCTTATATGAACATGTCTAGTGGCTTACATAAACATGTCTAGTGGCTTACATGAACATGTCTAGTGGCTTACATAAACATGTCTAGTGGCTTACATGAACATGTCTAGTGGCTTACATGAATATGTCTAGTGGCTTACATAAACATGTCTAGTGGCTTACATGAACATGTCTAGTGGCTTACATGAATATGTCTAGTGGCTTACATGAATATGTCTAGTGGCTTACATAAACATATTAAGTGGCTCACATGAGCATGTCTAGTGGCTTACATGAACATGTCTAGTGGCTTACATGAACATGTCTAGTGGCTTACATGAACATGTCTAGTGGCTTACATGAACATGTTTAGTGGCTTACATGAACATTTTTAGTGGCTTACATAAACATATCTAGTGGCTTATATGAACATGTCTAGTGGCTTACATAAACATGTCTAGTGGCTTACATGAATATGTCTAGTGGCTTACATGAATATGTCTAGTGGCTTACATAAACATGTCTAGTGGCTTACATCAACATGTCTAGTTGCTTACATAAACATGTCTAGTGGCTTACATGAACATGTCTAGTGGCTTACATGAATATGTCTAGTGGCTTACATAAACATGTCTAGTGGCTTACATGAACATGTCTAGTGGCTTACATGAATATGTCTAGTGGCTTACATGAACAGTCTAACCTGGCTTTAAAATTGTTACTATTAAATAATCACCTGCCTTAAAGAGCTACTTTTTACAATCCTTAAATCTAAATTATTTTTGTAAATAAATTTCCATTAACACAGTTCTGCACAGTACTCATTCCCTATAAGACTGTTCACTGAAGCCACAAACCTGTAAAGTGTTAAAGGTGAGGTGGCTTTATAATGGGAAACACTACATATAATACTGCCAATGCCAGGTATAATGGTATCCATGACCATCCTGACTTGTAAAAAGGATTTTGTAATTCTAAGACACCATATACATACAGACTCTGATACAAGCACTTTAACCAAATCTACATATTGATTGTTTCATTTTCTTTTAAAATTTATTTCATTTGCGTTGTGTTTATATTCCATTTATGTCTTCATTTATTGCCTCATCTTTACAGTCTCAAAAATGCATTCTGATTTAACTTTGATTCATTGTTTCCTTTAAAAACTAAATAAATTGCATTTACTGAAGTTTGCTATACCATTTTCAAGAATGTTAATGTGAGAGAACTATTTCTTTAATAAAATAGCAAATGCAAGAGGTATCTATGAATCTAAGATAACTAAAAATATAAGTGCAATCAATTCAAAATTTTAGTTTCTGAGTCTTTGGCAGGAAATGTTATTTTCTTTTTTTTCATTCAGTGCAAAAATGAACATTGCACAGACACAGTGATGATGTCATGATGTTAATGACAGTTGTGTTTGCCTCAGCAAAATCAATGTCATGGCTTGAAAATAGTGAAATCTGTGTAAATAATCTGATTCCAGACTACCATGCAAAAGGGTTCTTGGCTTTAGATTTAGTATCAACCTGCAAATAATTGATATTAAAATGTATTTATGAAATGCCTTCAAGTTTCTTTAATTTACATTGATTTTTCTTTGTTCTGAAATGTGTATTTACATTTTCCATTTTCTTCAAAACTCAGGCATTATTTCATTTACATATATTCTGTATTTTGCTTTTATTTCATTGGTAAAAATACCTGTTTCTGGGTCTATAGTTAGGAACCACTGTACTTTTTAGGAAGCAAATATTCTCTCTTCCCATAGGTGAATAATGAAAGCCCATTTAGCTGCACAATGCTGTACTAAAAACCAGACTGAATGTCAGCAAACAAGTTGTCTCCCTTATCCTGCACAACACTGCAATTTTAAACAACTCCCATACCAACATTTTTAGTTTATTCATAGCTCACACACTCATTAAAGATAAATTTCTAGGTCTTTTCCACAAAGGAATTCTTTTTTTCAAGGTTCATATATGACCATTATTGGATGGAACTGAAGAACAGTTTTGCTTAGAAAATGTGCATCTTCCATTAATCCAAAAGATGTTTCGGTTTCTAGAGTCTCCCAAAACATCTGAATGTGACATATGAACATGTACTAAACCATAAAATGTATCACAAGAAACAAGTCTGTCTAATGTATATTCAATTATTCATATAAGTTGTCATGTAAAGTCATTTCAATATAATGAACAAAAATGTTGACTTTGCTGAACTGCATTATGTTGATATGAGGAAACAAAAATAGAATGAACATAATTAGTTTTATTTCTTTTCAATCTTTCAATTTTAAAGAAATCAGAATTATCAGTTGTGAATCTAGATAATGATGTCTCAGTTACAATAATTATGAAAATCAAATGTTATTAGTGACATTATAAAACCATATACAAGGATTTGGTACATGTGCCAACTGTTATTAGAGTCATTATAAAACCATATACAAGGATTTGGTACATGTGCCAACTGTTACTAGAGTCATTATAAAACCATATACAAGGATTTGGTACATGTGCTGACTGTTACTAGAGTCATTATAAAACCATTATACAAGGATTTGGTACATGTGATGTCTGTTATTAGTGTCATTATAAAACCATATACAAGGATTTGGTACATGTGCCAACTGTTACTAGAGTCATTATAAAACCAAATACAAGGATTTGATACATGTGATGTCTGTTATTAGTGTCATTATAAAACCATATACAAGGATTTGGTACATGTGCCAACTGTTACTAGAGTCATTATAAAACCATATACAAGGATTTGGTACATGTGCTGTCTGTTATTAGTGTCATTATAAAACCATATACAAGGATTTGGTACATGTGCCGACTGTTATTAGTGTCATAAAACCATTATACAAGGATTTGGTACATGTGCCGACTGTTACTAGAGTCATTATAAAACCATATACATGGATTTGGTACATGTGCCGACTGTTATTAGAGTCATTATAAAACCATATACATGGATTTGGTACATGTGCCGACTGTTATTAGTGTCATTATAAAACCATTATACAAGGATTTGGTACATGTGATGTCTGTTATTAGTGTCATTATAAAACCATATACAAGGATTTGGTACATGTGCCAACTGTTACTAGAGTCATTATAAAACCATATACAAGGATTTGGTACATGTGCCGACTGTTATTAGTGTCATAAAACCATTATACAAGGATTTGGTACATGTGCCGACTGTTACTAGAGTCATTATAAAACCATATACATGGATTTGGTACATGTGCCGACTGTTATTAGAGTCATTATAAAACCATATACATGGATTTGGTACATGTGCCGACTGTTATTAGTGTCATAAAACCATTATACAAGGATTTGGTACATGTGCCAACTGTTATTAGAGTCATTATAAAACCAAATACAAGGATTTGATACATGTGATGTCTGTTATTAGTGTCATTATAAAACCATTATACAAGGATTTGGTACATGTGTCAACTGTTATTAGAGTCATTATAAAACCAAATACAAGGATTTGATACATGTGATGTCTGTTATTAGTGTCATTATAAAACCAAATACAAGGATTTGATACATGTGATGTCTGTTATTAGTGTCATTATAAAACCAAATACAAGGATTTGGTACATGTGTCAACTGTTATTAGAGTCATTATAAAACCATATAAAAGGATTTGGTACATGTGCCGACTGTTATTAGAGTCATTATAAAACCATATACATGGATTTGGTACATGTGCCGACTGTTATTAGTGTCATTATAAAACCATATACAAGGATTTGGTACATGTGCCAACTGTTATTAGAGTCATTATAAAACCATATAAAAGGATTTGGTACATGTGCTGACTGTTATTAGAGTCATTATAAAACCAAATACAAGGATTTGATACATGTGATGTCTGTTATTAGTGTCATAAAACCATTATACAAGGATTTGGTACATGTGTTAACTGTTATTAGAGTCATTATAAAACCATATACAAGGATTTGGTACATGTGCTGACTGTTATTAGAGTCATTATAAAACCATATACAAGGATTTGGTACATGTGATGTCTGTTATTAGTGTCATTATAAAACCAAATACAAGGATTTGGTACATGTGCCGACTGTTATTAGTGTCATTATAAAACCATTATACAAGGATTTGGTACATGTGCCGACTGTTATTAGTGTCATTATAAAACCATTATACAAGGATTTGGTACATGTGCCGACTGTTATTAGTGTCATTATAAAACCATATACAAGGATTTGGTACATGTGCCAACTGTTATTAGAGTCATTATAAAACCATATAAAAGGATTTGGTACATGTGCTGACTGTTACTAGAGTCATTATAAAACCATTATACAAGGATTTGGTACATGTGCCGACTGTTATTAGTGTCATAAAACCATTATACAAGGATTTGGTACATGTGCCGACTGTTATTAGAGTCATTATAAAACCAAATACAAGGATTTGATACATGTGATGTCTGTTATTAGTGTCATTATAAAACCAAATACAAGGATTTGATACATGTGATGTCTGTTATTAGTGTCATTATAAAACCAAATACAAGGATTTGATACATGTGATGTCTGTTATTAGTGTCATTATAAAACCAAATACAAGGATTTGGTACATGTGCTGACTGTTATTAGAGTCATTATAAAACCATATACAAGGATTTGGTACATGTGCTGACTGTTATTAGAGTCATTATAAAACCAAATACAAGGATTTGGTACATGTGCTGACTGTTATTAGAGTCATTATAAAACCATATAAAAGGATTTGGTACATGTGCCGACTGTTATTAGTGTCATTATAAAACCATATACAAGGATTTGGTACATGTGCCAACTGTTATTAGAGTCATTATAAAACCATATAAAAGGATTTGGTACATGTGCTGACTGTTACTAGAGTCATTATAAAACCATTATACAAGGATTTGGTACATGTGCCAACTGTTATTAGTGTCATAAAACCATTATACAAGGATTTGGTACATGTGCCGACTGTTATTAGTGTCATTATAAAACCATTATACAAGGATTTGGTACATGTGCCGACTGTTATTAGTGTCATTATAAAACCATTATACAAGGATTTGGTACATGTGCCGACTGTTATTAGTGTCATTATAAAACCATATACAAGGATTTGGTACATGTGCCAACTGTTATTAGTGTCATAAAACCATTATACAAGGATTTGGTACATGTGCCAACTGTTATTAGTGTCATAAAACCATTATACAAGGATTTGGTACATGTGCCGACTGTTATTAGTGTCATAAAACCATTATACAAGGATTTGGTACATGTGCCGACTGTTATTAGAGTCATTATAAAACCAAATACAAGGATTTGATACATGTGATGTCTGTTATTAGTGTCATTATAAAACCAAATACAAGGATTTGGTACATGTGCCGACTGTTATTAGTGTCATTATAAAACCATTATACAAGGATTTGGTACATGTGCCGACTGTTATTAGTGTCATTATAAAACCATTATACAAGGATTTGGTACATGTGCCGACTGTTATTAGTGTCATTATAAAACCATATACAAGGATTTGGTACATGTGCCGACTGTTATTAGAGTCATTATAAAACCAAATACAAGGATTTGATACATGTGATGTCTGTTATTAGTGTCATTATAAAACCAAATACAAGGATTTGATACATGTGATGTCTGTTATTAGTGTCATTATAAAACCAAATACAAGGATTTGATACATGTGATGTCTGTTATTAGTGTCATTATAAAACCAAATACAAGGATTTGGTACATGTGCTGACTGTTATTAGAGTCATTATAAAACCATATACAAGGATTTGGTACATGTGCCAACTGTTATTAGAGTCATTATAAAACCATATAAAAGGATTTGGTACATGTGCTGACTGTTACTAGAGTCATTATAAAACCATTATACAAGGATTTGGTACATGTGCCAACTGTTATTAGTGTCATTATAAAACCAAATACAAGGATTTGGTACATGTGCCGACTGTTATTAGTGTCATTATAAAACCATATACAAGGATTTGGTACATGTGCCAACTGTTATTAGAGTCATTATAAAACCATATAAAAGGATTTGGTACATGTGCTGACTGTTACTAGAGTCATTATAAAACCATTATACAAGGATTTGGTACATGTGCCAACTGTTATTAGTGTCATAAAACCATTATACAAGGATTTGGTACATGTGCCGACTGTTATTAGAGTCATTATAAAACCAAATACAAGGATTTGATACATGTGATGTCTGTTATTAGTGTCATTATAAAACCAAATACA
Organism: Sinohyriopsis cumingii; assembly: GCA_028554795.2. NCBI lineage: Eukaryota > Metazoa > Mollusca > Bivalvia > Unionida > Unionidae > Sinohyriopsis > Sinohyriopsis cumingii. The sequence continues at coordinate 26,694,902 of CM068830.1, read as the reverse complement.
AGGATTTGGTACATGTGCCGACTGTTATTAGTGTCATTATAAAACCATTATACAAGGATTTGGTACATGTGCCGACTGTTATTAGTGTCATTATAAAACCATTATACAAGGATTTGGTACATGTGCCGACTGTTATTAGTGTCATTATAAAACCATATACAAGGATTTGGTACATGTGCCAACTGTTATTAGAGTCATTATAAAACCATATAAAAGGATTTGGTACATGTGCTGACTGTTACTAGAGTCATTATAAAACCATATACATGGATTTGGTACATGTGCCGACTGTTATTAGTGTCATAAAACCATTATACAAGGATTTGGTACATGTGCCGACTGTTATTAGAGTCATTATAAAACCAAATACAAGGATTTGATACATGTGATGTCTGTTATTAGTGTCATTATAAAACCAAATACAAGGATTTGGTACATGTGCCGACTGTTATTAGTGTCATTATAAAACCATTATACAAGGATTTGGTACATGTGCCGACTGTTATTAGTGTCATTATAAAACCATTATACAAGGATTTGGTACATGTGCCGACTGTTATTAGTGTCATTATAAAACCATTATACAAGGATTTGGTACATGTGCCGACTGTTATTAGTGTCATTATAAAACCATTATACAAGGATTTGGTACATGTGCCGACTGTTATTAGTGTCATTATAAAACCATTATACAAGGATTTGGTACATGTGCCGACTGTTATTAGTGTCATTATAAAACCATATACAAGGATTTGGTACATGTGCCAACTGTTATTAGAGTCATTATAAAACCATATACAAGGATTTGGTACATGTGCCAACTGTTATTAGAGTCATTATAAAACCATATACATGGATTTGGTACATGTGCCGACTGTTATTAGTGTCATAAAACCATTATACAAGGATTTGGTACATGTGCCGACTGTTATTAGAGTCATTATAAAACCAAATACAAGGATTTGATACATGTGATGTCTGTTATTAGTGTCATTATAAAACCAAATACAAGGATTTGGTACATGTGCCGACTGTTATTAGTGTCATTATAAAACCATTATACAAGGATTTGGTACATGTGCCGACTGTTATTAGTGTCATTATAAAACCATTATACAAGGATTTGGTACATGTGCCGACTGTTATTAGTGTCATTATAAAACCATTATACAAGGATTTGGTACATGTGCCGACTGTTATTAGTGTCATTATGAAACCATATACAAGGATTTGGTACATGTGCCAACTGTTATTAGAGTCATTATAAAACCATATAAAAGGATTTGGTACATGTGCTGACTGTTACTAGAGTCATTATAAAACCATATACATGGATTTGGTACATGTACCGACTGTTATTAGTGTCATAAAACCATTATACAAGGATTTGGTACATGTGCCGACTGTTATTAGTGTCATTATGAAACCATATACAAGGATTTGGTACATGTGCCAACTGTTATTAGAGTCATTATAAAACCATATAAAAGGATTTGGTACATGTGCTGACTGTTACTAGAGTCATTATAAAACCATATACATGGATTTGGTACATGTGCCGACTGTTATTAGTGTCATAAAACCATTATACAAGGATTTGGTACATGTGCCGACTGTTATTAGAGTCATTATAAAACCAAATACAAGGATTTGATACATGTGATGTCTGTTATTAGTGTCATTATAAAACCAAATACAAGGATTTGGTACATGTGCCGGCTGTTATTAGTGTCATTATAAAACCATATACAAGGATCTGGTACATGTGCCGACTGTTATTAGTGTCATTATAAAACCATTATACAAGGATTTGGTACATGTGCCGACTGTTATTAGTGTCATTATAAAACCATTATACAAGGATTTGGTACATGTGCCGACTGTTATTAGTGTCATTATAAAACCATTATACAAGGATTTGGTACATGTGCCGACTGTTATTAGTGTCATTATAAAACCATTATACAAGGATTTGGTACATGTGCCGACTGTTATTAGTGTCATTATAAAACCATATACAAGGATTTGGTACATGTGCCAACTGTTATTAGAGTCATTATAAAACCATATAAAAGGATTTGGTACATGTGCCGACTGTTATTAGTGTCATTATAAAACCATTATACAAGGATTTGGTACATGTGCCGACTGTTATTAGTGTCATTATAAAACCATTATACAAGGATTTGGTACATGTGCTGTCTGTTATTAGAATCATTATAAAACCATATACAAGGATGTGCCAACTGAAACATATCAACCTGATATACAAAATAAACATATCCTATCACAGTACTAAAAAAAATAATAAATGCATATTATAGCTAATAAGGACAAAAATATTAACCCTGAACTAATCTTTGTCAATAAAACACTGAAAACAGAAAAACTAAACTATTTAAGACAATTTAGTTAAAATCTACCACTTAAAAAGATCCAATTACAAATTGGTTGATTTTAATTTTGACAAAAAGACCTTTAAAATCATTAATCTGAGTTTCCTCTGACTCTTCTCCCTGCCCCCCAGGTTTGATATTTGGACATATATTTTGGGGTGATGGGTCAGAGTCAATTGCCTATTGAAAAGTTGTAATTTGCTGTCACCATGCGGTACTGGCATATTGTTGTAGCTTACCAGTGGGACTAACAAATTTAAATGATGTTACATTGAGCCATACCTGCATGAAATTGATAGGAAATTGTGAGTATCATAATTTTGATCTTTAAGCCACAGACAGATGAGGAAAAACTACAGCATTGATTAAAACTTATCCAACACTAGCCAAATTCATTGCTAGTCACATGACTACACAAATCTCACAACCTACATATCCATGATATTGGAGGTCTCATAGTCATGTGATATAAACATTAAACTCTTTCCCAATGTTATTGTACAAAATTTGGAAATATTAAATGAAAGCCAGATACCTTTGGTAAAACTAACTAAGGACATAATTCTAAACAAATAAAACAACTAGATATGTGTTGCTGTTATAGCAACATTGGACAAAGCCAGATTCATGAAGAAGAGAGCACATGTCAATGTGCTACTCATTTGATACAACAATGCCATCATTGACATGTACTCTATGCTTGATGAATATTACCCAGGTGTGTGTGTGATCTGGATTTTTAACGTAGCATTAACAATGTTTTAGTCATATCGCTACGATGTCTGCAGTGTGGCAGTTTATACTGATGTTTAGCACTGGGGCATCATGCCACAGACATGTAGCATGTTGTCCCACCCAGTCACATTATCCTGACACCAGGCTGACTAGTCCTAACACTAACCTCTAAATGCTGAGCGCCAAGCGAGGCAGATGTTAGTACCATTTTTGTAAGTCATTGGTATGACTTGGCCGGCGATCGAACCCACGACCTGCCGCATCTGAGATAGACGCTCTAACCACTAGGCCACCAGAGCAGTTTATTACCTAGGTAGTTGTTCTTGGAATATATTTGCTGAAAATTATGAATCCTTTCATTTCTTGTAAATAGTATATGCTTTTCATTTTACATTTTAGAGTTTATTAAAATAACATTTAAAAGGGCTTTATTGTTGATAACACATGAATACTGGACCTATGATGTCATGGATATGTAGGTTGCGGGATTTTTATAGTCATGTAATTAGCAATGCAAATGTCCAGTAATAGGTCAAATTTCATTAATGCTGTAGTTTTGTTTCACCTGTCAGAGGATTAAAGACAAAACTATTTTAATATCTGCAACAATGAGATTGGAAGGGCAAAAGGAAACTTGCAGTTCTGCTGGATTAGGCCATGGTAGCCCCAACTTAATACGCAAGTGAAGCATGCTGAAATGAATACTACTCTCTCCCAAGCTGACATACATGAGGTTATCAGCTGGCACAATATTTCGTTTTGGTTCACTAATTAAGTTGGAAGATTTCTTCTCATATAGCAATGTTTGGGAGTAAAATTCACTGCAAAAGATAACTGTGGTCAAGGTTACTGTTGACATAACATTTGACACCATGTTGTCTTTACTATCATATAATAGGTTTTATGACAATACATTTTCAATAACATTACATATCAAATATTAGATATTAGATATCAAAAAAGAAACTGGTAACAGCAAGGTGTACAATTATCTCTTAAACTTCCCACAATCAATTATTTCACAGACATATTGGCTTACTGCAACACTAAACTGGTCTACATACCTTTCATGTAAGAGAAGATACCAATAGTAAGCTGTCTGTGGACTAACCAGTCTACCTGAGAGTTTTGGACTGACTATACTAATATAGCCCCACTACTGTAACTTCTGAATATTCTGATCAGACTTGAATACATTTAACTCATGATCAGTTATGACTAAATTACATAATTGTTTCTGTGAGGAAGTGGTGGAAGAAAATTCACAAGTTTTTCCTGACTGTCTAAAAACTTCAAGAACTTTACAAGGTCAGGAAAACATCTATCATTTCTCCTGACTTTTTCAGTTTCTCAGCAGTATGGGAGCCATGTTTATTTGTTTACATAAGAAACAACAGTTATTAACATTTTCCTTTTTTGTCAAGAAAATTAAATAGTCACTCTCATCTGTTCCCTCATCCAAGAAATACATTTTGTGCACCAATCATCTGTTTTAGAAAATAATGAACATTCATGTATTCATATGTATAACCCTTGTTCTGAAGATGGGCAGCAATATTGCTGCTATGGTGATGGTCTTGTGTCTGATATTACATTAAAGATCTCGTTTAGATAATTTAGCAAATACAATTGTTGATCATGATAGTGAGTTGCTCATACCAATGATAAAATAACCAAATGTGTAAACACACACACACACACACACACACACACACATATATATATATATATATATATATATATATATATATATATATATATATATATATATATATATATATATATATATATATTCAAATGACATTTTGCTGTTTTATTACCTTTCTCTGTCATATGTCCTAAAGTTCCTATAAATAAGATCCATTGAGCTTTCTTCCAGTTCCCCATTCTGCAATTAGTATGAAATACAGTAAATTGAGTTGGACTGGCTAGAACATCTGAATACCCTAATTTTCATGAATCCATTTTTAAGGGAATATTTCTAATTAAAATAATTTAAGTTTACTTTAGTTTGTATTGCTTAAACCTCATAGGTAGGCAACCTTTGGGAAAATTTGATAAATTTGAATCTCAAAAGGTCAAGGTCGAGGTTAGTGGAGTGCAAATTGTGACTTTGGTTTTGCAATGATAAACCAAGTTGTCTGCTTTCATGAAATGTCTTAGCTACTCTATGGTTAGCTAGAGGCAGCATCCTATAGATTAGGGGGCTCAAAGAGTAAAATGGTAATGATACTTGGAACCTGAATGAATTATGTTTTTACCTCCATAAGCTGACTTTCCTTCACCAATTACCCTTACATTTCAGAGGTGGACTTCACCTGAATAGATTGAGCCACATATTGACTTTGAGGCTTAGACTATCAAGGGTTGACTTTGAGGCTTAGACTATCAAGGGTTGTCTTCGAGGCTTAGACTATCAAGGGTTGTCTTTGAGGCTTAGACTATCAAGGGTTGACTTTGAGGCTTAAACTATCAAGGGTTGACTTTGAGGCTTAGACTATCAAGGGTTGACTTTGAGGCTTAGACTTTCAAGGGTTGACTTTGAGGCTTAGACTTTCAAGGGTTGACTTTGAGGCTTAGACTTTCAAGGGTTGACTTTGAGGCTAAGACTATCAAGGGTTGACTTTGAGGCTTAGACTTTCAAGGGTTGACTTTGAGGCTTAGACTTTCAAGGGTTGACTTTGAGGCTAAGACTATCAAGGGTTGACTTTGAGGCTAAGACTATCAAGGGTTGACTTTGAGGCTTAGACTTTCAAGGGTTGACTTTGAGGCTAAGACTATCAAGGGTTGACTTTGAGGTTTAGACTATCAAGGGTTGACTTTGAGGCTTAGACTTTCAAGGGTTGACTTTGAGGCTTAGACTTTCAAGGGTTGACTTTGAGGCTAAGACTATCAAGGGTTGACTTTGAGGCTTAGACCATCAAGGGTTGACTTTGAGGCTTAGACTTTCAAGGGTTGACTTTGAGGCTTAGACTATCAAGGGTTAACTTTGAGGCTTAGACTATCAAGGGTTGACTTTGAGGGTTAGATGATCAAGGATGTGGAAGATGAATATATAAGAGTATGGTTCTAACATAATGAGTCATATTTCTCCAAATTCATTTGTCATGAAGCATCATAGGTGGACTGCACTTAGGTACAGGCAACTTCTTAATCATCAAAGGATCTAATGGTCATAGGTCAAGGCGTCACTGGACTTGTGATTTCAGTTTATGCATGATTTACAAAGTTTCATAGGGTCATTGTATCAAATACACAGTCTGTCTTTTTTTATAAGTTTGTTTAAAGTAATTATATCAACTGCACAGTCTGTCTTGTTTGCTAAGTTTTATATAGTAATTGTATCAAATGCAATCTGTCTTGTTTGATAAATTTACAGTAATTGAATCAAAAGCACAGTCTGTCTTGTTTGATACGTTTCGTATAGTAATTGTATCAAATGCACAGTGTGTCTTGTTTGATAATTTTCATATAGTAACTATATCAAATGCACAGTGTGTCTTGTTTCAAATGCAGTCTGTCTTGTTTGATAAGTTTGGTAGAGTAATTTTATCAAATGCACAGTCTGTCTTGTTTCATATGCAATTCTGTCTTGTTTGATAAGTTTAGTATCACAATTGTATCAAATGCACAGTGTGTCTTGTTTGATAATTTTCAAATAATAACTATATCAAATGCACAGTCTGTCTCGTTTGATAAGATTTGTATAGTACTTTTATCAAATGCACAGTCTGTTTTGTTTGATAAGTTCTCATATGGGTATATATGACATTTGTGCTGGCAAGAGCCAACTGCCAATGCATGGGAATAGGTAATCAAGTCCATGCAGCCAACTGCCAATGCATGGGAATAGGTAATCTAGTCCATGCAACCAGCTACCAATACATGGGAATAGGTAATTAAGTCCATACAGCCAGCTACCAATACATGGGAATAGGTAATCAAGTCCATACAGCCAGCTGCCAATACATGGGAATAGGCAATTAGGTCCATAAATTCCAGTGCCAATACATGGACACAGGTAATCAATCCCATACAGCCAGCTACCAATATGTGGAAATAGGTTATTAAGACCATAAATTCTGATGTCAGTGCATGGGAATAGGTAATCAAGTCCATAAAGTCAACTGCCAATACATGGGAATAGGTAATTGAGTCCGTACAGCCAGCAACCAATGCATGGGAATAGTTAATCAAGTCCACACATTCTGGTGCCAATGCATGGGAATAGATAATCAAGTACATACAGCCAGCTACTAATACAATGGGAAAAGCAATCAAGTCCATAAGTCAGCTGCCAATACATGGGAATAGGTAATCAAGTCCATAAAGTCAGCTGCCAATACACGGGAATAGGTAAGCAAGTCCATGAAGTCAGATGCCAATTATGTTTTTATCTCCATAAGTTGACTTTCCTTCACCAATTACCCTTACATTTCAAAGGTGGACTTCACCTGAATAGACTGAGCCACATATTAACTTTGAGGCTTAGACTATAAGGGTTGACTTTGAGGGTTTAAGACTATCAAGGGTTGACTTTGAGGCTTAGACTATCAAGGGTTGACTTTGAGGCTTAGACTATCAAGGGTTGACTTTGAGGGTTTAAGACTATCAAGGGTTGACTTTGAGGCTAAGACTATCAAGGGTTGACTTTGAGGCTAAGACTATCAAGGGTTGACTTTGAGGCTAAGACTATCAAGGGTTGACTTTGAGGGTTTAAGACTATCAAGGGTTGACTTTGAGGCTAAGACTATCAAGGGTTGACTTTGAGGGTTTAAGACTATCAAGGGTTGACTTTGAGGCTAAGACTATCAAGGGTTGACTTTGAGGCTAAGACTATCAAGGGTTGACTTTGAGGCTAAGACTATCAAGGGTTGACTTTGAGGCTTAGACTATCAAGGGTTGACTTTGAGGCTAAGACTATCAAGGGTTGAGTTTGAGGCTTAGACTATCAAGGATTGAGTTTGAGGCTAAGACTATCAAGGGTTGACTTTGAGGGTTTAAGACTATCAAGGGTTGACTTTGAGGCTAAGACTATCAAGGGTTGACTTTGAGGCTAAGACTATCAAGGGTTGACTTTGAGGGTTTAAGACTATCAAGGGTTGACTTTGAGGCTAAGACTATCAAGGGTTGACTTTGAGGCTAAGACTATCAAGGGTTGACTTTGAGGCTAAGACTATCAAGGGTTGACTTTGAGGCTAAGACTATCAAGGGTTGACTTTGAGGCTAAGACTATCAAGGGTTGACTTTGAGGGTTTAAGACTACCAAGGGTTGACTTTGAGGGTTATATGATCAAAGACTGACTTTTGAGGGTTAGATGATCAAAGACTAATTCTGAGGGTTAGACGATCAAGAATGTGGAAGCTTAATATATAAGAGTATGGTTCTAACATAATGAGTCATGGGAATAGTTAATCAAGTCCATACATTCTGGTGCCAATGCATGAGAATAGATAATCAAGTACATACAGCCAGCTACTAATACAATGGGAAAAGTAATCAAGTCCATAAATTCAGCTGCCAATACATGGGAATAGGTATGCAAGTCCATAAATTCAGCTGCCAATACATGGGAATAGGTATGCAAGTCCATAAAGTCATCTGCCAATACATGGGAATAGGCAATCAAGTCCATACTCAAATAGTAGTGGCTCAGTAGTAAGCATGCTGGATTCACAACATGAAGAATGCAGGTTTGAATCCTTTCAGAACACTTTGTAAATGTGGATTTGATAAAGGCTCTTTACTTCAATTGCCTAATCGTGATATAACCTTTCGTGTGCTGATATCTTATTTACCATCTATCAATCAAATAATAAAAGAAGTTTCTGCTACTGTAAATCTGGTAAAACTTTATGTCTGAGAGCTGTGAATCTTGTAAGACCTTAGGCCACAGAACTGTGAATGTGGAAAGACCTTAGGTCATAGAGCTGTGAATCTGGTAAGACCTTATAACAGAGAACTGTGAATCTGGTAAGACCTTAGGCCACAGAAATGTGAATGTGGAAAGACCTTAGGTCATAGAGCTGTGAATCTGGTAAGACCTTACAACAGAGAACTGTGAATCTGGTAAGACCTTAGGCCTGAGAGCTGTGAATCTGGTAAGACTTTAGATCAGAGAACTGTGAATCTGGTAAGACCATAGACCTTAGAGCAGTGAATCTGGTAAGACCTTAAACATGAGAACTGTGAATCTGGTAAGACCTTAGGTATAACAGCTGTGATACTTTTAAGACTTCAGGCCTATGAATTTGTGAATCTGGTAAGACCTCAGGCCCTGAATCTTATAAAAAAAATAGGCCTTAGAGATGTGCAGCTAGTAAGACCATAGGCTTCAGAGTGACAGAGCTAAGATATATGCTAATACTTAAGCTATCTGCAACCGATGAGTTAGAAATGGCCCTGCTTGCTTCTATTTGCTCGAAAGACTTTAAACAGAGAAATGTGTTTTGAAACCAACATTTTGAGAAGATTATGCATTTTTTGATTGCCATCACTCCTCTTGCATATGAATGGTCCATAGACAAAAAGAGTAGAAATAGGACTGGGATAGGGTGGGATGGGTTGGGGTGGGATTGGCTGGGATGGGGTGAAGATCCCTGACGAAAAACAATTTGATGCAAATTGATAAAATATTGAAAGCACCTCCTGCAGTCCTTTTACTTTTAAACCTGAGAATAATCAGTTTCAAGCACAAACCAAAATTTCTTTTATCTTGAATTTAACATTGATAACTTGAAATATTGCTGGGCCAGTTCCTTCATGGATAAATGTTTGCTGTCTCTTCAACCTATGCATGTAAAGTGTAAATGGCTAATCATGACTGGTTCACACTCCCGAGACAATTCTACATTTTGCTGAACCCAACATATGTGAGGCATGCTCTGACTTGTTTTCATTTAAAAAATAAGACAATTTAAACTCATTTTGTGCTATACTATCTATCTATATCCAAACATGCATGGGTAAGAAACAGTAACTGATCCAGTGGATAGATTGCTGAAGTACTACTCTTATCCACACCCTCTACTTCTCCCCAGATTCATGCTGTGAAAAATTAGCCTTGATGGACAAAAGAAACATGGGTATTGACCAAGTGGTAAAAAGAGTTTCATTCCTCACTCTTCCAACTCCTAATGTGGAATACTGGATATCCAACTTATTCATGATGGTCTCCTTATGATAATGACTCCATGATGGATTCCTTAGGATAATGACACCAGGATGAACTCCTTAGGATAATGACACCATGATGGTCTCCTTAGGATAATGACACCATGATGGTCTCCTTAAGATAATGACACCCTGATGGTCTCCTTAGAATAATGACACTATGATGGACTTCTTAGGATAATGAACACCATGATGGTCTCTTTAGGATAATGACACCATGATGGATTCCTTAGGATAATGACACCATGATGGTCTCCTTAGGATAATGACACCATGATGGTCTCCTTAGGATAATGACACCATGATGGACTCCTTAGGATAATGACACATGACCTAATCGGGTTGATATCAGACAACCATTGGTAAAATAATTCTGCTGAAACATTAGTCAAGAGAATGGGCAATCAGGAACATAAATCCTGTAAATGATGCTGTGGAGCACTAGAAATCATACCTGCTCAGTGTAAAGGTGCATTTTAACAACGGTTGAACTCCAGCAATGCTAAGTGCAGTTATGTTTGGAAAGGCAAAGTTAGGGAGATGGGGAAATAGGTGGCAAAAACTCTTCTAAATAATATATAATGCTGTGGAACAACGGAATCAAACTTCTTCAAAACCTCATAAGTTAAATGTTACATAAGTATATAGCCTCATTAAATTGTGTTAAAATCCAATAAAACATTAGTTAAGAGGTACTGCAGAAACCAAATTCATGTGGAAGGTAACCAGGGGAAATAACTCCAGTAAACAAGATGCAGAACCCTAAAAATTTAACTTGCATTCAAGGTCTCATCAAAATAAAGCCATGTGTCAAGGTTGTTTGAAATCCAACAAAAACTTGGAAACATTAGGCAATAAAGGGATATAACTCCTTTAAATGAAGTCATGGAACACTAAAAGTCAAACTCATTCAATGTCAGATCAATCTGATGCTGCATGACAAGTTTGTCTGAACTCCAACAATCTTTGGTAGAGACATGCTGTAACCAAATTTGATTGAACTCCAACAATCATTAGTAGAGACATGCTGTAACCAAATTTGATTGAACTCCAACAAACCTTGGTAGAGACATGCTGTAACCAAATTTGATTGAACTCCAACAATCATTAGTAGAGACACGCTGTAACCAAATTTGATTGAAATCCAACAATCATTAGTAGAGACATGCTGTAACCAAATTTGATTGAACTCCAACAAGGTAAAAACATGCTGCAACCAAATTTGATTGAACTCCAACAATCCTTGGTAGAGACATGTTGTAACCAAATTTGATTGAACTCCAACAATCATTAGTAGAGACATGCTGTAACCAAATTTGATTGAACTCCAACAATCATTAGTAGAGACATGCTGTAACCAAATTTGATTGAACTCCAACAATCCTTGGTAGAGACATGCTGTAACCAAATTTGATTGAACTCCAACAATCATTAGTAGAGACATGCTGTAACCAAATTTGATTGAAATCCAACAATTATTAGTAGAGACATGTTGTAACCAAATTTAATTGAACTCCAACAAGGTAAAAATATGCTCTAACCAAATTTGATTGAACTCCAACAATCCTTGGTAGAGACATGCTGTAACCAAATTTGATTGAACTCCAACAATCATTAGTAGAGACATGCTGTAACCAAATTTGATTGAACTCCAACAAACCTTGGTAGAGACATGCTGTAATCAAATTTGATTGAACTCCAACAAACCTTGGTAGAGACATGCTGTAATCAAATTTGATTGAACTCCAACAAACCTTGGTAGAGACATGCTGTAACCAAATTTGATTGAACTCCAACAATCATTAGTAGAGACATGCTGTAACCAAATTTGATTGAACTCCAACAATCATTAGTAGAGACATGTTGTAACCAAATTTAATTGAACTCCAACAAGGTAAAAACATGCTGCAACCAAATTTGATTGAACTCCAACAATCCTTGGTCGAAACATGCTGTAACCAAAAATTTGATTGAACTCCAACAATCATTAGTAGAGACATGTTGTAACCAAATTTGATTGAACTCCAACAATCCTCGGTAGAGACATGCTCTAACCAAAAATTTGATTGAACTCCAACAATCATTAGTAGAGACATGCTGTAACCAAATTTGATTGAACTCCAACAATCCTTGGTAGAGACATGCTGTAACCAAATTTGATTGAACTCCAACAATCATTAGTAGAGACATGCTGTAACCAAATTTGATTGAAATCAAACAATCATTAGTAGAGACATGTTGTAACCAAGTCTGATTGAACTCCAACAAGGTAAAAACATGCTGCAACCAAATTTGATTGAACTCCAACAATCCTTGGTAGAGACATGCTGTAACCAAATTTGATTGAACTCCAACAATCATTAGTAGAGACATGCAGTAACCAAATTTGATTGAACCCAACAAGGTAAAAACATGCTGCAACCAAATTGATTGAATTCCAACAATCTTTGGTTGAGACATGCTGTAACCAAATTTGATTGAACTCCAACAATCATTAGTAGAGACATGCTGTAACCAAATTTGATTGAACCCAACAAGGTAAAAACATGCTGCAACCAAATTTGATTGAACTCCAACGATCCTTGGTCGAGACATGCTGTAACCAAATTTGATTGAACTCCAACAATCATTAGTAGAGATATGCTGTAACCAAATTTGATTGAACACAACAAGGTAAAAACATGCTGCAACCAAATCTGATTGAACTCCAACAATCCTTGGCAGAGACATGCTGTAACCAAATTTGATTTTAACTCCAACAATCCTTGGTAGAGACATGCTGTAACCAAATTTGATTGAACTCCAACAATCCTTGGTAGAGACATGCTGTAATCAAATTTGGTTGAACTCCAACAATCCTTGGTAAGATCATGCTGTAACCAAATTTGATTGAACTCCAAAATCCTTGGTAAAAACATGCTGTAACCAAATCTGGCTGAACTCCAACATTCCTTGGCAGAGACATGCTGCAGAAAACAAAGTCAGGAGAAAGCTGTATACCAAACTTGGTTAAAATTAAACAATTCCCTGAAAAGCTATTTCACACATGGATATATGTGATTACTATTGGGATTACTATTGGGCTTGTTCAAGCAGGGTCCTAACAAAGATACATAATTACTTAACAACAAAAGAGCCAGATGTTATAAAAATCCTAGTTATACACATAAATATTAAAAAACTAAATCCTAGTTATACACATAAATATTAAAGACCTAAATCCTAGTTATACACATAAATATTAAAGACCTAAATCCTAGTTATACACATAAATATTAAAGACCTAAATCCTAGTTATACACATAAATATTAAAGAACTAAATCCTAGTTATACACATAAATATTAAAGACCTAAATCCTAGTTATACACATAAATATTAAAGACCTAAATCCTAGTTATACACACAAATACTAAAAACCTAAATCCATAGTTATAAATATTAAAGCCCCCAATTCTAGTCATACACATAAATATTAAAAAACTAAATCCTAGTTATACACATCAAATTTAAAGAACTAAATCCTAGTTATACACATAAATATTAAAGACCTAAATCCTAGTTATACACATAAATATTAAAGACCTAAATCCTAGTTATACACACAAATACTAAAGATCTAAATCCATAGTTATAAATATTAAAGCCCCCAATTCTAGTTATACACATAAATATTAAAAAACTAAATCCTAGTTATACACATAAATATTAAAAAACTAAATCCTAGTTATACACATAAATATTAAAGAACTAAATCCTAGTTATACACATAAATATTAAAGACCTAAATCCTAGTTATACACATAAATATTAAAGACCTAAATCCTAGTCATACACACAAATACTGAAGAACTAAATCCATAGTTATACACATAAATATTAAAGCCCCCAATTCTAGTTATACACATAAATATTAAAAAACTAAATCCTAGTTATACACATCAAATTTAAAGAACTAAATCCTAGTTATACACATAAATATTAAAGACCTAAATCCTAGTTATACACATAAATATTAAAGACCTAAATCCTAGTTATACACATAAATATTAAAGACCTAAATCCTAGTTATACACATAAATATTAAAGACCTAAATCCTAGTTATACACATAAATATTAAAGAACTAAATCCTAGTTATACACATAAATATTAAAGAACTAAATCCTAGTTATACACATAAATATTAAAGACCTAAATCCTAGTTATACACATAAATATTAAAGACCTAAATCCTAGTTATACACACAAATACTAAAAACCTAAATCCATAGTTATAAATATTAAAGCCCCCAATTCTAGTCATACACATAAATATTAAAAAACTAAATCCTAGTTATACACATCAAATTTAAAGAACTAAATCCTAGTTATACACATAAATATTAAAGACCTAAATCCTAGTTATACACATAAATATTAAAGACCTAAATCCTAGTTATACACACAAATACTAAAGATCTAAATCCATAGTTATAAATATTAAAGCCCCCAATTCTAGTTATACACATAAATATTAAAAAACTAAATCCTAGTTATACACATAAATATTAAAAAACTAAATCCTAGTTATACACATAAATATTAAAGAACTAAATCCTAGTTATACACATAAATATTAAAGACCTAAATCCTAGTTATACACATAAATATTAAAGACCTAAATCCTAGTCATACACACAAATACTGAAGAACTAAATCCATAGTTATACACATAAATATTAAAGCCCCCAATTCTAGTTATACACATAAATATTAAAAAACTAAATCCTAGTTATACACATCAAATTTAAAGAACTAAATCCTAGTTATACACATAAATATTAAAGACCTAAATCCTAGTTATACACATAAATATTAAAGACCTAAATCCTAGTCATACACATAAATATTAAAAAACTAAATCCTAGTTATGCACATAAATATTAAAGAACTAAATCCTAGTTATACACATAAATATTAAAGAACTACATCCTAGTTATACACATTCATGTTAAAGAACTAAATCCTAATCTAGTTATGCACATAAATATTAAAGAACTAAATCCTAATCTAGTTATACACATAAATATTAAAGAACTAAATCCTAATCTAGTTATACACATACCGGTAAATATTAAATAACCAAATCCTGGTAATACACATGCATATTAAAGACCTAAAACCTAGTTATACACATAAATATTAAAGACCTAAATCTTAGTTATACACATAAGTATTAAAGAACTAAATCCTAATTATACACATACATATTAAACAAATAAATCCTAGTTATACACATAAATATTAAATAAGTGAAACGATTCTCAACTAAAACATCATACTCTTGCATTTGTAGGATGTTTAACAAATACAAATGAATTTGGCAGTAGCAGGAATTTGTAATGTTATTCTATCAATGCAGGATTAGGATTTGGATTTTTTAAATGTAGCTTTAACAATTTTTCAGTCATACAATTTGATGTCTGCAGTGTGGCAGTTTATAGTGATGTCTAGCACTGGGGCATCATACCGCAGACCTTAAGTCACATCATCCTAACACCAGGCTGACCAGTCCTAACACTAACCTCTTAATGCTAAGCAAAAAGTGAGGCAGTTTTTAGTACCATTTTTGTAAGTCTTTGGTATGACTCAGCTGGGGATCAAACCCATGACCTCCCACATCTGAGGCAGACGCTCTAACCACTAGGCCACCAGAGCAGTCTATCAATGCAGGAATTGAAAAAGATGAAAGACATAAAATATGGCATGGTCCTGCCACAGTGTCAAAATTTTATCATTGATACTATTTGTAATAATCACCACCACCACCACCCAAGATTTTTTACAGCACTGACCTGTATTCTCTCTGTATTCTACAGCATTGACCCATATTCTCTCTGTATTCTACAGCACTGACCCATATTCTCTCTGTATTCTACAGCATTGACCCATATTCTCTCTGTATTCTACAGCATTGACCCATATTATCTCTATTCTACAGCACTGACCCATATTCTCTCTGTATTCTACAGCATTGACCCATATTCTCTCTGTATTCTACAGCATTGACCCATATTCTCTCTGTATTCAACAGCATTGACCCATATTCTCTCTGTATTCTACAGCATTGACCCGTATTCTCTCTGTATTCTACAGCATTGACCCATATTATCTCTGTATTCTACAGCACTGACCCATATTCTCTCTGTATTCTACAGCATTGACCCATATTCTCTCTGTATTCTACAGCATTGACCCATATTATCTCTGTATTCAACAGCACTGACCCATATTCTCTCTGTATTCTACAGCACTGACCCATATTCTCTCTGTATTCTACAGCATTGACCCATATTCTCTCTGTATTCTACAGCATTGACCCATATTCTCTCTGTATTCTACAGCACTGACCCATATTCTCTCTGTATTCTACAGCATTGACCCATATTCTCTCTGTAATGAAGTGGTATCCTAAAACCCAGCTTAACATTTATTAAAATAAATGTGGCATGTAGAATTGACATTTCTTTATATTAACTGCTGAACAGCATGGCACACTCAACAGTATGACACACTAAAGTAGCTTCTGCCAAATTCATCTTTGATTCCTCAAAAGAAATTTTATTCAACTTAGATAAAAAAGCTGTGTGTAAATTCTTGTTAACCTTAGGGATTGAAAATTAATCATTTGTTTTAAGCTATGCATAAAGATTTTTAAATAAAGACTTGAATAAAAACTGTGAATATAAATAATCACTTGTAAAAAAAAAAATTCTGCATTTTAATTTTACCAAATTCATATGCAGACTGTCTGATCTTTTCTGTGAGTTTTGCTTGGCAAGGCGTTTTTTCTTCTTGTGTAAAGGGTTAGCTTCTATGATCATCTCTTCTAACTCATAGGTGGGGTCACAGTTCAGATGATCTTTCTGAAAAGGAAAACAAAAAGAAAAGCATGAAAGAAGAATGAAACCTATAGAAGAATAAAATTCCATTAATTTGTCTCCCATCTCCCATGGTAAGGTTGCAAAAGTTCACAAAACTTGATTGTGACTCTCAAGAAGAGAGTGTGTGTGTGTTACATTCCACAATCCCCCAATAAGTCAAACATTTTTTCTGGTGGAACTTTATCATAAACTTCTTGAAATGAAATTACATCAACAATTTCTGTCACTGAGAGTGTAAGTTGATAAGCTAAAGAAGAATGCATTTCAGTGTCAGTGAACACCAGCAGGGTAGGTATGCAAGAGTTGAGCATGTACTCTGGTCAAGAATCACCCTTCAGAGTCAGGTATGCAAGAGTCTCATATGCAAGAGTCCGCTTTTTCCAAAAATGACTATTACAATACCAACTCATATCTGTAATTTGTCCTCAAGAATGGATGCCACTCTCCAATGATGGAGTTGATGTTCAAAAGCTTGTTTCTGGAGTTTTCTTCCAACATATTTTGCCAAGTTCATTGAATATGGCAAACTTTTAATATCTGAAGTCGGTGTGTGGCATCTTCCATTCTGAAATGGATGGCTGAATGGCATCTTGGACAGCTATGTCAGTTCTTTTAATACCCTTGTGACCAGTGCAAATAAGTAACCATAAAGTACTTAATACATTTTTCAGATTGCATGAGCAAATCATAATTTGGCAAGATTTTTAATATTCACAGGTTGTCAAATTACATGTTTTGCAAGACTTTCAGTGCTGAAAGAAAATCCCCAAAGATAATGAAATAATCTTTTGGAGAGGCTTTAATGTAGTCCTAAGACTGTACAATGGCTGTAATATCTATGTGATGGCTGTAATATCTGTACAATGGCTGTAACATCTGTACAATGGATGTAAATGTACAATGGCTGTAATATCTGTACAATGTCTGCAATATCTTTATAATGGCTGCAATATCTGTACAATGGCTGTAATTTCTGTGTAATGGCTGTAATATCTGTACTAAAAATGCAAGTTTTATCCATCAATCAGCAATGCCATCGGGTATAATAACAGAAGCTCCCATGATTTTAAATTTTGGTAAAGATAAAGCATGATTGATGTTTCCAAATAAAGTTCCACTTTCCATATAGTGGTCACAGCATCATTTTATTTTCACTCCACTCAGAAATTACCATACATTGAAATCCTTGTTGGCAAAAAATGTTAATGATAAATAGAAAGCAAACATGAAGCATTGTAGAGTGAAATATTTGATTTAATGAAAATATTTTACAAAAACAACATTCTTTGGTGTGTTGAGTATAGCACTGCAGTGAACACAAATTAACATTGTGATGCAACAGACTAATAATACTGCTACATACTAAAAATAATAAAGCTGTGTTTAACGAGGGTAGTCTCCCTTGAGGACAGTTAGAATACAGATATATCTAGTCTCCCTTGAGGACCCTTGCTACTTTCTAGCAGTCTACATGCAAAAATCTTAAAAAATGTGTAGGAAAAGTAAAGTTACAATATTTAAAACAGAATAAATGATCAGATAATACAAATTAACATTATTGCGGACTTGTGGACATCTGATGTTTTCATGCCATTCATACATTTTACCTCTGCAAACAGTGAGCAGATATTATACTTTTTCATATATTAGAACTAAAATATTTTCATAAACACAGGTATGAAGTTAAGATTTATTAAATAATATTGAGTACAAAATTTTTGGGGCTTGAAGCATGTATTCTGGACATCTGACCTCAACAGCAGTGCCCTCTGTGGGCTTTGAGTGATGAAGGGTAAGTCTGTTCTTCATATGTTGTGTGTGTGTGTGTGTGTGATTAGGATTTTTAATGTAGCTCTAACAATTTTTCAGTCATATCGCTACGATGTCTGCAGTGTGGCAGTTTATAGTGATGTACAGCACTGGGGCATCATGGCGCAGTGTAGAATGATGTCCCACTCAGTCACATTATCCTGAAACCAGGCCGACCAGTCCTAACACTAACCTCTTAATGCTGAGTGCCAAGCTAGGCAGCTGTTAGTACCATTTTTGTAAGTCTTTTTATCACTCTGCCGGGGATTGAACCTATAACCTCCCGCTTCTGAGGCGGACGCTCTAACCACTAGGCCACTGGAGCAGTCATATGTTGTAAGATGGAGACAAAAGCTATAGCAGTATGGCCATTAACATGCTGTTTTTTAATCCAGCCATGATCAATAAATAGCCTACTTGTGTTGCTGTGCCATAAATCATCTAAAACTCACCCACCAACAACAGCACTACATCTTTCCATATCTGCCAATTCAAATATAAAACAATTTTGAACTACCACACACCACACCATGATCATATTATCAAACCTAATTCCCCAAAACACATTCATAATAAAAAATGTATGTGTTTGTGTTTGCACAACTTATCTATAAGAATGTATATGTGTTTGCATGTACAAAACATTTCCAAAAGAATCTGTGTATCTTTTGTGTGTGCACAACTTTATCAAAAAATGTTCCAAGACTGCCATTGTAGTGGCATCCTTTAAATGGGCTCTACTGCATACATTTAAAAAAAAAATCTTTCATTATCACTTTTTGATTTTAAATATCCAAAAAGTTTGAAAACAAGCTCATGTTTAAGCTAATAAGGCTGAAAATCTAAATTAAAGATGGCCACACTTCAACATACATAGGGGCTTCCTCATCAAAATTAAAGATGGCCACACTTCAACATACATAGGGGCTTCCTCATCAAAATTAAAGATGGCCACACTTCAACATACACAGGGGCTTCTTCAGAAAAAAATTAGCTTGACTAAGTTAATATTGTCACATGAGAAATTAAATAGTACTCTATGGCATGAGAGCGGATGTTGATGCTTTCACATTATTTTATGTGATAATAAATGATTATGTAATGATGTCGCCAATGGGATGAAATAGTTCTAACACCGGTACATAGTAAAGTGCTCTCATTTAAGAATTGCCGTTTTACTATACAGTTTTAGAGCAAGGGATAAAGCAAGTAGTTTGTTGTGTAATGTGATCATGGGGGTATTCTCAGTGTTACAGATTGAAATATATGTTGACACATCTAGCTGTATCTGTCTCTTTCTCTTGCTTTCTCTTGGAAAATAAAATGATAAAAGGATGGTACTGGACAACATCACTGTTTTAATGCAAATATTCATACAAAATATCACTTTCCTCTTTCCAAGAACACAAATTTAAATGTAGTTTGTAAAGAGAAAATAAAACCATTCTTTGGAAACACTGTAGGTAAAACACAGATCTGATCTGGATAAAATATCCATAGAATCCTTCACCATAACAGATACACTTCATGGGGGCCCCGAGTGGACGAGTGGTCTAAAGCGCTCTCCATTACGGATCACTGCCATCTCACCTCTGTGTGGGTTTGAGTCTAGGATTCGGCCAATGTGGGTATGTGAGAAAGCTTGCCAGTAGCTTCTTGTGGGTCAGCGGTTCTTCCCGGGGTTTTCCCGGGTTCTTCCTGCACCATTAATACTGGCCGCCTTGCATAGCCTATCATGTGCTGAAAAATGGTGTTAAACCCCACAACAACAACAACAACAAGATACACTTCATCAATATAAGCTATGTACACAATGCGTCTACAGAAAAAATGATTTGCGGTCTAATATAGGAGAATCACTGGGAGGCTTCTGCTGACCTGGCTTTAATAATTCTCTTAAACAATGATTTTAAATGTCCTTTAAGTAATGTAATACCTGAAAAAGATGATAAATATGGAATATAAACTAAAGCAAATGCATAAAGTAAGCTGAAAGCTATCCATAAAATGCATAGTAAAGAAATTTTGAGTAAAGCAAGCAAATTTCAGAGCACCAATTCTTTGAATGAAGCAAACATTTATAACATTATGAAGGAATCATTTTTGTTGTGTAGATAGCATGCACTGCAGTCATTTACTCAATTAACAGTCAAAAAGATTAAAGTATTATATTTTTTACATTATGCTCCTTTAAACCAGCATACAGGGGAAGCAACTGGAATTTTTTACTTTTGGATATTATGCAGTAGTGCTCCTTTAAACCAGAGTATAGGGGAGGTAAATGGAATTTTATATTTTTGGATATTATGCTCCTTTAAACCAGCATACAGAGGAAGCAACTGGAATTGTATACTTTAGATATTATGCTCCTTTAAACCAGCATACAGGGGAAGCAACTGGAATGTTATACTTTTGGATATTATGCAGTAGTGCTCCTGTAAACCAGAGTATAGGGGAAGTAAATGGAATTTTATATTTTTGGTTATTATGCTCCTTTAAGGACACACGGTACTAATTATATGGAAGAAATGTGAACCAGTCTACACAATTTTTTGTAAGGTCTTCAAGAAAGTGAAATAAAATGAAATAAACTGGATAAAATAAAATGGAAAACACAGTGACATAGGTAAAGTTGCAATCATAAAATAATTGACATGCTAAAACTTCTACTGTCTAGTTTGTTTTGAAAATTGCATTGTGTAAAGGCCAGAAAAAATTGTTTATGTATTTTAATTAATAATTAATATCACTATTATTCCTCAAATTGAAATATGACGTAAAGTAGAGAGGCCATTATATTCACTTTTGCATTAAAACTTTTCATTGAGTTAGGCTGCTCACAATGCCTCCTACTAAGTTTAAATAAAACAAAAAGTATTAATGAAAATTAACTCCTTTTACAGTTGCCTAGGAAGTT
Source organism: Sinohyriopsis cumingii (assembly GCA_028554795.2). NCBI lineage: Eukaryota > Metazoa > Mollusca > Bivalvia > Unionida > Unionidae > Sinohyriopsis > Sinohyriopsis cumingii. The sequence continues at coordinate 26,672,947 of CM068830.1, read as the reverse complement.
GACAGATATGCCTTTCCCATTCTTTTGAGATTCCCTGTCCATATTAATATTCCTATCTCATTTATTATAGATCCTTCTCAATTTGAACATTCCCATTTTGTTTGTAAGAAACTGCTTTCATATCTAATAATTCTCTTTCATTTGTAATATAGCCCTTTCATATGTAATATAGCCCTTTCATATGTAATATAGCCCTTTCATATGTAATATAGCCCTTTCATTTGTAATATTTGTAGTATTCCACTTTCATTTGAAATATCCTTTTCATTTGTAATATTCCACTTTCATTTGAAATATCTCCTTTCATTTTTAATATTCCCATTTCATTTGTAATATTCCACTTTCATTTGAAATATGCATGCTACAGAACAAAGATTTATTATGATTTGCTCATGGGAAATATGCATGCTACATAATAAAGATTTATTATGATTTGCTCATGGGAAATATGCATGCTGAAAAACAAATGTCCTGGAAATTTAGAGTAGCTGCTTACTGAAGGCACAAAGGTGGGTTTGATCTCTCTTCTGTAAACTGCATCCAAGTCTATCCCCTGTATATACTTGTGTTCCTTTAAGGCATCCAGGGTGGACAGTCTATTGGCTGGGTCTATACACAGCAGCTACAAGAAACAGCGAATACTTTCATCATTCTCTATCAGTGTAAAGCCATACAAACACTTCAGTTCAGAAGTCACAAATATCAAAACCTAGAAATGCACAAGAGGCCTTAGTGGGAATGATATCACTCATTCAAAATCAGAGTTGCCTTTAACACATACCTAGTTTGATGATAAAAATAGAATCAGGATTGATCTTCAAGAGTACAGTCATTTGGGTAACAAAATGCTTAATTAGTCTGGGAAGATGTCACCCATAATCAAATTCACAGAAGTTTATAACTAAGTTTGATGAAAATCTGGGAAGAAATACAGCCTCTTGAGTTGCAATAAAACTTAGACAATAGGATGCCAGAGTGCCTCATCAATATCTCTAGCTCTTAATAATTACAAAAATAGTAACAGTTCTTGATGGTATGAGATTATTATATAAGAACTTTAACAAAATAAGATCAGAATTAATAAATATGGCTTCTAGAATTGAAACAAGCTCAGCCAATCAGCTACAAGTACACCTCATTAATATGCATGGATAGTACTCATCATCATATTCACCCAGCATATTGTTGTCTGCCCTGGATCCTGGTCTTCCCAATCCAGGATTCCCACACTTTTTAAAAACCAAACTATGCAAGACTTTTCTGGGTTTTTTCCTGGAGGGAAATAATATTTTCAAGGATCACCTATGTGACCCTTACTGAAGGCAATAACAATGACATTTTGGTCTTAGATAATGTCTATTTTTTCATTAAAAATGCTGCTTTGTACTTTCCTATAGTATCTCTATTAGACATGACCATGAACTAAAACACAGGAATCTATCTCTATACTGAAATTCATAGAAATTTGCATGTAGCCTATTTTACCGGACACAGTAAAAATGTTAACTTGCCTCTCCTTAACTGAATATGTTGGTATAAACAATATCTTTTAGGAAGTGTTGTTTTAAATTTTGGACAAAATGCCAGTGTTGAGTTGGTGTCCTAACGTTAATGTGAATGTAATCTATGGATTGTACATTTAATGCAGTCATTGTCAGGGACATGTGGAACATTGGATTATGCAATGAAAACCACCCCATAAGTAGGTGTGTGTGTGTGTGTGTGTGTGTGTGTGTGTGTGATTTGGATTTTTAATGAAGCTTTAAAAATTCTTCAGTCATATCGCTATAATGTCTGCAGTGTGACAGTTAATTATAAGTGGTGTCTAGAACTGGAACATGATGCCACAGACATGTAGCACAATTTCCCACCCAGTCACATTATCCTGACACCAGGCCGACCAGTCCTAACACTAACCTCTTAATGCTGAGTGCCAAGTGAGGCAGCTGTTAGTACCATTTTTGTAAGTCTTTGGTATCACTTGGCCAGGGATCAAACCCATGACCTCCTGCATCCAAGGCAGACACTCTAACCACTAGGCCACCAGACCAGAGCCCAGAAGTTGGTAACTTTCAAGTACATGGATGTTACTTCAAAATTAATTGCAGCCTCATGGCAGCCCCATAATTTTTAATTTATCTTGATCAAATGTTAGTAAATTTTGTTTGCCAGGACCTTTCTTCAGTCCACTGAGCTCAGTATACGTGCTTCCAATTTCTCACACTCCAGCATTCACACAGAACTGCTTATTTCTACCACTCTTGGAGTTGGCTTACTGAATCTGTAACACACTTAGGATCCTTTAAGTGTGACTGACAGTGTCTTGTCACCAAGAGTCCTGCATATGTCATTCATAACATAACTTGTATTTTTTCTCATAAAATCCACAGCAACAATCATGGAGATTTCAATTTATGCTATGGGGAAAGTTGCTGTCTGTACCAAAAGTGAAAGTCATGTTGCCTAAAGATATGGTGCATCCAGCAGAGACAATATCTTATTTAGTTCTGACAAGTGGAAGCTGGCTTTTGATGAGAGTTTTCCAACAGAATTTCTCAATCACTATAATAAAAATCAAATGTTTGATATTTGTATGGTGGCTGCTGCATAATTCTTTGCTTTTGTAGCTACAAATTGAACTGCAACTTGGTGCTGCTGGCTGTTTCCAGTTTCTCAACATTGGTTTGAATGACTGTCACAGTGCCAGCCCTAGTGCTTGCACAATATCTGTACTGTTCTGGCTGTTGCTTGGTCCTTATGTTTTTGTTGCCACTTTTATCAGGTTCGTTTCATTCTGAAAAACATATCTTCATATGTACCCATTGGCTCCATTTTAAGCATTTGAAATACATCAGGCATTTTGAGATAGAAGTCTAAAAATTTCCTCTCTAATGATAGTATTTGCAACCTTGCTGTGCTCAAACCACTTTTACAACATATGTATTCCATCATGGTACTTTCCAATCATATTGTTCACTGGCACCACTTTTTCACCATATGTATTTTGTCATGGCACTCTCTAATTATCTGGTTCACTTAAGCCGCTTTTTCAACATATGTATTTTGTCAAGGCACTCTCTTATCGTCTGGTTCACTTAAGCCATTTTTTCACCATATGTATTTTCTCATGGCACACTCCAATTATCTGGTTCACTTAAGCCACTTTTTCAACATAAGTATTTTGTCAAGGCACTCTCCAATTATCTGGTTCACTTAAGCCACTTTTTCAACATAAGTATTTTGTCAAGGCACTCTCCTATCGTCTGGTTCACTTAAGCCACTTTTTCACCATATGTATTTTCTCATGGCACACTCCAATTATCTGGTTCACTTGAACCACTTTTTCAACATATCTATTTCATCACTCTCAGATCATCAGTGTTTCATTGGAACCACTTTTTAACATATGTATTTCATCACAGTGCTCTCCAATAATCTGGTTCACTGAAATCACATTTTAAACATAATTTTTTTGTCAAGGCACTCTCAAATCATCTGGTTCACTGGAACCACTTTTTCAACATATGTATTTCATCATGGCACTCTCAGATCATCTGGTTCAATGGAACCACTTTTTCAACATATGTATTTCATTAATACAAGATGGCTGTGGTGTGGTTAGTACAATTTCATATACACGTTTCTTTTCTAATACAGAGAAAACAGTTTTTTCCTCTTAAAAGTATGTATTAAAAATAATGTGCAAAAAGTTATTCAGTAATAATGCTGGCTTTGCCAATGTCATGAATTGTGATTTATTTTCCTTACTTGGGCTTGGAGCAATGAAATTCAGAGACACCATGAAAGGAAGTTGCAAACTTGATATCAAATGCACTGAAATTTTTTATTGTTAGGTAAACAAATTCATTGTTCATATTGACAAGCCATCTTAACAGCGCATTGTTATATCATAATCCACTTATTCTGACATCTGACTTAAGTAATGTGTACCATGAGATCTCCACATTTTATTTATTTTGGTTTTATTTTGTTGTTGACCTTTCTGTTAACAGAGATCAAGCAGATAAGGCACTTTTTTATAATGGATCTTTCAGATGAAATAGTGTAACTATCAGCCACTTGCTAGTAATTAATATATTTATTTAGACTGAACTTTATATGTCAATGGTAAGTAAAATTCCTCTTCATTTCATTCATAGAACTAAATCCTTCAGAACACTCACATGTTCTGTAGTAATCCTTGTCAGAACAGAACACCTGCTGGCCTTTTTTTATAAATTTCTGACACATGCTTGGAAGGCAGCATCACTCTACTACAAGAACTGTCCAACAAAAACACACACCCCAAAAAAAGAAGAAAAAAGAAAAGGAGATCTACCTTTTGGTCTATCCAATAGTCATGCTACTGGGACTATCTACAATTGACCAACTTTTGAAGGCAGGAACAGCATCTGCTACAATCAACCAAACAACAGTTAATTATGATAATTCCTTTTGTTTTTAAAATGTACGCAGAATAAAAGTTTTGCTGAAACTTCAAAGAAAACTGATTACCTTTGAATCACCAACTGTTTGGTATAAATACTAAATAAATGAAATTTTTTTTTTTTCAATCAATGTTCTAAAATTGTTTGATGTTGCCACTGCAATAAGAAACAGAGATCCGTTTGATCCTCCAAAGCTGTCCTTTAGTGGTAATTTCAATAACACATGTGGGTTTCATAAAGGAAAGCTGCCTACAATCTTCAATAATTAAAAATCAAAAGAACAAACAACAAAATTTTCATCAAAGGAAGTCAGCACCATATTCAAATAAAAGCAATGGAATCTGATGGATTGCTACATTTTCCAAAGTGGCTGGAACATGTTTATTCTGCCATGAAAGTTTCTTTTTTGCAGTGAAAAATGTTTATGCTTTTAGTTGCTACCAACAGCAGCCTAAAATACAAATGCAATTTCCAATCTTTTGAAACTGTAGATATCTGGCCATCATTTTAACTGAAGATGGGGTATCTTGCAAAGATGTTTGTTAAACTGTTTAATTTGTTAATGTTTTTATTTCTCTATGAATAGCAGCATCCCCTGGGTAGCCTCAGCAAGATGATAAACCAATTTAAGTACATGTACATTTAGCATGCAATTAACTATAGCCATGTGTTATTTTCTACAGCTGTAATAAATTGTTTAATGACAATCTGATATAGGTCAATAGGAGGACTGCCAATAATGTTATATGTGTGTTATTTGTGTTTTCTAATGGGATGTGAATCATCTATGAATTTTATAAGATGTGATCAATACTCAAATTCATGCATTTATTATATACATATACAGGACAAAATGGATTATAGATAGAACTACACACAAATATAAGTTGTCAACATACAAGTGTTTTTCAGACTAGTTTATCTTCATTTAATAAAAAGCGTGCATTTTCACCCTCATTTTATTGGTCCCCCCAGGGGCCATATTTAAGGTAAATTCATAATTTTCTTCAGTTAATGGACTTGGTTGGTTATAACATGGTTTGGTCTATAACACGGTCAGGTGCTATGGATCCCATCCACCATGTTATAGAGGGGAAACACTGTATTAACATGTTCTCATATAAAAAATATTAAGCTGTGCACACTCTATGTAAAGTGTACAGCCAATGTGATAAAATGGATTTTCCACCACTGATGTTAAAAATATTTTAAAATGTTCAAAAACAATCAGAAGTGCATTTTCCTCTATATATAATGATCCCTAATAATAAAGAATACCTGTTTGAGAAGACCTCTCAAGTCCTCATTCCAGGAGGATGAAAAATGTACTCTTGTGTTGGTCAGCAGTAGTTTGACCTCATCTGGAGTTGTGTTGGAATGAATCTCAAATGGTCTCTGTTCATAAAAAAATATTGTGACACAGCATAATGTATTATGTATCAATATGTGTTATGTATCATTATGTATTATGTATCATTAAGTATTATGGATCATTCAATTCAATTCAAGAAGATTACAAAAATATTTCAAATGGAAGCAGCTGAAGGCATTTTAAATACAGAAATGCAAGCCCAGTAACCAACTTGCATAACTGGTCTTTGCTATTTAAACTTGAATGCTCCATATGTACTCACTTACAAGTTGATTCAAACTGCAAACAACAGAGATTCTGATCTGCCATAGAATAATGCAATTGCAGAACAAGGTCTATCTTATTTGTTCTACTGATTACCAGTACTCCTAACCAACTGCACAAACCCAGATCTGCAAGTGCATTATGCAACAGCAGATTTGGGTCTCTGCCGTTTGCTGTTGGTCTTGTCTTATAAGCAATTACATATGGTATTCTGGGGAGTCAGGAGAAGTTAATTTATTGGCAGCCTTCAGTTTATACAACCCCACATCTAATCAACATAACAGTGTTCAGGTGTTCTTGTATTTGGATAACAAGATAATTTTGTTTGAATGTTCTTCTATGTGGACATCAACCTAACATTGTTCAGGTGTTCTTGTATGTGGATATCAATCTAACATTGTTCAGGTATTCTAGAATTTGGATATCAATCAAACATTGTTCAGGTGTTCTTGTATCTGGATATCAATCCAACATTGTTCAGGTGTTCTTGTATCTGGATATCAATCTAACATTGTTCAGGTATCCTTGTATTTCGATATCAACCTAACATTGTTCAAGTATTCTTGTATCTGGATATCAATCTAACATTGTTCAGGTGTTCTTGTATCTGGATATCAATCTCACATTGTTCAGGTGTTCTTGTATCTGGATATCAATCTAACATTGTTCAGGTTTTCTTGTATTTGGATATCAACCTAACATTGTTCAGGTGTTCTTGTATTTGGACATCAACCTAACATTGTTCAGGTATTTTTGTATTTGGATATCTAGTGGTGACTAAAGAATTCCTAAATTAATTCAAGAATAGACTACACAGACAAATGAAGAATCACAAAATTAACTACAGTTTTGCAAAATGACACCTGTTCAAAAAGAAAGAAACAAGCATAAAGTGAAAAACTGAATTTTTTTATGAAAATACTTTGCTTTCAAAGCTGTTACAAGTCTGCACTCTTCAAATAAGAGTGAAAAGCAATAATCTTTGTAAAATTCAACAAATGATTTATTTCCCTAGAATACAAAGTGAAAATAAAAAAAAAAAAATTAAGGTATTGTGAATCAATCCCAAAATAGTCCTAGAATTGCAGATTTTTTTTACTAATTTGAAGTTCTGGATCAGCTCAAGTAGAAATCCAAATTAAGTCCAACACTGAAGTGTTGATGTCTCTATGATTTTGGACAAGTTTAAGTCCAACATACAATTTTACATTATAATGGCAGCTAAAGAAATAAAAAAAATGAAAAATAACAAAGAATGCAAATTAAATATACATAGCACTATTCAATGCAACAACGGTTAATAATTTTCAGTTCTTTGTAGAAGGTCCACCTGCAGATGTCATATTAAAATTCAAAGTACTATTTTTCAATTCTTTTCCAAACAGTATACAGTGTAACATTTAAAACAGTCTTCGAGTAAAGTACTTAGGGTCTCATTGCAATCAAGAAAATTAGAATGTTTTGAAAACTGCAAACCAGGACTAATTAATGTGCATCCTGAAGGGTACACTATTATCTTTCTCCATTGCTTGTCAGACCGGCATCTTTTTATGTCGACTGGTTTCAACAATTTTAATTTAAGAAGAAAACAGTTAAAAAAAGAAAATTATGTTTATGAATAAATCATTTTTAATTCATTTATAAGTAAAAATGATACATGTAATAAAACACAATCAACTACATTTTCCCATTTTTTCATAGGCAATCGGGTGACCCACAATCAAGGATAAATATAATTCACTACATGTTCTTTTCCAGATTTGTATGTGATTTGCACTTTTCATGTTAGTCTTCCAAACACTAACAATTGTAAAAAAAAATATCTATCTATATATCTATGTAATAATAATAATAATAATGAGGACTTTGTATAGCGCCTAATCTTTAGAAGCTCTAAGTGCTTTACAACATTAGACAACACCTATAAGATAAAAAATATATAATGATATGATTACAAAAACAAACACCATGAAATTAGAAAACATTAAAAAACGTGCTGAGAATATTTAAGGTAGGAAACATTATTAGGTCTTTAAGTTTGTTCTTGCAGTCGAAATAAGTGAGTTTTGTGAGCCCTTTTGAATGTGATCACTGTGTCTTTGTGTCTAAGTTCAGTGGGCAATTCATTCCACGTTGCTGGGCCTTGGTATGCAAAAGAACGTTGTCCATATGACTTTGTTTTCATACTTGGAACAATGAATACACGATTGTCAGAAGAGGAGCGTAAGTATCTTGGTGGTGTGTACACATGGGTGAGGTCGGATAGGTATGTTGGACTTGAGTCTGACAGTGAAACGTAGCACAGAGAAGAAATTTTGTGTTTGATTCTGGATCGAATGGATAGTCAGTGTAGGGAACAGAGCAGTGGGGAGGTGTGCTCTGATTGTGGTAGTCTAAGTATGATCCGAGCAGCTGTGTTTTGAGCTTTTTGAAGTTTCTAGAGCAGATATTGAGATGAACTAGACAGAATTGAGTTACAATAGTCAAGTCTTGAAAGTACTAATGAACATACAAGTGTTTTAGTGGCATCAACTGAAAGATATTTATGAATTGAGCTGATGCATCTCAGCTCAAGATATGCAGCCTTGCATATGTTCATGACATGTTGGTGCAGTGTGAGAGTACTGTCCAGAGTAACACCTAGGTTTCGTACTGATTGTGTGAATTTAATGTTATCTATCTATCTATCTATCTATATATATATATATATATATATATATATATATATATATATATATATATATATATATATATATATATATAACTAACTGGTACATTGGTTCCAAGCTTTAGTGATTTCTGCTGATGGTTTTCCTTCTTTGCCAACACAATGTCATTTCAATGGTAACTATTGTGCATTCTACTAGAAAAATTGGTTCTTTGCTTGCTAAAAATTTGCTTAAGTCAGCTCTTAAACTTTATTCACTTAAATCTAATGAAGACCTGTTCATCACATACATTCATGTTGCAATAATAATAATAATAATAGGTTACTACTTTTGTATTGGAAAATATGAACAAGATTTTCCAAAACATGTTGCATGACCTTGCAGATTGCATTATTTTTCAGAACAAATGAGTTCATATTTTCCCATGTAAATGCAGTAACGTTTTTATTATCATATGCTCATTTTTTATAAGTTCCTAAGGCTTAATAATAAAAGACATTACAAGAAACAATGTAATCGAATATCTGCTTCATTAAAAAAAAATTCACAACCATTGATTCATCAATACAAAATAACAGTATTTATGTGCACATAACTCTGCCCAGTGACCTTTTAATTTATTCATATGCTTTACATCAGTTTAAAAAAGAATTGTCATTGTGGCCCTCTTAAAATTGAAATTTAGAGTCATATTGCGAATGAATGGATATGGATTTTGTTTCTATGTTGATCCAACTCAATTCTGCTTTTCTGATTATGAAGGTCTGGATTATTGGGTCAATTCAGTGAAATAAGGATAGTGGATTTCAGCTGGAAATGTAGGCTACTCAAAATTACAGTACAGCTTCAGTGTATTCAGATTTTGCAGGACATGTTGGTCAGATCTGAACAACTAAGAAAGTTCATTTGGAGGAAATTCATGATGTAAAAATGAAAGTATATTTATTACCATTCTTATAATTACCAGCTAAAGAAAACATGCTTATGCCATGTTACTTGCATATTGTTGTTTGAGAGACTCCAACTATGACCTGTGTCATACAGTATGTTTTTTATTGCTAGGCTAGCATTGTATCAAAATAGTTACATGGGGAAAATTGAAAAGCAGCTGACTCTTTATACTCAACAGAAATAACATATTTTCATCATCTTCGATTATCAGCTCTGAGGCTTTTAGTTTTCTAACAAAATCATCAGTTGTATTTTATTCTCGAATCTAGTATTTCTGACTCATTCATATCATTAACTTTATCATCTATGCTTTCAATGGACGAAACAACTGTTTTATTTCATCCACAAACAAATTTAATCAACCAAAACCTAAGGTGTATACCACTCAAGTGTACATGGTTATTTTACAAAGTATTTCCTATTACAATATACTATCTTTAGGCACATATGTCGTACACATGCATGCAATATGAAAGTGTTCAGCATCATAAAATGCTGCAAGATTCTGACAATGTAAAGTTAACAAAGATAAAAATGAGCAGATAATAATAATAATAATAATAATAATAATAATAATAATAATAATAAAATAGTAATAATAATATTAACATAAATAATAACAATACTAATAGTAGGTTTATTTCAAGAGGACTACTCAACTCACATTGTTTTATAATCAGGTACTCTTCCTGAAGCCCTTCCTAATATAGTAACCCTGACCTTTCATAACAATGTCAAATAATGTTAAAACCATGTATTAGTGACACATTTGCCCTGTTTTCCAAAGAAAGGTTAGACCACACCATTGAATATAAAGTGTGAAGTTTCTTACCCATCCTTTAAGCATTTCATAGGCACAAATTCCTAGTGACCACCAATCAACAGGAAAACTGTAGCCTGGGCAGTCATCAAGGTAACAGGCAAACATCTCAGGAGCTATAATTGATAAGAACTAAACAGTCACACCATTTTATTGTCTTTCTTTTAAATGATTGATTCTTTCATAAGGGTATAATGATGTAAAACAGGCAGCAACCTTAACTATTTTATATACGGATGTCAGACTTGCAGTTTAGTTTAATCATAATTCCATACAGTTCAACAGTGTAAGGTATTAGACAAAAATTCTTATAGCTTCTAATATCCTCATACTACAAGATATACTGATGTCCTCACCCTACAACATATACTAATGTCCTTACCCTTCAAGATATACTAATGTCCTCACCCTACAAGATATACTAATGTCCTCACCCTACAAGATATACTAATGTCCTCACCCTACAAGATATACTAATGTCCTCACCCTACAAGATATACCAATATCCTCACCCTACAAGATATACTAATGTCCGCATCCTACAAGATATACTAATGTCCTCACCCTACAAGATATACCAATATTCTCACCCTACAAGATATACTAATGTCCACATCCTACAAGATATACTAATGTCCTCACCCAACAAGATATACTAATGTCCTTACCCTACAAGATATACCAATATCCTCACCCTACAAGATATACTAATGTCTGCATCCTACAAGATAAACTAATGTCCTTGCCCTACATGATATACCAATATCCTCACCCTACAAGATATACTAATGTCCTCACCCTACAAGATATACCAATATCCTCACCCTACAAGATATACTAATGTCCGCATCCTACAAGATATACTAATGTCCTCACCCTACAAGATATACCAATATCCTCACCCTACAAGATATACTAATGTCCGCATCCTACAAGATATACTAATGTCCTTACCCTACAATATGTACTGATGTCCTCACCCCATAAGATGTACTAATGTCCTCACTCAACAAGATATACTAATGTCCTCACCCTACAAGATATACAAATGTCCTCACCCTATAAGATATATTGATGTCCTCACCTTACAAAATATACTAATGTCCTCACCCTTTAAGAGATACTAATGTCCTCACCTTACAAGATATACTAATGTCCTTACCCTACTAGATATGCTGATGTCCTTACCCTACAAGAAATACTAATGTCCTCACCATACAAGATATATTAATGTCCTTACCCTACAATATGTACTGATGTCCTCACCCTACAAGACGTACTTATGTCCTCACCCTACAAGATGTACTAAAGTCCTCACCCAACAAGATATACTAATGTCCTTACCCTACTAGATATACTAATGTCCTCACCCTTCAAGAGATACTAATGTCCTCACCCTATAAGATATACTAATGTCCTTACCCTACAATATGTACTGATGGCCTCACCCTACAAGATGTACTAATGTCCTCACCCAACAAGATATACTAATGTCCTCACCCTACAAGATATAAAAATGTCATCACCCTATAAAATATATTGATGTCCTCACCCTACAAAATATACTAATGTCCTCACCCTTCAAGAGATACTAATGTCCTCACCCTGCAAGATATATTATGTCCTTACCCTATTAGATATGCTGATGTCCTCACCCTACAAGATATACTAATGTCCTCACCCAACAAGATATACTAATGTCCTCACCCTATAAAATATAATGTCCTCACCCTACAAGATATACTAATGTCCTCACCCTACAAGATATACTAAACACGGAGTAAAGTAAATGGTTATTTGGATGTTATCTCCATACAAGACATACCAGACAGAGAGAATCATAGATGGTATTTCAGTTGTAACTTCCCTACAAGAAATACCAGACAGAGAGAACCATAGATGGTAATTTGGTTGTAACCTCCCTACAAGACATACCAGACAGAAAGAATCATAGATGGTATTTTGGTTGTAACCTCCCTACAAGACATACCAGACAGCAAGAATCATAGATGGTATTTTGGTTGTAACTAGCCTACAAGACATGCCAGACAGAGAGAATCATAGATTGTATTTTGGTTGTAATTACCCAACAACACTAACAGAAAGAGAAAATCATAGATGGTATTTTGGCTTAGCCTCTCTACAAAACATAGCAGATACAGAGAATCATAGATGGTATTTTGGTTGTAATCTCCCTACAAGACATACCAGACAGAAAGAATCATAGATGGTATTTTGGTTGTAATCTCCCTACAAGACATACAAGATAGAGAGAATCATAGATGATATTTTGTGTGTGTGTGTGTGTGTGTGATTAGGATTTTTAACATAGCTTTAACAATTTTTCAGTCATATTGCTATGATCTCTACAGTGTGCAGCTTATAGTGATGTCTAGCACTGGGGCATCAAGCTGCAGACATGTAGCTTGATGTCCCGCCCAGTCACATTATCCTGACACCAGGCCGACCAGTCCTAACACTAACCTCTTAATGCTGAGCAACTAGCGAGGCAGCTGTTAGTACCATTTTTGTAAGTCTTTGGTATGACTTGGTCAGAGTTCAAACCCACAACCTCCTGCTTCTGAGGCAGATGCTCTAACCACTAGGCCACTGGAGCGGTGACATTTTGGTTGTAATCTCTCCGCAAGACATATCTGAAAGCGAGAATCATAGATGGCGTTTTGGTTCTAATAACCCTACAAGACATACCAGATAAAGAAAATCATAGATGGTATTTTACTTGTAATCTCCCTACAAGACAGATCAGATAGATAGAATCATAGACGATATTTTGGTTGTAATCTCCCTACAAGAAAGTACCAGACAGAGAGAATCATAGATGGTATTTTGGTTAAAATCTCCCTACAAAACATACCAGACAGAAAGAATCATATATGGTGTTTTGGTTGTAATCTCCATACAAGACAGACCAGATAGAGAGATCCAAAGATGGTATTTTGAATGTAATCTCCCTACAAGACATAGCAGACAGAGAGAATAATGGATGGTATTTTGGATGTTATCTCCCTACAGGACATAGCAGATAAAGAAAATCATAGAGGGTATTTTGGTTGTAATCTCCCTGAAAGACAGACGAAATAGAAAGAATCATAGATGATATTTTGTTAAAATCTTCCTACAAGACATACCAGATGGAGAGAATGATAGATGGTATTTTGGTTGTAACCTCCCTACAAGACAGAACAGATAGAGAGAACCAAAGATGGTATTTTGAATGTAATCTCCCTACAAGACACAGCAGACAGACAGAATAATGGATGGTATTTGGATGTTTTCTCCCTACAAGGCAGACCAGATAGAGAGAATCATACATGGTATTTTGGATGTAATCACCCTACAACACCTGCAAAATGGAGTTCTTGAAATTATGAACAGTTCATGAACTTTATGAACTATTCTTGAACTGAACGTGAAACGTTCTTCAAATTGTTTTTTGGCTGTTCATGAACTAGTTCTTAAACAGTTCATGAATAACTTTAAGAACAAATGAAGTACAATCCAAGAACAAAAATACATCACAAGAGTTCAGGAACTGTTCTTGAATGAGTTCATGAACATGTTAAGAACAGTTAATGTACTAAAATGAATTTAAATAGTTTATAAAAAGCTCATGAATAGTTCTTGACAGAATTCTGGATCATGTCAAGAACAGTTAAAGAAAAAAAGAATGGCAATTAAATTAAATTAAATTAAATTAAATTAAATAGCTGAAAATTTATGATAATATTTGGAAACAAATCAGGAATAGTTTAAGCACACATAAGTTGCAGCTGAAATAACTGAAAACTTCATAAAAATTTATGTTCGTTTGATTTTGAATACAGCACATTCAATGAAAGAGACTATTTTTGTCATAAACTTAACCTTTCAAACTGCAAACTCACTCTCTGTTTTCAATATTACTTAAAATGAAATGTTCTAGGCAAGTATAAAACCAGAAGATGTCTGAAAAGATGACAACAGGAACAAGAATCTAATATGTAATTCTGTAATATTTGGCCTTAGAGGTAGCAAAATAATGAAATCAGAAAGTAATATTATATCCATGCAACTTGTGCTGTATGATTCTCACATACACGCAAAGTAACCCCAAGCACATGATACTGTATTATAATTACTATTTAAAGTCATTTGCAACATTGAGATCAATCATACGGGTCATATGTTACATCGCAGAAATAGCCGAGATAAATCCGAATAACGGTTGCTGATGCAGTTGGTCAATTCAAAATCGAAATATTCCGCCAACAGACATCATGCTCATATGCTGAATATTAAACAAAATGGATTCATTGATAGAAGGTCAAAAATAATGTTTGTTGTTTTGGTATTACAATGAAATGAATTGGTCAATACAAAGCATCACTACAATACTGAAGCCACGCCGTGATGAGTACAGAAAAGGAGATTTAGTAATGGCTAAATTTCAAGAGAAACCTCACCATGCGGCTGTCCTAGGAATTGAAGGTAAACTATTTTAAACCATTTCTCGTAAAATAGGCCTGACCATAGACTCTTTCATGATTACTTAGGGCCTGTGGTTTTGGTTAGTAACATAGCAAGATTTACCATCAAATGAAAATGTCATAATTCTAAGTAAGTAATAATTGATTTTTTACAAGTATTTTGCGCAAAGAGGTATTATTCAGACATACAACTGCAGTAATCCTAAAATGGTCTCTTGAACACTAAAGGTTCTAACTGGACTGGAACCCTTACACCAATCCCCCCCCCCCTTCAGAAAATATCTTTAAAAAGAAAGGGTAAAAAGTACAAATTTTTGAGGCCAGGTTATCACCCTTTTCTTGGAAAAAACTGGACAATTTTGATATAATCCCCACCCTTTCCTGAAAGTTTTCCTGTCAAGAAAATATCATTATTAAAGAAGTGAAAATTTGTTTCTGTTTGTTTTATGTTAGTTCAATCATTAAAGGCCTAAATGTGTTTAAGTATATACTTTAGGTGTATTTATGAAAGGCTCAAAAGTTGTTATCTGGGCTGTGATTCACTGTGACAGAAATGAACAATTCTGGAATTATTCATGAACTCTTTTAGAACACTTGTGCATGAAATATTAATAAAATGCACCTGAACATTTCATGAGCAGTTCATGAATATTAAATGGACGAATTTTCCAGAACTTAATTTCAAGAATTGTTCTAGAATATTAGTTCTTGAACAGTTCATGAACAATCCATGTTAAAATGTTCACAAACTGTTCAAGAACTTATGTTCTAGAACATTCAGGTTCTGACGTTCTTGAAAATTTGGCCATTTAATGTTCAAGAACTGCTCATGAAATGTTCATGTGCATTTTATGAATGGTAAATGAAATGTGTTCCAGATCAATTCATGGATAATTCAAGAATTGTTCATGAAATTTTCACAGGGGAAGACATGCCAGACAGAATCATATATGTTATTTTGGCTGTAACCTCCCTACAAGACATACCAGACAGAGAGAATCAGAGATATTATTTAGGCTGTAATTACCCTACATGATACATGGTATCAGCAAAATGAATGACCAATTTATTGCCCAATATGTTAGAAAGTGTAAGAGAGAGAGCAAAGAAATAAAACAGTGAGTTAAACAATGTATTAATTAAAGAACAGTAATCCCTCGATATAATGTTTGTCAATGAAGTCATAAAGATTATAGTCTTTTCAGCATGATCTTCAATATATTTTGCCTCCAGCCTTTATAAAGTACTGCAAGAACTAAATAATGGTAACTACAGAGCTTGACAACACAAGAGATAAGTTTATTTGAAAAGGTAAATCAATGTCATGGTCAGTTTTAAGTATAATTTATCAGATAACAGAAGCCGTGGAAAATTCCTCAATGAATCAGCCATGTTTGCAAGGCATTGTGGGTAATTGTCAGCAAGTGCATGGTGGGCATTAGAATTCTTCTTGGTATCAAATGTAACAAAAACATTATCTTGTATTTTTTATGGTATATTTGTCCACTGCACTTCAGATCTAAAATGTACAGTGTTGTGGTCATAGAACTGGTATCATGACCAATGGTCTCTATCACATACATTGCCATGTTATGGAACACTGTGACCAGTGGTCTCTATCACATACAGTGCTATGTTATGGAACTGTCATTGTGACCAATGGTCTCTATCACATACAATGTCATGTCATGGAACATTGTGACCAATGGTCTCTATCACATAGAGTGCCATGTTATGGAACACTGTGACCAATGGTCTCTATCACATACAGTGCCATGGTATGGAACTGTCATTGTGACCAATGGTCTCTATCACATACAATGTCATGTCATGGAACATTGTGACCAATGGTCTCTATCACATAGAGTGCCATGTTATGGAACACTGTGACCAATGGTCTCTATCACATACAGTGCCATGGTATGGAACATTCTGACTAATGGTCTCTATCACATACAGTGCCATGTTATGGAACTGTCATTTTGACCAATGGTCTATATCACATACAGTGCCATATTATTGAACTGTTGTTGTGACCAATGGTCTCTATCACATACAGTGACATGTTATGGAACTTTGTGACCAGTGGTCTCTATCACATACAGTGACATGTTATGGAACATTGTGACCAATGGTCTCTATCACATACAGTGCCATGTTACTGAACTGTCATTTGTGACCAATGGTCTCTATCACACATTGTGACATGTTATGGAACTATCATTGTGATCAACATTCTCTATCACATACAGTGCCATGATATGAAACTGTCTTTGTGACCAGTGGTCTCTATCACATGCAGTGCCATGATATGGAACTGTCATTGTGACCAATGGTCTCTATCAGATACAGTGTCATGTTATGGAATTGTCATTGTGACCAATGGTCTGTATCACATACAGTGTCAAACACATGGACTCATTACTGTGACCAACAATCTCCATTATATACAGTTTCAAAGACATGGAACTGCTATTTTGACTGATGGCCATTAATACGTACAGTGTCAAGGTCATAGAACAGCTATTGTGAATAATGACATCCATCACATAGTGATTTTACCTCAATGACTTTTCTTTCCACTTACTGTAAACATCAAAATGTGGTAATTGTATCACCACAGAGTCAATGACAAGAAAACATATTGATTGCTGTACAATACATTAATTTACTCTATGGAAATGGAGGCATAAATCTAATATCAAACACCATTTATCCCATTTCCTTGACAATAAAAACAGCCCAGACTGTCCAGGTGAATGCAAACTAGACAGAAAAACATTGAACAAATCCAATTCAATAAATCCCCTCATCCATGGTCAAATCTCATTTGTTATCTACAAATCTCAAGTTACAACACTATAAAAGCACTGCTACAGTGGCTGCTCAGATTTCCAATAGCTTCACAGAGATGGCATCCTTCTTGTGGTATAAATAAAATGTAACATTACTTGTTCAAATTTTTATGTAAAACAACAATAGAAAATATTAAACTTTAGACAATTGCATAAAATATAAATTTTGAGTAGCTTGGCATTTTGGTACTTTCCAGCATCTGAGATGCAGTTACAATTTTAACATCAAAGGTCAGACAATACTACTAACTATAATCATTTATAGAAGATGGCTCAGTATCTGCAAGAACTAATTTCTTGATTGCTTGAAATATTTTGAGATGTAAATTTCAATGTCTTACATTATTAGAATCTATTTCTTTTTACACATCTCAGATAATTATATAGTAATTCTGAATATCAGTATCTAAATATATTAACAACTAAACACTGTACAACTTAAAGTCTCAATAATATCAAACTTTATATATTATATATTTATATATTATATATATACACTCATGTACATTTTGGCTTATAAATATAAAACTACAGTAACAGTGTCATTTTGCTCAAAGATTTATATATGTGCATAGAGGTTTAAATATTTCTATTTGCAATGCCTTCTGGGTGTCATGTCATCATTAAGAACAACAATGGAAATTAATTAATAGTCACTGGCTTTCTGTTTTTTCCTTAGTATCCATTTTAATGCATTTAAATTAAAATGTGTATGTATTGTTTCCTAATCAACAATGAATAATTGTATCAATATTGTAACTAATACAATAAATATGCTTTTGAGTCATGGGAAGTTACAGTTGAGGTCAGTTGCAATCAATAGTCACTCATTATGATAAAAGACTGCCCAGTGGTCAGATGTACTCAACTGTATATTCACTCACTGTGATAGAAGACAGCCCAGCGGGAGTTACAGTACTTTTGTCTTAAAATATTGCTAATGAAAAACGTCAAACCAGAACCCTAAAGATTTATGAGGCAAGTGCTGTGGTGCTGCATTCTAAATTGTTACAGAAGCATCAAAGTTAAGAGCCTGTCAAGTCACCTCCATTCTAAAAAAAGCTAGATCAAGATCAAGGTCGTTATTGATATGGAGTAAACTCCCGTTCTGATCAATCATTGTTACTCTAAGGGGAAATGTGAAGACTTAATTGAATTCTGGGCTAATCTATCTTTGAGAAGTGTCAGTTTGTAATTTTAAGTTAACCTAATCTGTAGAGAAAGTTATACATCTTTGCTTGAAAAAGACCAATATAATAGGGCTTCATGTATGTGCCAAAACATATATGATTTTTAAGCCACTGACTCCATGAAAAAATCAAATGTTTAGCATAAGCAAAACAGGTTCATATATATATAATGCTGTTTTGATCTGTACTGTAAACTAGATCAACTCTGAAGGCACAGAAGAGGGGAAAAATTATGATGTTACATCACAATTTGTCCCCCCTTCCCATATTTCCAACCTCCTCTCTGCCCTCCCCCAATTCATCGACAGTGATGATGCATACATTTCCAACTTCCTCTTTGCCCTCCACCAACAACTCGACAACCCTGCATATTCCAAAACATCCTCTCTGCCCTCACTCATTGCCTAGACAACCCTGCATATTCCAAACATCTCTGCCCTCCGAAATGCCTTGACAACCCAACATATTCCAAATCTCCTCTCTGCCTAATACACCATCACACTGAAAATGATGATGCATATCCAACCTCTTTTCTGCCCTCCACCAATTTCTTGACAGCAATGATGTGTAATCACAACCTTCCCTCTGCCCTCAACCAGTTCCTTGACAGTGAATATGCATATATTCCCAACCTCCTGTCTGCCCCCACCCCAGCACCTTGATAATCCAGCATATTCCCAACCTCCTCTCTTCCTTAACACCTTGACAATAATGATCCATCTTTATGCTAGGACTGAATAGTGTATATGAAATTTGCTCAGAAAATATTTCAAAATATCATTGAAACTTGTTTATTTGACCTTTGCCCTCCCATGGACCCCCTGGACTAGAGCCAACAATTGTCCCTCCCCCCCCCCAGATAGTTACCACATGAGGAATATAATTATGACATTTTTTTAATTTCAACCTAAATTTTGAGTTGTTGTAATGGACGAACACAGGGAAGGTCAGCATCCCCATGCTTTAGGCTATTAACAAAAAGGATAATTATTACCAAACTAAAGTAACTCCTGGAGTAATTACTTAATATTGATTACTATTAGTGTTCACATTTTATAACTAATCCTAATACACTGTCAAGTGTTTATCTTCATCCACTTTTTTCTGTCTGAAAGGATTATGGCATACAGTATCACTTTCTGTACAAGAATGTGTCATGGTGCATAACAACATATTCATTTTATTTTCTGACTCTTAAAAAAATAATATTATCCAATACTTTTCTTCCAAACCCAAGTATACACAGCATTTAGTCAGACTCATTTATTTTTGCTGTACATGTAGTAATAAACTATCGTCCACTTTCTCTGCCAGCAAGACCAGTACGTAATAGGTAATCAATATTTACCAGCCCTCAAGAGTAATTAATATTCACGACAAGAAAAGCAGATGCTGGGAGAGAAAATAAGCATACAACTGTTCAGCAGAAGATTGTACCAAAGATTCAAACTACTTCCTCTAAGTCATGCAGTACTTATCTAATCATTATAGTACTGAATTTTAGATCAAAAGCGTTGAAACAATTATTTATGACATCTATGTTGAAAAACATGAAGTGTATCATCATCTACACTTTGCCAATAATGTAATTCTAGATTTGTAAAAGATTAATTTTATAAATAATATTAAAATGATGTGAAATGTGCTGGTTCCTTAGCATTATTTGAAAAGGTACCAGATTGTTCTTACCCATATATGGCTTGGTCCCGGACATGGAGGTTGCTAGCTGTCCTTCTTTCAGCACCGTGGCAATGTTGAAGTCTGTCAGATGCACATGACCTGTGGGAACACATCAACATCTAATCAATTTTATGTTGAGATTTCCATCTCACTTATCAATTAAATGAGTCAGAAAAATTCAGAAAAAAATGTATCTTGACAGGCAATTTATTTATACTCCACAGTTAAGAGGGCCTACGATGGCTCACAAAGGCATCTAAAGTCATTGCAGAAACCTAACTTTTCTTTGCATATTCTTCAATGATAAGACTAAATATGATGGTTGGATGTTAATTTTTTTTATGAAAACATGTATAAAAAGATATACATCAAAATGTAAAAGTGCCAGGTGACAGTGTAACTGATCAACAATTAGTTCCTCTTTTTGTGTGAACATGTAGGCTGGTAGCCAGACATTACAGGTAGCAGCCATTTTCTTTTCTACATCATGATTTACCGTTCTATAGTTATTGCATTCATATTTTATTCTGTGTGAACCTCCTGCCTTTTGTCTACGGATTTAAGTCTGAAATGTTGTTGTTGTTGTTGTTGTTGTCATTGTCATTGTTGTTGTTGTTGTTGTTGTTATTATTATTATTATTATTATTATCATTATTCCAAATAAAATAAAGGCATTATACTGGCTGAATATGTGATGGAAGGCTATTACAACAAACACTAAAATAATGTGCATACTATATATATTATTGTGGTACATACCTGCATATTAAATGAAGAAAAATGGAAACAACAACAAAAACTGATCTGCCACATTACACAATGTGCCTCCAAATCAGAGCCTATGTTGTTTGTTCTACTGATCAGTCCTAAAAAACTACATAGACCCATTTTTGACAGTATGTTATGCTCTGAAAGATCTGGGTTTAATGCTGGTTTCTTTTGGATTATACTTGTGCACTTGCATGCATGGTACTTCTAAAGCTGTGATCATTACAATGGAATGTTAATTATATTCACGGTACATTTACTTCTCATTACTTTCTGACCATAGGTACCAAAACATTATACTATCTATTCTGTATGGATTTATCAATTACCATTGACTGTAAATTGCATACAAATTCAAACTGCACAGACCAGATCTGCTCTCACATAATGCTCCAGCAAATCTGGATCTATACATTTAGTTAGGAGTGCTCAGTCAAATAAACAAGACAGACCCTGATCTGCTCTCATATAATGCTCCAGCAAATCTGGGTCTATACATTTAGCTAGGATTACTCAGTCAAATAAACAAGACAGACACTGATCTGTTCTCACATAATGCTCCAGCAAATCTGGGTCCATACATTTAGCTAGGATTACTCAGTCAAATAAACAAGACAGACACTGATCTGTTCTCACATAATGCTCCAGCAAATCTGGGTCTATACATTTAGCTAGGATTACTCAGTCAAATAAACAAGACAAACACTGATCTGTTCTCACATAATGCTCCAGCAAATCTGGATCTGAACATTTAGCTAGGAGTACTCAGTCAAAAAAACATGACAAAGTTAGGAAATTGATTCAAAAAGAGAGATTCAGTCTGCTTTTATTCTACTGGGAGGAGGGCATAGAGGAAGAATAATGGAATGATCTTTGTTCCATAATGCATAATACAAACAATATTTCAATTTCATGATCAGCTTTCATGTTATAGTTACTCACAAATTACATTAGTGTACCTATCTATCTAAAACAAACTACTGCTTAAATTTGTATGTCAAATATTTTGCCCCTGAGTTTGTAATTGTTTTGTCACAAATATTTTGCCCTTAGGTTGTAATTGTTATATCACAAATATTTTGTCCCTTGGGTTGTAATTGTTATATCACAAATATTTTGCCCCTTAGGATGTAATTGTTATATCACAAATATTTTGCCCCTCAGGCTGTAATTCTTATATCAAAAATATTTTGTCCCTTGGGTTGTAATTGTTATATCACAAATATTTTGCCCCTTAGGTTGTAATTGTTATATCACAAATATTTTGCCCCTTTGGTTGTACTTGTTATATCAGAAATATTTTGCCCCTTAGGTTGTAATTGTTATATCACAAATATTTTGCCCCTTTGGTTGTAATTGTTATATCACAAATATTTTGCCCCTTAGGTTGTAATTGTTATATCACAAATATTTTGCCCCTTTGGTTGTAATTGTTATATCTCAAATATTTTGACCCATAGGCTGATTTTAAATATATCTTTTTTGGAACCAAAGGTCCTAAGCTGCTGAAACAGATCCCATCATTCAGCTGTAAGGCACTGTAATGTATCCCATCATTCAATTGTAAGGCACAGTAACATATCTGTGATTTATTTTATTTAAGCAAATACATTCTTATACCTTATTATCTTGGACTGATGAATATATCAAAATGCAGCATTGAGCTTGATAATTAAATACCAACCGGCACAAATGGCTTTCCAAATTTTCAAAAATTCTGTGTATTGTAAACAAAAAATAAAACAATATTAGCTTCATTTGTTGCACCTACAGTAGTACTGATTTAATTCATAAATGTGTTTATTTATTTAGCCATCAATTACAAATACATGTTAGAAAATATTGTTCCCTATTTATTTCCATTTTATTTGTTTTCAATTCTATATGCAAATTCAACACATTCCCCTCCCACCTTAGTAAAGTCAAGTTATCAGGACAGATTAATTGCAGACCAGATCTGCTTTTTTAATACACATATTTACAAGTTATTTTGCTTATTGTTCTTTGAACTTACTTTGAACACAAATAAAAGACTGAAAAAATATAAAACTAATTAAAATTTTACAAATCTGATTTTTAATGAAAATTGTGAACGATGTCATTATAAATACTTGAGACTATCTACAACTTAAACAGGTGCATATATTATATATGACTGACAGGTAATTACACTGGACTGTCTGCAACATCAAAGGAATGCATGGATTGTATATGATTCATATATACACACAGTTCTGCAATATACCAAATACATAGCTGTCATCCTGCATGCAAAGATTGTCCACAAAAGTCAACTACATGGGCATTTTGTATGGTAACACAGAAGGGTCAACACACTGTATCAACCTGCACACTGTACACATTTAGCTGTGAGCAGAATAGACCTAGAACTGTCATAGCTTGTGCTGCCTGTAGTGTCTACCCTATTCAATGGAAGTGCAATGTACAGTATGAATTGTGTTCTACTGGCACAATATGTGAAGGTGAATATGGATTGTAGCTGGGTGCAAGAGAAAATACAAAACCAAATGACAGGAATGCAGTGTCTCTCGAGTTATTCCATAAAATAGAGATGGACAAAGAAATGAAATATCTTATTTATAACTATATACCAAATATCAGAGAAAGGTGGAAAATGAAATCACATACGTTTTTATAATTACATACCATATATTAGTCCATCAAGTGTAAAAATTGGGTCAGAGTCACCTAGTTTTGATATGGTTCAGTTATTCTTCCCAAGATGCATATATATACCAATTTTCACAAATACAGATGAAAATCGATTCAGAATATTTTGTGGGTAGCAAAACATTGAGAAGGTAATGAATAAATTAAATAAACAGGCAAAACATAATATCTACTCACAACTTAGCTGACAAAGGAATAGTAACATTGTTCAAAAAGCATATTTGAACCTACAGTAGAGTAATGTTATATAATTAGTGACAGAAATCTAAGAAATATCAAGTAGTTGCTTGATATGGGAAAACTGCATACATTACAAAGAGGGTAGTGTATGTGTGCTTACATTACAAAGATGGTACTGTATAACTATTTAAGTTACAAAGACATAATGTACAAATGCTTACATTACAAGGAGGGTACTGTATAACTCTTTAAATTACAAAGACATAATGTATGAATACTTACATAACAAGGAGGGTAAGTAGAATAGCTATTTACATTATAAGGAGGGTATTTATGAGTACTTACATTACAAAAAGGGATATACCAATTAATAATCAGTATCACCTAGATCAGTGTTGTCCAACCTTTTGGACACCATGGGCCACTGAAAAATGTTTTTCTTGAAGCCGAGGGCCGCAACAGAAAACTGAAAAGCAATGAGTATATAGCTGCTCGAGCCCTAGCGGGCCATTTATAATCAGCCTGAGGGCTGCGGGTTGGACAGCACTGACCTAGATGGTGCCATAATAAAATTCTTAAAGAATGGATCAAAGAAGACTGGGCAGACAAAAATGCATGGAAGATCTTCCAAGCTGCAAACAGGCAGTCTAACATGCTGTTGCCATAATGATATTACTAAGAGATTACTACACATTTTACAGGATATTTGACAAATGCTTGATGAGATTGGGTAACCTGACAAAGACTGAATTGCAAGATAATAATTCTCTTGAAATAAGGATTCAATACATCATACCTTTATATCCTGTCAAATTCATTGTTTGAATAGAATTTCATGGGGAAAGAGGATCTTAAGACCTGGCAATGTCAGAAACAGATTATAATATTGTTGGTAAAAAGATTTTGTGCCTTAAATTTCATGCCAAATTTTGCCAATATTTTGGGATGAAGTTACATGGATGATATAGAACTCTCTTCCATTAACACTGCATACATCTCAATATGTAATATTTAAAATACCCACAGTTTATAAAATGCAAAGTCACAAGATGGCAATCGTCTTACTTAAATTGATGTAACTGTTAAAATACTGTATAGTTCAAAATTATTTGATGCAACTGTTAAAATATGGTATAGTTTAAAATTATATGTGCTATCTGGATTGATGCAGCTGTTAAAATGTGGTATAGTGCAAAATTAGATGAATACTTTCATCAATTGCTGCATGAATTGAATCTTATATATATGACACGGGTGAATTTAGTGAACTTCTCACACAGGAGATATTAGTGTTTTGGTTTGAATTTGGTGAACTTCTCACACAGGGGATATTAGTGTATTGGTTTAAATCTGGTGAACTTCTCACACAGGGGACATTAGTGTATTGGTTTGAAGCTGGTGAATTTCTTACACAGGTGATATAAGTATATTGGTTTAAATCTGGTGAACTTCTTGCACAGGGGATATTAGTGTATTGGTTTGAATTTGGTGAACTTCTCACACAGGGGACATTAGTGTATTGGTTTGAATCTGACAATTTTCTGACAAGGAACATTAGTACATTTGTTTGAATCAGACAATCTTTTCATACAGGTGCAACAGTCGTACATGTACTAATTGTGAAACATTAAAATTACACTAGGATCTACCTCAAGGTAATGCCAAATAATGCACACCATTTTCTTACTGAATTTCAACAACAAGCATGCTAAAAAACATGTATAGCTGAGCATAATTCAACATGAATGCATGCCAAATATATACCTTCTTCATCTAACAGTATGTTATCTGGTTTGACATCCCTGAAAAATACCCAAAACAATTTGACCATGTAAATACATGTACATATGATTTTAATGATGACATTATTCAATATGACAATGTATATATGTATGATTTTAATTAGGACATTCATTAAGGTCATATTGTTTCTATAAACACAGATTATCAAAGTCCTGAAATAACTTGTGTAATGTGGCATAAATGACAAGAATGCTTATGTATGTGAACTTCTATATCATCTTCCATCTTGAAAATATCAATAATTTTCAATATATTTTAAAGCAAATTACAGCTTTAAGGATAAGCTACCAAAGCAATAATTTTGGATAACCAGAAAGAAAGCTGTACAGCATATTAACTTTACAGCAAAGGAATCCCTAAAAGAGAATTTGATTGTAAAAGTACAACAAAGGAAACCATAAAAGAGAATTGGATTGTAAAAGTACAACAAAGGAAACCATAAAAGAGAATTGGATTGTAAAAGTACAACAAAGGAAACCCTAAAAGAGAATTGGATTGTAAAAGTACAACAAAGGAAACCCTAAAAGAGAATTGGATTGTAAAAGTACAACAAAGGAAACCCTAAAAGAGAATTGGATTGTAAAAGTACAACAAAGGAAACCCTAAAAGAGAATTGGATTGTAAAAGTACAACAAAGGAAACCCTAAAAGAGAATTGGATTGTAAAAGTACAACAAAGGAAACCCTAAAAGAGAATTGGATTGTAAAAGTACAACAAAGGAAACCATAAAAGAGAATTGGATTGTAAAAGTACAACAAAGGAAACCATAAAAGAGAATTGGATTGTAAAAGTACAGCAAAGGAAACCCTAAAAGAGAATTGGATTATAACATTACAGCAGAGGAAACCTTAAAAGAGAATTTGATTGTAACAGTACAGCAAAGGAAACCCTAGAAGAAAATTGGATTGTGTCAGTACAGCAAAGGAAACCCTAAAAGAGAACTGGATTGTAACAGAACAAAGGAAACCCTAAAAGAGAACTGGATTGTAACAGTACGAAAATAAGGAAACCCAAAAAGAGATATGGACTGTAACAGTACAACAAAGGAAACCCTAAATGAGAACTGGATTTTAACAGTTCAACAAAGGTAACCCTAAAAGAGAATTGGATTGTAACAGTACAACAAAGGAAACCCTAAAAGAAAACAGACTGTCAAGGTCAAACATTTTGGCATCAAGGAATGAAGGAAAACCTAAAAGATAGGTTGTAACATTATACATGTACAACAAAAGAAAGATAGATTGTAATGGCAGCAGATTTTGTCACTAAGAAACATATAGGAAGTAGTACAATGTTAAATGCCAAGTAGTAGTCCAGTATGAAAATGCCAGGAAGTAGTACAGTGTGCAAATGCCAGGAAGTAGTACAGTGTGCAAATGCCAGGAATTAGTATGGTGTGCAAATGTCAGGAAGTAGTACAGTGTTAATTGCCAGGAAAATTAAAAACTAGACATGTGTCCATATAACACCGATGCTCCTGACAACATGATACAGTTGAAGGGCAAACTACACAGATAACAGGGACCATAACTCTGTATTAAATTGCTGGAAAATGGTTAAAACCAAACCTGACCAAGGTCTTCTTAATTTAAAGGTTCATACCAAGTATGGTTTAAATCCAAAATGTCCATACAAAGTTATTTAGTAAAAATTGAAGAGAAAGGTTTCAAGTCAATCAAGGGTCATAAATCATAACAAATTTGGCTTCAGTGTAAACAATCCATCAATGGTTACTCAGCATATAAACACTGTAAATCAAACACTGGCAATGACCCTTAAATGTTTTGATGCAGTCGGTACAACACCAGCTTAGTTCTTCTTAACATAAAGCCTTATATAAAATTTTATTTAAATGCATCAAGTCCTTTAAAACAAATACAATTTTCAATCGAGAAATATAAAATACAATAATAGAGGGGGGTAGGGGACAGAAAGCTTAATAAACAACATCAATCTATTTAACTTGAAATTCAAAAGAAATTAAACTGGAAAACTTAAATGCATGTAAAAAGTATGAGACGGAAAGAAAATAATAGAAGAAAATATATAAATATATGCAATATGTATGTAAAAAAGTATTTACAATTTGTATGTAAAAAGTATTGACAATTTGGATGTAAAATTTATGTACAGTATTTGTAAAAAAGCATTTACAATCTGTATGTAAAAAAGTATTTACAATTTGTATGTAAAAAGTATGTCCAGTATTTGTATGTAAAAAAGTATGTCCAGTATTTGTATGTAAAAAAGTATGTACAGTATTTGTATGTATAAAGGTATGTACAGTATTTGTATGTAAAAATGTATGTACAGTATTTGTATGTAAAAAAGTATATACAGTATTTGAATGTAAAAAAGTATGTACAGTATTTGCATGTACAAAAGTATGTACAGTATTTGTATGTACAAAAGTATGTACTGTGTTTGTTGTAAAAAAGTATGTACAGTATTTGTATGTACAAAAGTATGTACTGTGTTTGTTGTAAAAAAGGATGTACAGTATTTGTATGTACAAAAGTATGTACAGTATTTGTATGTACAAAAGTATGTACAGTATTTGTATGTACAAAAGTATGTACAGTATTTGTATGTACAAAAGTATGTACAGTATTGGTATGTACAAAAGTATGTACTGTATTTGTACTATAATAAGATGTGGAGTCATTCCTTCTAACCTTTTACAAATCCATCTTACCACTGGAAAGTGGAATCATTTTCAAACATTTGCCAATATTTTTTTAATATAGGAAATACACTTATCATTTCTCAATTGCTTGATTCAGTGGGAGAAAATTCAGTAAAGTAGGTCGTTTCAAATTATTTATCACTGGATTATCATTGTGAGCAAAATTCCATAACAAGGGTAATTTCAATTTGCTTATCACTGGCTTGTCATAGGGAGTAACATACAGTAACATGGGTCATTTCAATTTACTTATCACTGGCTTGTCATAGGGAGTAACATACAGTAACAGGGGTCATTTCAATTTACTTATCACTGGCTTGTCATAGGGAGTAACATCCAGTAACAGGGGTCATTTCAAATTACTTATCACTGGCTTGTCATAGGGAGTAACATCCAGTAACAGGGGTCATTTCAATTTACTTATCTCTGGCTTGTCATAGGGAGTAACATCCAGTAACAGGGGTCATTTCAAATTACTTATCACTGGCTTGTCATAGGGAGTAACATACAGTAACAGGGGTCATTTTAAATTACTTATCACTGGCTTGTCATAGGGAGTAACATACAGCAACAGGGGTCAATTCAAATTACTTATCAATGGCTTGTCATAGGGAGTGTTACATACAGTAACAGGGGTCATTTCAAACTAATACCATGTTTTCTGTTGTAATAAAATATGCATATAAAACCTATTTTCGATTGAATGACATAATATCCATCCACATAGTGTTATAGTAGATACAGGATAGTGTTAAACACTTAGGGCTTACTACTTGGTGCCTTCAGCTTGACAACAATATTAATAATGATTTGAGTTTCCTGCTTGCTGGCCTTCGCCTAGATAACAACTAATAGAGATAGTGATCATGCCTTTGGTAAGAATCATTATACTAGAGACTTTTTCTAGACAGGAGCAATATTAAACCAAAATTACACAATCAGAACCCAGTCAGAGTCTATATTTCAAGCAAATCAACTGGTTAATCCATCAAGAGCTTTAAACCAGTCTGACTACACTGGACAAGCAAATAAGACAATAAATAAAATGTGGAAATCTTCAGTCTTTAAAGTACAGAATGTGTTTTGCTGATCTCTTCAGTTTTTTTCATCATAGATTGTGATGCTTGTAGAAATATCAGATTAGATGAGGCCCAGGGTAGCTTGTAGAAATATCAGATTATATAAGGCAGAGAGTAGCAATATATAATCTTTAAATATCAGATTATATAAGGCCCAGGGTAGCAATGTATAATCTTAAATATCAGACTATATGAGGCCTAGGGTGGCAATATATAATCTTTCATATCAGATTATATGAGGCCCAGGGTAGCAATATATAATCTTTAATATCAGATTATATAAGGCCCAGGGTAGCAATATATAATCTTTAATATCAGATTATATAAGGCCCAGGGTAGCAATATATAATCTTTAATATCAGATTATATAAGGCCCAGATTATATTATGTAGGGTTACATCTGCCACCAAGGTGTTATTTCTTAACAAATTTAGTTTTAAGTTATATCAGTGTTATTATTGTCAAAATGTCCAGTGTTTTGTTGTCCAGACTTTATCTGGGTGCATTTTGTCCTGGCCCAAAGAAGGTGCATTTTGTCCTGGCCAAAAGAAGGGACATTTTGCATAAAATTAAAGCAGAGTGCATTTTTTGCATGTGTGTGCCCACGAATATTGAACCTGATTAATAACTGAAATCAATGAATAAAGAAATCTATAAATAATTATTAGCACTATCAATTCATTTATTTATATGGCTATTCATTTTCTTATATGAAGAAAAAATGACATTTTCACCCATGCAAAAATCTACTTATTGAGGGCATACAATTGTTTCCACAGAAGATTATTGCTGTTGGGTATTTAATTTTTGTCGTTTTGCAGCAAACACAAAAATGTATGAAATTTTATAGCCTACATCCCCACCCCCTGCATCTTCACACCTCACCAAAGAAAAAATAGGGATGTCACAGTACAGCAATATATACATGCTCTTTCCATGTAAAATGAACAAGTTCAGTTATATGTAAATATCTGATCCACAAAATAGTTGACTAGGTTTTATATGCAAATGAGTGCAGTACATTAGCCTTTATATACCTGTGAATGATCCTTTTACTTCTGAGGTAGTCCAAGGCAAGTGCAATTTCACAAATGTAGAATCGAACCTGGTCTTGGTTGAACAATAGTTCCTGCTGTATGTGATATCGCAAATCTCCACCAAGTAGTAGGTCAACTACCATGAACATGTCTTCCTCATCCTGAAATGTGAACCACAGGTTCACAAGAAATGGGTGGTCCAACATTGTCAGAATTTCAACCTCTTTAAACACATTCCGCACTGCATCCATTTTTAGACACACAGATTTGTTCATATACTTCATTGCATACATCTTCTTTGTGTCTCGCTTCTGCACAATGCATACCTGAAATATTTAAATAAAAATACATTACTTTCATTCTTCATACAGGAGAAATGTATTAATTTCATCCTTCATAATGGGGAAATGTATTACTTTCATCCTTTTGTTATGGGGAAATGTATCATTTTCACCCATGATACAGAGAAAATGTATTACTTTCATCCTTCATACTGGGGAAATGTATTACCGGTACTTTCATTCTTCATACAGGGAAAATATGTTACTTTCATCCTTGATACAGAGGAAATGTATTACTTGCATTCTTCATATAGAGGAAATATACTACTTTCATCCTTCATACAGAGGAAATGTATTACTTGCATTCTTCAAACAGGGGAAATGAATTACTTTCATCCTTCATACAAGGAAAATGTATTACTTGCATCCTTCATACAGAGGAAATGTATTACTTGCATTCTTTATACAGGGGAAATGTATTACTTTCATCCCTCATACAGAGGAAATGTATTACATGCATTTTTCATACAGGGGAAATGAATTACTTTCATCCTTCATACAGGGGAAATGTATTACATTCATCCTTCATACAGAGGAAATGTATTACTTTTGCACAGGGGAAAGTGAGTGATAGCTTTAAGGCTTGCATTTTAAAACAAGTATGCTCCAACTGCTGTCATAATAAGAGTACCATGAACAGCACATTAATCACTCACCCTCTGTTTAATGGTTCTCTGTGCAGATAACTCAAATTAGTCTCCAGAAACCACTCTATTCTGTCTCAGCCACAGTGACCTTGACCTTTACAACCCAAATCAACAGGCCTCTTCCTTATTTACAAGGTGTGGTACAGGTCTGTGATGTGGAACTAATGCTCAGTTGTGCATATGCCATATTTTTCTTTCAGTCACACTGCCCTTGACATTTGTCCTTTTGACTCCAAAGTTTGATTGGGTTCTTCATTGTTTAAAGTGCAAGACATCAACAAAGGTTGGTAACCATGATTGATGGAGAATTCATGTCACTGTGGGGAAAAATGTTTCTTCTTACAGTCACAGTAACCCTGATGTTTCACCTATTGACTCCAAAATTGATGGCACTCTTCCTAACATTAAGTGCAAGCAATCCATAAATTTATGAATGCAGATGAAAAAGAACTAGAATTATCATGTCAAAAGAAAAACATCTTCCTTCTCTCAGTTACAGTCACCTTGATCTTTGCCTTTCTGACCCCAAATCATTTCTTACTCCAAGTGCAAGCCATCCACATAGTTTCGCAAACAACACTCACTCTTCCTTTCAAGCATAGTGACCTTGAACTTTAAATTTTAGGTAATAAAATCAAATGGATTCTGTGTTATCATATGTGCAAGCTATCTGTAAAGTCTGGTAACTGTAGTGGAAATGTCACGTGATAGTGCAGAAAACAAACTGGTATAAGATGGATGGAAGAAGGACATCACAAGAACATAAAAAGCAAATGTTATGCTCTGCTTATGGTGAGGGATATAAAACGTATATGTCAAAAATTAATATAAATAATTTAAAAGGCACATACATTTGATCTGATTATTTATGTATGCTTATGTAAGTACAACTTAAATTTCATCAGATTGAAAGTTCTCCACATGATCAATGTCAACATCACTTGGTCATGTGAAGTTGATCCAATTCCAACATCACTGCTGCTTGAGTGCTTAGGTCCAGTATTGCCTTCACTAACTGATGTTACTAATACCTCTCTCTCATCCGGGGAATTTCCATCATTTTTAAAATCTACCATTGTAAAACCTCTGCTGAAGAAACCAACACTAGACCATATCAATTTAAAGAACTGCCACCCAGTTTCTAATCTCCCATTCATATAAAAAATCTTATAAAAGGTTGTTCTATCCCAGCTTGTATCTCAGCTGAATTCAAACAGTCTTTTTAGCAATGTACAATCTGCATATTGCCTTTGCCACAGTACTGAAACTACTCTTCTAAAAGTAGTTAATGACATTCTCTCTGCTTTGGATAGCAGAAAGATTACAGTCCTCACTCTCCTTGATTTGTCTGCAATATTTGACAAATAGACCATGATATATTACTTCACTATCTACAGCATGTATTTGACATTTATGATACAGCCTTACTCTGGTTCAAGTCCTACTTGGTCAACAGGACACAAATTGTGTCTGCAAATGGAACACACTCCAGCCCAGTTAATCTATGTTGTGATGCTCTACAGGGGTCTGTTCTTGGACCTGTTCTCTTCATTCTATACACTCAGCCACTCTCAAGTGTCATAGATCATCATCCAATGTCTCACCAACTGTACGCTGATGACACCCAAATATACAAATCTAGCCACCCAATTGAAGTTGATGCTACCATCCAAGGTGTAGAGACATGCATTTCTGATGTGAAATCATGGATGACATGTAACAAGCTACTGATGAATGATGATAAAACTAAGGCCATTCTGATCACAACACAAAGACTTTCCCATTCACATCCTTTACCTCAAACAATAAATATCAGCAACACCATCAAATTCTCACAGTCAGTACGAAACCTATGTGTTACTCTGGACAGTACTCTCACATTGCACCAACATGTCATGAACATATGCAAGGCTGCATATCTTGAGCTGAGACGCATCAGCTCCATTTGCAAATATCTTTCAGTTGATGCCACTAAAACACTTGTGTGTTCATTAGTATTTTCAAGACTGGGCTATTGTAACTCAATTCTGTCTTGTTCATCTCAATATCTACTCCAGAAACTTCAAAAAGTTCAAAACACAGCTGCTCAGATCATACTTAGAGTACCATGACCAGAGTACACCTCTCCACTGCTCTGTACCCTACACTGGCTATCCATTTTTTATCCAGAATCAAACACAAAATTTGTTCTCTGTGCTACATTTCATCGTCAGACTCTAGTCCAACATACCTATCCAACCTCACCCATGTGTATACACCAGCAAGATACTTACGCTCCTCTTCTGACAATCGTATACTCATTATTCCCACTATGAAAACAAAGTCATATGGACAACGTTCTTTTGCATACCAGAGCCCAGCAATGTGGAATGAATTGCCCACTGAACTTAGACACAAAGAAACAGTAATTCACGAGTGCTCTTAAAACTCACTTATTTCGACAGCAAGAACAAACTTAAAGACCTAATAATGTTTCCTACCTTAAATATTTTCAGCATGTTTTTTATGTTTTCTAATTTCATGGTGTTTGTTTTTTGTAATCATATCATTATATATGTTTTTTATGATTTAGGTGTTGTCTAATGTTGTAAAGCACTTAGAGCTTCTAAAGATTAGGTGCTATACAAAGTCCTCATTATTATTATTATTATTATTATTATTATTATTATTATTATTATTTCATAAAAAAGGATCAACAAGTCTAAAAGTTATAAAATAAATAAGTATATAATAAATAAAATAACATCTAACAATTTCCAGCTATTTTACATAATCAGTGATGCATGCCTATCAAATTTCGTTGGTTTGTCAACTAACGTATTACAGTATACTGTTGCTAAAGAGTAAGCAGCACAGACATGCATCTGTCAATTTGTTCTATCTGAACTGGTAATGCACACACGCTAATATCTGAGTGTTTTCTATGTTAATTGGGTAATATACACATGCTAATATCTATGTTTTCTGTGTGAATTATATACATGCTAATATTTGAGTGTTTTCTATGTGAATTATACACATGCTAATATCCAAGTGTTTTCTGTGTGAATTGGGTAATATACACATGCTAATATCTGAGTGTTTTCTGTGTGAATTATACACATGCTAATATCCAAGTGTTTTCTGTGTGAATTGGGTAATATACACATGCTAATATCTGAGTGTTTTCTGTGTCAATTATACACATGCTAATATCTGAGTGTTTTCTGTGTGAATTATACACATGCTAATATCAAAGAGTTTTCTGTGTGAATTAGGTAATATACACATGCTGCTGTCTGAATGTTAGATATGTAAACAGGTGTTTCCTATCAACCACATTCCATTAAAATTGCTACCTCACAAACAGATGTGACTTCAGTTTCAAAAATGTCAATATCCATCAAAAATCTTTTGAAGAACCATTGTAATATATACATACTCACTTATAAGTTTAGTCCAACTACAAAATGCATAGACTCTGATCTTCCATCATACAATGCATCAGCAGATCTGAATCTATGTAGTCTGTAAGAAGTAATTAGTAAAACACATGACATAGACTCTGCTCTGCCAGCATATTACGTGCTGGCATATCTGAGTCTATGTTGTTTGTACTTATGATTGCATATATGATACTAATATATCTCTACTCAAGATAAGGAGGATGGAAGGTACAAATGTTGATTGTCCTTCAAGCATACAGTGATGGTTTAATATACTCCAATACAATTATTCAAGCTTAATCTAAAACATCCATGGCAACTACAGCTAAAATAATTCTCCATCACACTTCTAAAATCCCTTTTCCACAGGCAATCTTAAATCTCCATGTGATACAGTTTCTTGGCAAAATCCAATCAATCTTATAGTGTCTTAAGGACATTTCTTGATCCCTTGGTTAATCAGGCTTTGAGCTGGACAAAGTGCAATTTCTATGACACCATTTGTTGAGACTAAGGTTATTTGTGATAAAAAAAATCTTGCATGGATCTTGGTCCATTTACTTACTGACAGGTCTGCTAATACATTTCCATCAAACTTTTGTTATCAGTTAGTGTAAAGAGAGACTGTGAAAACACATTGATACAATTCGTGTTCTTAAATATACTGTATTCTGTAGCACTGTTATATCCAAGTAAACAGGGGACTCAAGCATAGGTTTTATTTCTAGGAATATATATATAATTATATAAGTAGACAGGAAGCTTGAATAGAGGTTTTATCCCTGCACTGTATATATCAAAGTAAACATTGGACTCGATTAGAGGTTTTATCCCTGGCACTATATATATCAAAGTAAACAGGGGACTCGTACAGAGGTTTTATCTCTAACATTATATGTGTGTGTGTATATATATATATATATATATATATATATATATATATATATATATATATATATATATATATATAAGTAAATAGGGGTCTCATATAGAGGTTTTATGCCTAGCACTGTACATATCAAAGTAAACAGGAGGATTGTATAGAGGTTTTATCCCTAGGGCTATATAAATATATCAAAGTAAACAAGGGACTCATATGGAGGATTGTATAGAGTTTTTATCTTTAGCACTATATATATATATATATATATATATATATATATATATATATATATATATATATATATCAAAGTAAACGAGGCTTGTATATTTTTTTTTAACCTAGCACTGTACATATCAAAGTAAACAGGGGGCTTATATAGAGGTTTTATCTATACAGGTTTTATTTTGTGTAAACATGTTTGGTATAAATTTGTGCATCAATCTACTTATTAACAAGCCAAAATAGTCTCGACTTTATAATCCAATGGCATGTGCACCTAACAGTTAGATGAACTAAGTTTGATTCCTGACTGCAAAAGTTAGACTTTGTGTCCCATCCCATTAAATTTCGGGTCTCATTTGAGTCTCATTAGCTCATGGCCTGGCTGAGAATGGGTTTAAATCATTCTGAGAGGCAGATTCAGGTGATGCTTGAGGTTGAATGTCGAGGTAAAGAGGTAGGAATGTAGTGGCTTAGGTGTATGGGACCATTTACTAACCAGACTTAATATTTACAATTATCATGACACAATCAAGTATGGATACCATTCATGACTTGGAGAACAGTCAGGACTTAATGACTAAAACTAGACTTTTTACTTTGATATTTGGACAAAACCCAATTTTTCAAAGCACTGTATGACATTCTACATTTAGTATCCTATTCTAGAATGTTCCACGTGGCCACAATTGAGGGTATAAAAGCTGGTTTATAATAGGCTTTAGCCTTAATTTACTACATAAATTGAATGGTGAATTATTATTTGTATGTTTGGACACACAAAGATGGAGCAGTTCAATAAGCTAGTTTAGATTTTCCCCATTTTGATTGTATAAAGGGTTATTATTTTTGTATCATTCATCTAGATTGCAGACTATCCCAGCCTGTTTAAAAATAAAGACGACATTGCCTACTGACGTATTTTGGATGTCTTGTATCTATTTTTGCCACTTCTAGCAGCAGTTTTTTAAGTTTTTCTAAATTTAAAAATAAACATCTATCGTAGACTACACAGGCTTAGATGAAATTTGTCTGCTAAGTTTGCATATAAGTTTCCTATGATTGGAAATTCAAGGTGATGCTGTTCCTAAAATGTTATCAATATGACAAATTCAAGACAGTAGACAATGATGATAATCTACATACTTGTGATCAGTATTTTCAAAAACAAGGCACATTCACTAGTTTCTTGTTTGTAAAAAAAGCCACTATTTTCTGGATGAAACTTAAAGATACATTGTCTGGGCCAAGTTTTATTAGATCATTATTATTTCTGCACAATAAACAATTATTAATACAGAGATCAATCATCTTCAAAGAGATATATGCAAGAACTCATGCCATCAGCAAAATCATTTGGATGCATTTGAAACAAGAAAGGCCCAAAAATGGATCCTGGTAAACCAACGTATACAATATTTTCTCATGAATAAATATTATGCAAAGAGACTATTTGTTTTGCTTTACCTAGACATTTCATTATATCATTCAGACATTACCATCATTATTGTGTATAGCTTGGTATATAATTATCATTTTTTCTTAATATTTCTTCTGGAAAATTATCTCAATGGTCAGGATTGTGTATTGAATGCTATTTGGAAGCAGCTGTAAGATAATCTAGCTTGTATGTGATAAATATTTTGTTGCTTTCTTTACATTTACATGTGCTGCAATTGGTAATAAATATGTATGGTACACAAATGTCCCCAGTGAGGAGATCTAAATGACATATTTACTTTTACTCTGCTAAATGGGTTTTGCAAAATATTGTGTGCTATAACCATATCTGATGATGAACTGGCATCATCTTATTAATGACTTTATGCCTTAACTGATGATGTACTGGCATCAATTGTAATAATTTGAATGCCTTTATGCCATATCTGATGATGGACTGGTATCATTTGTATTAATTTGAATGCTTTTATGCCATATCTGATGACTGACTGGCATTAATTGTATTCATCTGAATGACTTTATGCCAAATCTGATGATGGACTGGCAACAGTTGTAATAATTTGAATGTCTTCATGCCATATCTGATGATGGAATGGCATTAATTGTAACAATTTGAATGCCTTTATGCAATATCAGATATAATGGCAACAATTGTAATAATTTTAATGTCTTTGTGCCATATCTGATGATGGAATGGCATTAATTGTAACAATTTGAATGCCTTTATGCAATATCGGATATAATGGCATCAATTGTATTAATTTGAATGTGTTTATAACATATTTGATGAGGTACTGGCATTAACCATATTGATCTGAATGCCTTTATGCCATACTGATGATGGACTGGCATCATTTGTATTAATTTGAATGCCTTTAGGCCATATGTGATTATGAACTGGTATCAGTCATATTAATTTGAATTCTATTATACTCTATCTAATGATGACCTGACATCAATTGCATTAATTTGAATGTCTTTAGGCCATACTGATGATGAACTGACATCAATTGTATTAATTTGAATGCCTTTAGGCCATACTGATGATGGAATGGCATCAATTGTATTAATTTGAATGCCTTTAGGCCATACTGATGATGAACTGACATCAACTGTATTAATTTGAATGCCTTTAGGCCATGCTGATGATGAACTGACATCATTTGTATTAATTTGAATGCATTTAGGCCATACTGATGATGAACTGGCATCATTTGTATTAATGTGAATGTCTTTAGGCCATATGTGATGATGGACTGACATCATTTGTATTAATTTGAATGCATTTAGGCCATACTGATGATTGACTGGGATCATTTGCATTAATTTGAATGCCTTTAGGCCATACTGATGATGAACTGACATCAGTTGTATTAATTTGAATATCTTTAGGAACATACTGATGATGAACTGACATCAATTGCATTAATTTGAATGCCTTTATGCCACATCTGATGATGGATTGGCATCAATTGTATTAATTTGAATGTCTTTCAGCCATACTGATGATGAACTGACATCAGTTGTATTAATTTGGATGCCTTTATGCCACATCTGATGATTGATTGGCATCAACTGTATTAATTTGAATGTCTTTAAGCCATACTGATGATGGAATGGCATCAATTGTATTAATCTGAATGCCTTTATACCATACTGATGATGGAGTGGCATCATTTGTATTAATTTGAATGCATTTAGGCCATACTGATGATGAACTGGCATCATTTGTATTAATTTGAATGTCTTTAGGCCATATGTGATGATGGACTGACATCAATTGTATTAATCTGAATGCCTTTATGCCATATCTGATGATGAACTGACATCAATTGTATTAATTTTATGCCTTTAGGCCATACTGATGATGGAATGGCATCAATTGTATTAATTTGAATGCCTTTAGGCCATACTGATGATAGAATGGCATCAACTGTATTAATATGAATGTCTTTAGGCCATACTGAATGACATCGGTTGCATTAATTTGAATGCCTTTATGCCATGCTGATGATGACCTGACATCAATTGTATTAATCTGAATGCCTTTATGCCACATCTGATGATGGATGGGCATCAATTGTATTAATTTGAATGTCTTTAGGCCATAGTGATGATGAACTGACATCAGTTGCATTAATTTTAATGCCTTTATGCCATGCTGATGATGAACTGACATCAATTGTATTAATTTGAATGCCTTTAGGCCATACTGATGATGGGTAGCATAATTTGTATTAATTTGAATGCCTTTATGCCACATCTGATGATGGAATGACATCAATTTGAATGCCTTTATGCCATGCTGATGATGACTTGACATCAACTGTATTAATTTGAATGCCTTTATGCCACATCTGATGATGGATTGGCATCAATTGTATTAATTTGAATGCCTTTAGGCCATGCTGATGATGAACTGACATCAGTTGTATTAATTTGAATGTCTTTATGCCATGCTGATGATGACATGACATCAATTGTATTAATTTGAATGCCTTTATGCCACATCTGATGATGGATTGGCATCAATTGTATTAATTTGAATGTCTTTAAGCCATACTGATGATGGAATGGCATCAATTGTATTAATTTGAATGCCTTTAGGCCATACTGATGATGGAGTGGCATCAACTGTATTGATTTGAATGTCTTTAGGCCATACTGATAATGAACTGACATTAGTTGCATTAATTTGAATGCCTTTATGCCATGCTGATGATGACCTGCCATCAACTGTATTAATTTGAATGTCTTTATGCCATCCTGATGATGAACTGATATCAATTGTATTAATTTGAATGTCTTTAGGCCATACTGATGATGAACTGACATCAGTTGCATTAATTTGAATGCCTTTATGCCACATCTGACAATAGAATGGCATTAATTGTATTAATTTGAATGTCTTTAGGCCATAGTGATGATGAACTGACATCAGTTGCATTAATTTGAATGCCTTTATTCCATATCTGATGATGGAATGGCATCAACTGTATTAATTTGAATGCCTTTATGCCATCCTGATGATGAACTGACATCAACTGTATTAATTTGAATGTCTTTAGGCCATACTGATGATGAATTGACATCATTTGTATTAATTTGAATGCTTTTACACCATATCTGATGATGAACTGACATCAATTGTATTAATTTGAATGTCTTTAGGCCATAGTGATGATGAACTGACATCAGCTGCATTAATTTGAATGCCTTTAAGCCATATCTGATGATGGAATGGCATCAATTGTATTAATATGAATGCCTTTATGCCATGCTGATGATGACCTGACATCAATTGCATTAATTTGAATGCCTTTATGCCATGCTGATGATGAACTGACATCAATTGTATTAATTTGAATACCTGTAGAATATGATAATATCTGTGCAATTTGTCCAATTTTTCTCTTGAGCAATTACTGAAACATTATGGGACAGACATGTTTCTTCTTTCAGCAAGAGCAACCTGGTGCAGAGATAGGAAAAAAAACATTTTTCTAAGACTAAGTATTGGATTTTGTCTTTGAAATGAGTATCCAGTAGAAATGAAAATACAATGATATGCACTTTCTGCTTCTCCACTACAGTTGGATATTAGTGACTATATCAAGTGCATGTTATACTGATTATATTTATGACTGTTACTTTGGGTTCTGATCTAGAATGATTAACAGAGTATTTGCAATCAACAGAATGATAAAAGAAGGTATGCTATTCTATAGTGGAGTAATATACATTTAAAGTTTTAATAAATCACTTTCTGACTTGAGATTTTCAGGGTTTCCAAAATTAGAATAGAAAAAGAAAGAAAATATATTTTGTTAATTCAACTCAGACATTCAGTTTAGAATTTTTTTGGTCAATTAAGTATATTTTATTTTGACATTCTCCCACCAAAAGAAGGAAGCAATTCATTTATATAACTTGATGAATCATTATAAATAATTCTTTGTGGAACTGTCTTACTTCTGAGAGAGGAAACCAGCCACATTCCTCATAAATGTAACATGTATGAGCACTTCTGGCCAGACCTATGACTGTCCTTGCAGCTTTTAACTGTAGTCTCTCTAATCTTTTCAATTCTTCATTTGAACATCCAATATTGCATTTGTATATTCTAATATAGACCTTATATATTACAAAACACTATATCTAAGGATTTTTTACTTAGCTTGCATTTGCATAAATAGACTTCAGATGTATGCATTACTCAGTGAAAGGCCCAAATGTTTATGATTGTCAACAAAAGTATGTGATTTGTTTTAAATCTAAACATGGGAAAAACTGGGTTATTCAATATGCAAAAAATATGACTGCTTTTGCTGGCTTAAAGCTCACTAACTCTTTATTTGACCAGTATTCCAAGTTTCTACATCAGCATAGAGTATGTACTGAATATTGTGTGTAAATCTAGTATCTTAAGAGAGAAACTGTAAACATTAAAAAGTCTGGTGAGACTAAATATATTATCAGCAATATCAGTGAGATTTGCAAGAAACAATTAGGATCATAGAACTGAACCCTGCAGCACTCCAGCTAAACTAGACTGGCTTGTTGATTCTGCAGTTTCACAAAAACAGTTTATTGGAAAGATAACTGTGAACTAATTAATCAGATCTGATTCTATTACATAGCTCTTATGTTTATGGATAAGACCTTTATATCACATTTCACAAAATACTAAATTTTTGTCTTTCTTGAAAAGAAATCATCTACATGATTCTGTATATACAGCTATGTACAAAAATGGCTCTGAAATTGTGTGATTATTTCTGCTATCTTTTCTTTTCTTTTGGTAATACACTACTCCTGTTTGTTTTGTTTTTTCTCCAGAGAATGGCAGAATGTTCTCATAAGACATCTATTGAATAAAATGCATAAAGTGTGATAATTACTGGTACAGCATCTTCTGGTACATTGTGACTTATCAGAGCTAAAAGCATTATTGTATTGAGGAATTGTTTTTATAATGTCTAGAATTTCCTGTTCATTTACTAAAAAAATGCTTGTCTCTCTTAATTGTGTTAAGTGATCATTCTGGAAGAGCACATGGATATCATGTGTTTTTTATTTTAAAAAACATGTGAAAAATGAACTTAAACACTCATTCTTTTTCAAGTCAGAGCATTTCACTTGCCATTGCATGAATAGTAGTTGTGGTATATTACAGATTATTTTTGTTTAAGTAAGTTCAGGTGAGCTTAAAAATCTTATGAACTGATTCTGAATGTGTCCAAATTTGTGTATATCTTGAAAAAATACCTTTGCAATTTTTTAAAATTGTTTTATCTTGTTTTAAATTTTTTTATATATTTATCCCTGTTGGCATTGTTATTGCTCTGATTCTCAATCTCTTTATCAAGATTTTATTTTGTAGGATGTTATCGTACCAAGATATATCAAGGTCAAAAGGTCAAAGGCTTTGGAGAGATGCAGCTGTCCATTATATTTGATAAGATTGATGTAAATCAATTTGCTGCTTTGTTGATAGAGCTTGCTGTTCAGCTTGGTGGAAACAAAGCCCACCAAGGGAGTTCCCAAAGGTTGGAATAGGGAGTCTGCTGCAGATTGGTGGAGTGACCATTCCATAAAACTATCTTCCATTTCCTTGACAGACTGTCCAACAAGATGATATGCACATGAAGGAATATTTCTTTTGAAGCTGTGAAGAAAGTTCCAAACTTCCACACAGACAAAAGGTGCATATATGCCTCCTTGTCTCTTGTGGTATGCTACCACAGATGTGTTGTCTTTAAAGACAAAAGAGCAGTGACCTCTCATTTAGTGGATGCACCAATGAAGGCCGAAGATCACTGGTCTCAATTTCAAATTGTTGATGTAGATTCTTCCTGAGACCATAAACCTTGAATAATCAGACCCTCTAGATGAGCGCTCAGCCCTGAATCTGATGTGTCTGTGACCAGATAAGAG
Source organism: Sinohyriopsis cumingii (assembly GCA_028554795.2). Classification (NCBI taxonomy): domain Eukaryota; kingdom Metazoa; phylum Mollusca; class Bivalvia; order Unionida; family Unionidae; genus Sinohyriopsis; species Sinohyriopsis cumingii. The sequence continues at coordinate 26,629,054 of CM068830.1, read as the reverse complement.
CAGAGTTCTGAAGAGTGCATTCATGAAATTGGAGCATTCAGTGGGTCTCTGTGCCATTTCCAAGCTGCTAAAAGTTGAAACTGTAGTGGAAGGAAGCAAGTGAAGCCTGCTAAAAGTAGAAACTTGATTGGAAGGAAGCAAGTGAAGCCTGCTAAAAGTTGAAACTGGAGTGGAAGGAAGCAAGTGAAGCCTGCTAAAAGTAGAAACTTGAGTGAAAGGAAGCAAGTGAAGCCTGCTAAAAGTTGAAACTGGAGTGGAAGGAAGCAAGTGAAGCCTGCTAAAAGTTGAAACTGGAGTGGAAGGAAGCAAGTGAAGCCTGCTAAAAGTAGAAACTTGAGTGGAAGGAAGCAAGTGAAGCCAACTAAAAGTTGAAACTGGAGTGGAAGGAAGCAAGTGAAGCCTGTTAAAAGTAGAAACTTAGTGGAAGGAAGCAAGTGAAGCCTGCTAAAAGTAGAAACTGGAGTGGAAGGAAGCAAGCAAAGCCTGCTAAAAGTAGAAACTGGCATGGAAGGATACAAGTGAAGCTTGCTAAAAGTAGAAACTGGAGTGGAAGGATGCAAGTGAAGACTGCAATCAGATCCCTTGTGGCATTAAAAGTCCACAACAGAAAAAGAGAAAGATGAGCTGAAAAATGCAGTCTTTGCTATCATTGTCTCCATCAGGGACATAATATTGTCTGTTCTGTCCAGAGGGACATGGACTCAACCTTTATCTGTGAAAAAATGTATCCCCACATAGATAAAATCATGAGATGTACTGAGCTTTGATTCCTCTGAGCTTGGAAGACTTCATAGATGGGTCACTAAGGACGAACAGTGAAAAGAGGTCTATCTAGTATGAGGGGGACTCTAGACTATCATGTGGATCAACCAATAGTCCAAATATTGGATAACTGTGATACTTAATGATCTTAAAAGGCTGCAGTTACTCTGATGACACTGGTAAAAGCTCCAAGCATGGAGAACAGGCTAAATAGCAAAGCTCAGAATTTGAAGACCTCCCCATCCAAGCAAAATTTCAGGGTTTTCTCACATGGAGAATAATAAAGATGTCAAAGTAATAAACACCCTAAAGATTGATGGAGTAACCATCTTGAATGGTTCTTCCAGAATAAATCTGTTAGGAAGGAATGGTTCATAATTAGACGAGATTTTCCCCCTTTCAGAGGAACTAGAAAAATTAGCGAACAGAAGACCTGTGATTATTGTTATAACACACACTCTATTGCACCCTACTGGAGAAAAGAATGGACCTCTTCCTTAACTGGACCAAAGTTAACTGGCAGAAGAAAACAAGGAACATGACCAAACATTGGAGATCCTAGAACTAAAGCTGGCAACCATTTCTTATGATAGAAAGGACCCAACCATTGATCATTGTGCCTTATGAAGCCTTCAAAAAGTGTTTTAGTCTGGCACCAATGGGAAATGAAAGGAATAGGTATAGTCTACAGGAGAGAACTAGTCCCTACAGCTGTCCACCCTTATCCTTAGAGAAGGGAGGGAGGACTTGATGACCCATTGTCTCACTGCTTTGAGGATTCATGTCCAGCAGAGAAACTTGACTTAGTAACTCCTCTAGTTGAGTTAATAGATCATTTAAAGCAGTGGCCTCTGCTGGTGATTTAGACGATTCTCCACCCACCTAGAGCATTTAGGGGAAGCAGGTCTATTTACCTCCCTCTAAGACTCAACCTCATAGGACACTGTAGGTCTAGGGCCCTCAGGCTCAACCTTACACATATTCAGCCCAGGTCCAAACCTTTATGGCCACAGGTAGCAAAATGGTCAATCTCTTCCCTGTGGAAGAAGGCAACATATCTCATAGTGACTTAGAGGGATAATAGGGAATGAAACCAATTGCCAACCCTTTGTGGGATGAAATGGTAGTCTTGTGAGATGGTGGACTTGTCCTGATCCCAATCTCTGTACTATAGGGACTCCCAATACTCATGTCTGATGCCTTGTATACAATGCCTGGGCAAGGGCTTTAATAGTGACTCAGATGTCTAGGAAGATCAATCTCAAGATCTGATAGACTTTCTCAGGGGAAAAGATCGTGTCACCAATAACGGCTCTGTGGGACTGAATAGGTGCTCCTCTATAATAGGGTTGGGGCATGACCTACAATCAGCCCTTACCATTAGCTGTAGATCAGTAGGGAATGCTGCTCCCCATCATATTAAGGGGGTGCAACTAGCAATCTGCACTTTTGGACATGATGAGATGCTACTACTCCCCAAGAGGAGGATGAGACTCATTCTCTATCATAGTGGTAAAGAGAGGTTGCCCTGTTTCATCAAAGGAGGGCATTACCCACTCTCTGCCTTCATGAAATGAGGACAGTGCTGCTTTTCCCTCATGAGCATGCAACTCACTCTCCACTCATTTCTACCTTCCCTTGCAAGGGGGTCCACTAATTGTATGAGTCTCTGAGTAGTAAACCATTCTCAGAGGGGCTTGGAGGAAGTGAACTGAGAAAACTCAAACGAAGACAAGGATACATTCTTCCATGCTTAGTAGGTCTTTTGGCTCTTCACAAGATCCCATATCTCATCAAACCCAAGGCTACAAAACGATCGTGTGTGTCTCAGGAGGATTTCTTGCAGACACACTTACCTGCCTTGCTTAGAGATTGTTCCTGAAATAAAGATGCTGATTTGATATAAAGAAAAAAAACTTCTATGTTAATATACACCAGGTAAAATGTGGACAAAGTCTATGCTAATAAAATTTATTCAATGAAAAGGCACCTTACATTAGTGTTTCACTAAGATTAAATTTTTAAAAGGAAGCAAGGCTAAGTTCCAAGACACACACACACACACACACACACACACACACACAGAGTGGGCTATGATTGCTAATGGCAAGGAATCATTTAAGGAAGCCAATCTGAAACTACAATGGAAATTAACTTGATTTTGAGAAAGAGAACAAGTGGTGTGCAACCTGTTTTCCACATACATATTATGGTATGGTGTAGACTGCAAAATGCAAAGATAGGGAAATTAAAATATAATATCTACCCTTTGATGCTTACGAATTATTTTTGGACAAAATTATAACCAATCTCCAATGCTAATACCATTTGAATTGGAAGATAAAATGACAAGATGTACAACACATGTATGAAACAATTGTCCAAAATAAACTCTCAAGAGAAAAACTAAACAGCAATAAAAATCAATCAGGTATAAAGCACACAAGAAGATTAACAAATTTGCTCACTGACCCTTGAAGCAGCGGCTAACTTTTTTAACATAAACAATGGTGACTATTATAGCAACTAAAAATATATGATGAGGACCTTCACATTTGCCATGATGTAAGGCATTTTTCCGCATGGGCTGATCCAGTGTTCTGGAAGATTCTGACTTATCTTAGTGCCCCAAGATGGATGGGCATTTTTCTGCTGGTAGATTCTGACTAATCCTAGTGCCCCATGATGTAAGGCATTTTCCCACTGGGCTAATCCAGTCTTCTGGAAGATTCTGACTTATCATAGTGGGAAGACAGCTTTTTCATCATTTGGCTGGGGTTTTTTTCTTCCCAGAAAGGTAGTACTAGCTAAGTAAACTGGTTGGGTATTGCTGACATTAAAATTTGTGGTTTCAGAAATGGCAGTAATGTTGCTTAGTATCATCCATATAAATGTAAAAAGCCTCCTAGCTAAGATACTTTGTCACATTTATCAAATTCTTTAAAGCAGCATTTTAGAAGTAGTTAGTTATTCAAAATGTATAGTTTTACTAACAGCAGAAATATTTATTGGCCAATTGATATTATTTTTACAAAAGCAAATTATCTTTATTCCAGGATATTCTGTTATTTCCTTTTGGTTAGAATTAGAATTGTTTACAGTATTTGAACAGCAACATTATCCAAAATGGAAAATTGGCATTGGGTCTACAAGTTTGAAATCCCATAATTTCATTCTTTTTTCTCAGATTTGGTCAAATTCTGCTTAGCAGTTTATGGCAAGTTTATTGTTTTCTATTTTCATTAATAACAATCATATCTGCTGGCAGATCAGCATAATATAGATACCTATCAATGTGGTTGCCTGGATGCTTTCAAACTTGGTCAAATTCTGTTGCCTGGATGATTTAAAGTTTGGTCAAATTCTGTTGCCTGGATGCTTTCAAAGTTGGTCAAATTCTGTTGCCTGGATACTCCCAAGCTTGGTCAAATTCTGTTGCCTAGATGCTTTCAAACTTTCCTGTTGCCTGGATGCTTTCAAACTTGCCTGTTCCCATGATGCTTTCAAACTTGGTCAAATTCTGTTGCCTGGATGCTTTCAAACTTGCCTGTTGCCTGGATGCTTTTCAAACTTGGTCAAATTCTGTTGCCTGGATGCATTCAAACTTGGTCAAATTCTGTTGCCTGGATGCTTTTGAACTTGGTCAAATTCTGATGACTGCATGCTTTCAAACTTGGTCAAATTCTGTTGCCTGGATGCTTTCAAACTTGGTCAAATTCAAGATGTTATGGCAAGGATGAGTAAATTCTCAAGAAAACAACTATAAAAAACTGAGTCACAATAATAGAGTCAGGATGTAGGTCAGCTTCCTCTGTAAAACATTCAAAGTTGTCAACAACTTAGAAAGTTCAAAATGAAAATCTGATGTCCTAGACCCAGGCCCAAATTAATATGTTTACCTTAATTGAAATTGATCTGAATATTTAACCCACACTCAGAGAAATAATAGTCATGTATTATTCTTTTCAAAACAAATGTCCCTGATCAGGTACACAGTGAACTTGATTTGGACAAGGTCAAGTGCTAAAAACAAATGTCCATAATATAAAATCATTAAGAAAAGCAAACAAATAATGCAAATTAAATACATACAACACTAATAAAGGGCTTTATAGATGCTTAATTTAAATCTACACAGATTACTTTCTTCCATGTAAGCCACTCTCCTGATCAAAAAGCAGGAAACCATATTTCCTACATTTTCCCCTGAATGTCAGTTTGTTTTTCAACTATTATGTACATTTGATTTAATTATATCTAATTTATATTTATTTCAATTTAAATGCTTGTGTCAGTGTTAAATTATTTTTATTTTTCATTACATGCTATTGTAATGTAAATTTATTTACTAGAGATGATACTTTTTCCACAAAATAGTTGACCTTGACTGTTTGCTTTAGTAAACACCAGGTGTTGACCTAGATCCTGTCCTTGATTCAAAATTAGTAACAACCATGTAAATAAGTTCTATATTTCTTTTAATGATTGGTTGATGTTGAGGTCATGATGGGACTACTGATTTAAGATGTAAACAATTTTTTACAATTTTATTTCTTAGAGTAAATTGATTGGTTTTCATTAGGGTCACACTGGGTGTATGTGATCTTTAACAAGTAAAAAATTTCAATGAGGTTCTGGAACATGATCACAAGACCCCCTTTTTGTGTTTTAGAATATGATATAACCTTTGTTTTGGAGAGATATTACCAGTAGTTGGGTTCTTACACTGGAAATATGTATGCTCATATGAAATTGTTGAACAAGGACAGATTTTATAAAATTTTATTCAGATTTCCAAAACCGGAGTGATATTTCTTGTAGACTTCAACACTACAGATTACAGCATACATCATCATCTTCCATCTTGGATTCTTCATCAGGACTCAAACTTTAAATCATTTGAACATTTTATTATTAGGACTACTAACATTTTCTTCTTGGATTATTCTTGGATTATTTTTTGGATTTGATTCTTAAAACATGTTAGTTCATATTTTTTCATTTTTACAGAATTTTTAAAGGGAAATAAATTATTATATTTTTCAATATTGAAATACATCAATAATATTTCCAGTTATTCAGTTTAAATTGGTGGTATTCAACATGTTGTTTAACTGTATTTCAAGCTTGGCTGCACCAGATGTTGAACTGTTATTTTTTACAGGAATTTGAAAAGTGCTCATCCTTCAAATCTGCAATTTCCAAATTTGGTCTAATATGGTGTCTGGCAGTTTTGGAGAGAAAATTGTTATGTGAAGGTTCTTTTTACACATTAGTAACAAAATAGTCAAACTTAATACAAGATGATTATTATCTTGTAGGATAACTATCAGAACATAATTTTGACACAGCATATCATAGGTGAGATTCCTATCAACTTCGATACAAATTTGCTGAGCCAATCTGAAGAAGTAACACTCAAGTGTTCTACCTTGTTGCCAACAAATTATGTTAGCACATGTCATAAAAATAATTCCTACCAAGTACAATCAAAATTTGTTCAATTCTTCTGGATATAAAACAAAAAATATTTTTTCCATCTGGTTGATATGGAAATCATGTTGTTGCTAGAAGAACCATCTCAAAGATAATTCTGGTAGAAGATGGGCTATGAAATATGCCAACCAATTTGGTCAAAACTGGATCAACCATTCTAGAGCATAAGTTCCAAATTAGCCTTTTCACCTAGTTGTTATGGCAGCCACACTGAAAATAGTTCTGGTTTAACATGTCATACAAATTGTTTATTCCAAGTTTAATAAACAGTCCTAGTTCAGCTCTCTGAGACATGTTGAAAATAGGTTTTCCACATGGTTACTATGAAAGCCATGCTGATGCAAGGGAACATCCTGGTAAACAAATCTGACACAGCATGAACTAAACAAATTTCATATCATGCGTGATAAAAATCGGTTCAGCTGTTCTACAGAGGCTGAAAATAGGGTTTCCCATATAGTTGCTCATGAAGTCACATTATTACCAGTGAGCCACCTTTCAAACAATTTAGATAAGCAATGTCCAGGAAACATTTCTACATTGGTCTTATTTGGTTAAGCCATTCTAGAGAAGCTGATAATTGTTTGTACAGCTGATTGATATGGAATCTACACCATTCCAAGGGGAACTAACCCAAACAGAGCTTCAAAGAATAATGTCTTAAGAAACAATCCTACCAAATGTACTCAGACCTGGGTAGGCCGTCGAGGAAAAGAAGTTGAAAATCGATTTTCCACTCAGCTGTAATTGAAGTCATGTTATCAATAGGAGCCATAATTTTTTTTATAGAGCATGTCCTGAGAAACATTCTCACTAAGCTGATTTAAAATTTGTCATGCAATTCTAAAGCAGAAGAAAATAGATTTTCTATATGGTTTTCTATATGGTTTTCTATATGGGTACTATCAAAGTGACATATTGCTAGAGGAATAATGGCAAGCACACCAAGAAACATTCCTTTCCAAATCTGATTCAAATTGACCCTGCAGATTTCAAAAAGATGTTTAAAATAGCAATGTTGATGGAAAATGACAGATGTATGGCCATACTGTATACTCACTGGACTTATGACTAGAATTGAGCTAAAAACCATTGGATAAATTGCAACAAAATTTACAATGAAAATCATGGCATAAAAGCAAAGAATCATAGCATGGAGAAGAACATTGAATAAAAGCAAAGAATCATATCATACATAAAAGCAAAGAATCATAACATGGAGAAGATTATGGCATTGAAGTAAAGCATCCTTAAGCAAAGAGAGATTTAGTTACTGAATGCTGATGTGTCATTAAATAAATCTGACACAAGAAATTGAGAAACTATGCAACATTTGTTTTCATAGCATATGCAATCAACAGCACTGGATGAAATTGCTATATAATTCATTCTAATAGAACGTACCTAAGCCACTGCTCTTGCACTTGACCATGAAGCAGATGTCTGCTAAGTGAGCAACCTTAGGCACCCTTAAGACTCTTGTTCTTATTGTGGTAAGTTATTTCATTGTTCTCTCAAGTCTTTTTATAAATATAAAATATAGAGTTGTTTGAGATTGTCTCTAATAACACATTCTGCTATTCTTCTTTGACTGTCGGCTGACAGAATTAAATTCTTCTGGCTTCCAAAATGGATTGTTTTTACCAATTCTTCTTGGTTGATAAGGTGGTTGCACTTGGCACCACAGCAGGAATAATAGTTTGACTAATGTAAATTATAATTATTGTGTCATTTACTAAAAACTAATGATATCCCCAAAAGATTCAGAATAATGGAATGGTAATTTGTCAATGTTTCCACTAAGTTGATGTAATTTCCTGCCGCTGGAAAAAAGAAACAGCTGATTGATTTTCAACAGCACTTTCTACACATTATTGGCTATGCCATGTCAAAGAAATAGGAGGTAAGTAACAAACAGAGCAAGCCAATCAACTGGATGACATTGTATTTTAGGAAATCATATCAACAGAACTAGTTGCATATTTTCGTTCATGCCAAACACTATTAAACATACAAACAAATGATTAATTGTGAAATGTGGGTATCCCAATTTTTGACAATATGATTCATACATGTAACTCATTAGGACATTTTTTGAGGTCTTATAGTTGAGGTCAAATAGTCTTGTAGTTGAGGTCTTATAGTTGAGGGTCCAAATGTGGTATCTTTTTGAGGTCTTATAGTTGAGGGCCAAATGAGGGATGATTTTTTGAGGTCTTGTAAGAAATACAGTGATCAAATGAGGTCCATGATAGTTTTGAGTCTGATTAAAAATTGTCTGATCTTTGCTGGAGTGAGATAAAAATAGATGCCATCAAAAACCTGATTTTAGCAGAAATGCTTGAGTAAGTTCTCTTTTCTTGTTTAATTGGTTTTTCATTATTTTTAATAGGTTATCTGGGGGATATTTAAGGACAGCTCTTATATTTTTTATTTAATTTATGTAAAAATGCCACAACACATGCTTTCCCCAGTGCTATAAACCACTGCAATATGAAGCTCTGGAATAAATCATAAAACCAACTCAAGAGCTTCCGATCCTAGGGATGAACATAGTATGGATGAGTACTGGAGGGCACTAAACAGACTTAAAAATCCAAGCAAGACAAAATATGAAGTCTGAACTTCTTTGCAGTTTGAGTGTGGTTGTTTTGTCATTGCTACATTCTAATGCTGGTATAAAAAGACCATTCTCCATTCTTTGCAAACTACAAGTGATTCAAAGGGAAATCTGGACCAGAAAGCCTGTTAAGTGTGAAACTCAATAACCACAATGAATGTGATCAGTGGTCACGAGTTAGTGATCTTGAGGAGGAAACTAAACATGCATGTGGATTTTATATAAAAAGAATTTTTGTATTGAACTACAAAATATACAGCTCCCCCTTTTTCATTTAATCAACAAAGCACTGACTTGTATTAATGGATTATTATTGTAACATTTTGCATCAGAATCTTAACATTAAAAGATTTCTGTGTTTTTAGCATGACAAGAATACATATTACGTCAAAAATGCACTTGTTTTGTTTTCAATCTGATTAAAACATGAATTGTTTTTGCCAGTAAAGCATTTGCTGGTTCAGAAGCCAATCAAAATTTGTAAATCTACCACTCTTATGTCTTGGTTCTGTCAAATGTATGTAGATCCTATCCAGACAGAGCTGCAAAGATAAAAACCTAAGCACATACATTTGTCCAATTAATTTATAGCTGGTCAAGCATTACAGACATCCCAGGAAATTTCATCAATTTAATCTTCACAGCTGAAATTGCAATTTAAGCAGTTGAGATAGCATGTCACATTCTCCTGACTGTTATGGCTACAGTAATGTAATTGCTGCTGCTCAATGAGTACAAAACCCATCAATACATCGTACACCGTAGTTTTTCCAGGCCCATGTCATACTTAAGAAGTACTGAATGTGAAACATTATCCAAATAGAAGCAGATAACAAATCTTTGCATAGTAGCACTATCGATGCAAGCAACTGACAAACTTTAAGTGAAATACTGGAGAAAGGTAAAATTCCAGAAATACATTTTTGTTTTCATTCTTGTACACTGAAGATGAAAGTGGATTGAATACACAGACACATCATTTACCCTTGAATTGCAACAAGATAAACATCATACAGCAAACAATCGGCTGCATTTTATGTCAATGAATTGAACGTAAACTAACAAGACATCCCAAATGCATTTGATTACATCTCAATATATGCCTTGGAAACAAATATAACATTTAGTCTACATGTGTACAGTTACATGACACAAACCATTGTGACAGTGAAATGGCCAAGTCAGAGATCTACATGAAGAATATGTCTGGAATGTTGAACATTGATATAAACACTTTTGCCATCTATTTGGGAAAGAATTATCTATTTATATTTTATTCACAAACACCAGAGTTTGCATTAATTCCCATTCAATTAATTTTCTCCCTATTCAATTTTCTACTGAATTCAAGATGTGCCCCAATAAACCTAAAATGCCTCTTCAGTAACAGAAGTGACTATGAAAGGAAGTATCAGGAGGAGAAGACCTTGAATTAAGTCTAGAAGGACAAAAATATCAAAAAAATTCATTTCTTTGACCACTAGAAACTATCAAAGCTGGGACTTATCTAGGCATTATGACTTCCTCCACTTACTTCACGGTGATGATGCCTGCTCAGTCACTTAATTGACAATGCTGATGCCTGTTCAATCATCTACTTGACAACATTGATGCCAACTCACTTGACAATGCTGATGCCAGCTCAGTCACATAATTGACAATGCTGATGCCTGCTCAGTCACATAATTGACATTGCTGATGCCAGCTCAGTCACATAATTGACAATGCTGATGCCAGCTCAGTCACATAATTGACAATGCTGATGCCAGCTCAGTCACATAATTGACAATGCTGATGCCTGCTCAGTCAAGATAACTTATGCTGTGTGAGTTGAAATAAAACTTTGCAAGCTCAAGCTACCTTATTACATTATGTTTGTGGCATAAAAAATGTTCAAAATAATTGTATAGTATGTGTGAGATATAAATTGTTTTCGTAACGTCGTGGCAAAATGAATGGGAAACCACAAATATATGCACTTTGTTATTATTACTTCCTTCCACATTAGCCACCTCTATCCAAACAGAAGCATTTAGGATTGAAACCTTCATTTTCATCTGTATCCACATAAAAATCATACCAGATGCTATGAATTTCAGAGAGAGTGACACGTGTATGGTGAAGCTTGAATTTGCAGTATGCACAGTGGAGAGAATAATGGCATACCTCTATGTTACTTTCACGTCCTGTGGCTGAAGCATCTTTAGATAATGCATTTATGGAAACTGAACAAGATGTAAGCACACAGATAACCAAAATAACTGAAACATCAGCCTGAATTAGTCTAAAGTACACTAAATATCATTAGGAGTTATTAAAATTTGGGAAAAATGAATTTTTCTAGATTAGACAAACCAGCTTATGAAAGTGCAAGGAAATAAAATCAGTTGTTGGCATATTCTTTTTTACAATTTATCTCTAAAGTCTAGGAAGTGAAAAATGACAAAGCAAGTGAGCCAACAGGAAAATAGTTGCCATGAGAAATTACAAGAGGCAGAGTTTATATAAATGATATTGCTTTGAATTAACAATGACAGTATGTGCGGAACTCAGTAATTAGCCTTCATGACAATGTCAGTCTAAACACATTTTATGGAATTATACAGAACCCTTTGCCAGAAGCACTGAATAAAGATACCTCACAGCTTTTGATTGCAACATACAATCCACTGCTGATTCAATTTTATTTCAGCTTGTAATAAGATTATCTGAACTTTTGGAAATTGAACTTTTTTAAATTCGTAATTCATTTTTGATTCACTGTCAGTTCATTCAAACAGTTTGATTTGCACATATTTTGCTTTTATTCCTCAAAAATACAAATAATTAATAAATTTGTAATGTATTCCCTAGAAAAAGACAATCTAATTACTGCTATCTGAAAAGATTCTAATTAATAAGTACACTACTAGTAGATCAGTGGAATCAGTATGTATATGTATACTACTAGCGGATCAGTGAAACAAGTGTGAGTATGTATAATACTAGTGGATCAGGGAAATCAATATTAGTATGCATACTACTAGTGGATCAGGGAAATCAGTATTAGTATGTATATTACTAGTGGATCAGTGAAATCAGTATTAGTATGTATACTACTAGTGGATCGAGGAATTCAGTATTAGTATGTATACTACTAGTGGATCAGGGAAATCAGTATTAGTATGTATATTACTAGTGGATCAAGGAATTCAGTATTAGTATGTATACTACTAGTGGATCAGGGAAATCAGTCTTAGTAATTGTATACTACAAGTATATCAGTGGAATCAATATTAGTATGTATACTACAAGTAGATCAGTGAAACCAGTGTGAATATGTATATTACTAGCGGATCAGTGAAATCAGTGTCAGTACATATACTACTAGTGGATCAGAGAAATCAGCATTAGTGCGTATAGTACTAGTGGATCAGTGAAACCATCATGAGTATCTATACTACTAGTGGATCAGTGAACCCAGAAATAGTATATATACAACAATGGATCAGTGAAATCAGTATTAGTATGTATACAACAATGGATCAGTGAAATCAGTATGATCATGTAAACTACTAGTCAATCAGTGAAATCACCAGTAGTATTTTTTCTACTGGTGTATCAGTGAAATCAGTATTAGTATGTAAATTACTAGTCAATCAGTGAAATCAATATTAGTATCTCTATAACTAGTGGATTAGTGAAACCAGAATTAGTATGTCTACTACTAGTGGATCAGTGAAACCAGAATTAGTATGTATACTACTAGTGGATCAGTGAAATCAGTATTAGTATGTATACTACTAGTGGATCAGTGAAATCAGTATCAGTATGTATACTACTAGTTGATCAGAGAAATCAGTATTAGTATGCATACTATTAGTGGATCAGTATTAGTATGTATACTACTAGTGGATCAGTGAAACCAGTAAGTATTAGTATGTATACAATGTACTACTAGTGGATCAGTGAAACCAGTATGAGTATGTAAACTACTAGTGGATCAGTTAAATCAGTATTAGCATATATACTACTAGTGGATGAGTGAAATCAGTATTAATATGTATACTACTAGTGGATCAGTGAAATCAGTATTAGTATGTATACTACCAGTGGATCAGGAGGCCACGAGTGGCCAAGTGGTCTAAAGTGCTCTCCATTACGAATCACTGACATCTCACCTCTGTCTGCGTGAGGATGAGTCTCCGATTCGGCCAGTATGTGTATGTGAGAAAGCATGCCAGTAGCTTATCGTGGGTTGGTGGTTCTTTCTGGGATTTTCCCGAGTTCTTCCTCCACCATTAATACTGGGTGCCATGTATAGCCTATTGTGTGCTGAAAAATGGCGTTAGACCCTACAACAACAACTAGTGGATCAGTGAAACCAGTATTAGTATGTATACTATTAGTGGATCAATGAAATCAGTATGAGTATGTAAACTACTAGTGGATCGGTGAAACCAGTAAGCATTAGTATCTGCACTACTAGTGGATCAGTGAAATCAGTATTAGTGTGTATACTACTAGTGGATCAGTGAAATCAGTATTATTATATATACTACTAGTGGATCAGTGAAACCAGTATGAGCATGTAAAATACTAATGGATCAGAGAAATCAGTATTAGTATGTGTACTACTAGTGGATCAGTGAAATCAGTATTAGTATGTAAACTACTAGTGGATCAATAAAATCAGTATTAGTAGGTTTATTACTAGTGGATCAGTTAAGCTAGTAAGAATTAGTATCTACACTCCTAGTGATTCAGTGAAATCAGTATTAGTGTGTATACTGCTAATGAATCAGTGAAATCAGTATTAGTATTTATACTAATAGGAGATCAGTGAAATCAGTATGAGTATGTAAACTACTAGTCAATCAGTGTAATCACCTGTAGTATTTTTACTACTGGTGGGTAAGTGAAATCAGTATTAGTATGTAAATTACTAGTCAATTAGTAAAACCATTTTAGTATCTATACTACTAGTGGATCAGTGAAACCAGTATAAGTATCTATACTACTACTGGATCAGTGTAATCAGTATTAGTATGCATACAACTAGTGGATCAGTGAAATTAGTATTAGTATGCATACAACTAGTGGATCACTTAAATCAGTATTAGTATATATACTACTAGTGGATGAGTGAAATCAGTATCAGTATGTATAATACTAGTGGATCAATGAAATCAGTATTAGTATGTATAATACTAGTGATTCAGTGAAACCAGCAAGCATTAGTACCTACATTCTAGTGGATCAGTGAAATTAGTATTAGTGTGTATACTACTAGTGGATCAGTGAAATCAATGTGTGTGTGTATGACTTGGATTTTTAACATAGCTTTAACACTTTTTCAGTCATAGCGCTATGATGTCTGCAGTGTGGCAGTTTATACTGATGTCTAGCACTGGGACATCATGGAGCAGACATGTAGCATGATGTCCCACCCAGTCATATTATCCTGACACCAGGCTGACCAGTCCTAACACTAACCTCTTAATGCTGAGTGCCAAACGAGGCAGCTGTTAGTATAATTTCTGAATGTCTTTGGTATGACTCAGCCAGGGATCAAACCCACGACCTCCTGCATCCAAGGTGGATGCTCTAACCACTAGGCCACCAGAGTGGTGAGTGAAATCAGTATTAGTACGTATACTACTAGTGGATCAGTGAAACCAGTATGAGTATGTAAACTACTAGTGGATCAGAGAAATCAGTATTCGAATATATACTACTTGTGGATCAGTGAAATCAGTAATAGTTTATATACTACTAATGGATCAGAAAAATCAGTATGATCATGTAAACTACTAGTCAATCAGTGTAATCACCTGTAGTATTTTTACTACTGGTGGGTCAGTGAAATGAGTATTAGTATGTAAATTAGTAGTCAATTAGTAAAATCCATATTAGTATCTATACTACTAGTGGATCAGTGAAGCCAGTATTAGGATGTATACTACTAGTGGATCAGTGAAATCAGTATTAGTATGCATAATACTAGTGGATCAGTGAAATCAGTTATTAGTATGCATACTACTAGTGGATCAGTGAAACCAGTAAGTATTAGTATGTATACTACCAGTGGATCAGTGAAATTAGTATTAGTATGTATACTACTAGTGGATCATTGAAATCAGTACTAGTATGCATACAACTAGTGGATCAGTGAAATCAATATCAGTATCTCGACTATTAGTGGATCAATGAAACCAGTAAGTATTAGTATGTATACTACTAGTGGATCAGTGAAATCAGTAAGTATTAGTATGTATACTACTAGTGGATCATTGAAATCAGTATTAGTATGTATGCTACTAGTGGATCAGTGAAATCAATATTAGTATCTCGACTATTAGTGGATCAATGAAACCAGTAAGTATTAGTATGCATACTACTAGTGGATCATTGAAACCAGTAAGTATTAGTATGTATACTACTAGTGGATCAGTGAAATCAGTATTAGTATGCATACTACTAGTGGATCAGTGAAACTAGTAAGTATTAGTATGTATACTACTAGTGGATCAGTGAAACCAGTATTAGTATGCATACTACTAGTGGATCAGTGAAACTAGTAAGTATTAGTATGTATACTACTAGTGGATCAGTGAAATCAAAGTGCCAAACTATGGCACCAATATAATCCCAGCTAGTTCACCACATAATATGGTTGATATAATTGGGATGTGGAAAGTCTATCTGATAGAAGCATGGACACATTATTTACAATGGCATGGAAACAAATTGTTGTTGCTGTTATAAGATTTAATGCCATTTTTCAGCAGAAGATAGGCTATACATGGTGGCCAGGATTAACAGTAGAGGAAGAGCCCGTGAAAACACGGAAGGAACCATCGACCCACAAGAAGTTACTGGCAAGCTTTATCATGAACCCACATTGCATGCCATACTGACCCAGGCTGGTTTGGATAGGTTCTAAACTCACGATCCTTCATTTACAAGTTTAATGCTCTGCTATAAGAAAAATATGAAATGAAATGTAATTGTTCAACATGAGATGTTTCTAAGGGATGGTGGTTGGAACTATCTTTATTCTTTACCTTTGGCAATAGGAGAATGTGAAATTCAATATGACAGTGAAACAGCAGTCAGCCCATTGACTACCTACCTCTCTCAAAGTAGTACGGTAATATCTGTAGTTTATCATGTAGCTTTTGTACATGGTAAAGCCATAAAAAAATATAATTTCTGTCCTCTCATGTTTGGCACAATGAATTTCTATTTGAATTAAAAAGTGAAAATGTAAAGTACTTCAGAATATAATGAATACTATTATCTGAAAAATATTTCATACCAAAAATTCCATGAAATGATGCAATTGTATGTCTTGCCTGTACTCCTGTAGCATAATTAAAAAACAATGAGAAGCATGAGAAGCGCATCACTACAGCTGACTGGTCTGAATATACCAGTACCCATCAAGTTTCGTGACTGTAAATACAACTGTGTCAGAGAATGAGAACTAAATATAAAAACTTAATGTAATGATTGAGCATCAAATGTAGGTCACTATGATCTACTTTATCCTTTATTGAATAGTAACCTTTAAGATGAAGAGACCGGGCATCATGTTGCATGACTATATATATAACTGTTAGAGAAATTAAGCTAATGCAAAAATCTAACAATCACCAAAGCATGAAAGTAGGTCATTGTGTCCTACTTTTGTCCATGATGAATTAGACCCTATAAGACAAAATATCCATTAAATTATATGACTGTACATACAAAAATTTCAGCAAAACTTAACTGAATGCAAAGTTTTGGAGTAAATACTGGAAAATAAAAGCAGGTCACTGTGAACTACTTTTAACCAAGGTGAGTAGTACTTTCCAATGTAAATATATTAATAGATTCCTCAAATGTCATGACTGCACATACAACAGTCTCAGATAACTCTGTTAAATGCAAAAAGTTTACCTAAATAATGGAATATGAAATGTAGGTCAATGTGACCTACCCTTGCCAATTGTGAGTGGCATCATCAGAGATCAATACACTAACAGATTTCATGTGTGTACAGACAACAGTGTCAGAGAAATACATAAACTTATTGCTGATATTAAATGCTGTCAGCAAAAAAAGAAAATTACCATGTGACTGTTGGTGGCAGATTGGTTGGTGGCAGTGGGGTTGGTGGCAGTGTAGTTCCAGTGATAAGGAGGCACACATACTCCTCTCTGTGGAAGTTTAGAACCTCTTTCAATGGGAAAGCTTGGAAAGGATAGCCCTTTGATTTTGTCATATTTCTAGCAAGAATTACATTTTGGTAGACAGTCTGTCCAGTATAGGCAGGGTAGTTCTCATGTAATGGTCTCTGCACCAATCCAAAGCAGATTTTCTCATTCAGGCTTCGTGGGAGACACCTTGGTGAACAAGCTTTTGACAAGGCTAAACAGCAGGCTTCCTTTCCATGTTTCTCCATTCCCAAAACAGAAACCCTGTGCAATGGACACTTTTAGCATGAAATGGAAATGCCTGCTCACCCTTCAGGATGATCTCACAAGTACTTCCAAAAGTAAGGACCTCCACTGTTCAGCTCACTTATGGCCTCTTTAAACCTTTGGGTGAAGCTTCCTTCAAAAATCTTACTGTTAGGGTGCAAATGTTTGTAGAGATAATTTTGCTGCATATTCTGTTGGGCAGATTGCTGAAGTAGACATGGGGAATCTAAAGTGAAGGGTCCACCTGAAGACATTTAGGAGGCACAGGGGTAACTCATATTACATCTATAAAATTTGCTATGGTAAACAAGGGTTTGTGTGTTCCCTAATTGAATTCAGGATTTTGAAATAGTTCCCCTCATGAAATTAATTATCTCAGTTCTGAGGAGAACCAGAATTTTAGCTCTGGAAAATAAAGATTTTGCATTAGAATGTCATAAAAGGCACATGACAGAAAGTGAGGGATACAAAAGGAGAGAAATTCAACTTTGTAGGGAGGTGAATCTAAAAAAAGCACAAGGTTTGTCTCAATTACATACAATGTGTTCATGTTTTTCAGTTTGTAATTATTATTGAATGTATTCATTTTAAATTCGTACTTCAATTTTTCCTTGATTTCAGAAATAACTGTGCATGTAATATGATGGCAAGAATGTCTTAAACTATTTCATTATATGAATGAGTTGGGATTCAGTTGTTTTGTGTGTAGAGAAATCATGTAGTGTAAGATTAAATGCATTTCTTCTGATACAAATTGTGTTAATATGTTATTTACCTATTTTAAATGACTGTATCATTTATGCTGAGGATTGAGTTTTCCTATGTCTGGAAATCTATGTAAATGAATTGCTAATTAGCAATGTTATGTAGTTAGGACAAGGAGTGAAGCCTATTAATTCATGTGTAATTAAGCTATGAATTCTCTTCAGCCAAGAATCAAGGTGATGTATGCTGGATGGAATAGCTCAACTGGTGTAGTTATACTATCTGAGAGGTCTAATTACATCATGGTCTCAGTTATGAATGTAAGCAGCCACTGAAAAGACATCAATTTATGATAACAGGATTGTGAGTGTATATTAGGTGGTGAACTGACCATAGTAACTAGTTCTGTTGAATTTTGGTGGACAATACCTGATGCAGAAAGAGTGGGAATATTGGTTGATTCCAAAAGAATAACATCTGTATAATTGTATATTGGGTATTAGTTTTCTATTTAAAGGAAATAGCTCCATACCTGTATGGCAACAGTGTGGAGAAAGAACAGTCTGTAACCAAGAGAAAGATGATCCAAAGAGGCAAAGAGAGAGGAGAAAAGGAATACGGAAATACTGCCTAGTCACCAGCAGCAATTTGAAAAAGACCAAGAGCACCAACTGATGCCCTCATGCAAGCAATATGAGTTTAATCAGACACTCAATCATACAATGAAATTTGTTCTATAAGTATAACAGAACAGTTAATTGAATTTCACATAATTCTGTAACTCTAAGAGAAAATGAATCATTTCACACATCATCTACAATTTCATTTTGTTTATGTAATTGATTACATTTTTATATTTTACATACATGGGCTCATATTTTTATATTCTATATCTCTGCTCAGATCTCAGTTGTTCATTAATTGTCCATTAATTTCATATTTTATTTTATTGATTTCTCAATCCAGGCATAACACTGTGGGTGATCATATCCTAGATAGCGATAACCAAAAATCACACATTTCCACCACCTCGTAACACTTACCCTCAAGACTGTTTTATTGCACACCATAATGTCTACTGGACAAAGGATCAGTTTAATGTTGTTATGTATATTTGATTTAATTTATTTCTTATTTAATTTAATTGTCTGTTTGTAAGTTTTAATTTTTAAATTTCATTACATATTGAAATTTGAAGGTTTCCAGAAATTAGTTTGACCTGACTATTTAGTCATAAACACCTAATAATAGAACATTTTATCTAAAAGCTGATCTAGTTTCTGGCCTTGATTGAGAATCAAGTAAACAACTTCTTTTCTTGTTATTTATTCTTAATGTGTGATTGAAAAGAGTAAAATCTAGGCTGACTGGGACTACGTGACTTTAGACATAAATAACTTCTAAGATGTTCTTGAAATTCTGGTTGTACCTGAGGGTTGACTCTCATTTGGGAATTTGTTTTGTATCTCAAGTTAGTGTATAACCTTTGTCTTCAGAGAATTTAGTCAGTTTGGGTTTTTCAACTTCGACACTGAAAGGTGTTTTGTTATGACCAGTTGAGTTGAAATTTTATTTTATGGAATTATTAAATCTTTTTCCTGGAATATTTTAGTGCTCATACAAAACTTTTGGACAAAGACATTTATTGAAATTTCAGTCGGAATTCAAACACCGGATTATATTCTGTGGTTCAACGAAGAACTGTTGACACTTCAGGGCTATACAGGCTACAGTCATCATCACCTTCCATTGTGAATTTTTGTAGGGAATAAAACTCAAATTCATTAGAACATTTTATTAATAGGAATAATAATTTTTAAATCTTTTTTTGTTCTATTTTTACCTTGTTGTTCAAGGGAAATAAATTATTTTTTAAATTTTACAAAGCTTGTTGTCTTCACTTATTTCTTGTTACTGTTTATAAGAGCCCAAACACGCAACAATGCCATATCCATTAAACCAGACTGCATAAGATTCAATGGTAATTATTATGATTCATTTCTCTCTTTTGCCAACCTGGTCTTTTCTTAACAGATCCCCAGTCACTATGCTGGAGATGAGCAAGCTCAACTTTTATTACCAGTTAGGACTGCATGCTTCTATCTGGTAGCCCCAAAAGGGTTAAAGCATCTTTTCCTCCTTCTAAAGGGCTCAGCTGATATTTCAGTTTCCTTTATTTTTAGTCAGATTCTTACAACAACCAAGAAGTCTTACCAGTCCAATAACAAGAGGGATCTTTCATTCATGCAGTTCAATCCTATAAAGTTCAAGTCATTGCTACTTCATCATTTGTCACTGGAGAATGTGATGAATACAACAGTTTTGCTGACTTCATACTACCTTCTCCTCCTTTTATCTTCATTCCTTGTCACACTAAAAACCAAAGCCATATTTCCTCTAGGGCTTATTGCCATGGCACAAAATGTGGCCCAAGTAGATTCTATCTTACATTTGTGGAATCTTCTACCATAAGAGTATTTCCTTGTTTTCATTTCACCAGTTTTTGGGGTTCATCAGCCTCCCACTGAACAGGCCAATTTAGTTAAGAAAAAATTAACAGATACAGTACTGAATTACTGATATGAAAATAAAGTCCTTTTGGTGTTGCTTATTTTTTTCAGAGGGGATAACTGAATGAATGCTGTAATACTTACCTGTTGTTCTTGCCAGATTACCTCCTGCCACCCTAATTGATTTCTGACAGGTAGACTACACCCATAGAAGAACATGAGGATGATTATGCAGGGGCCATTGATGTTTGGTCAACTTCTAGAAATTCTTAAAGTCACCACTTGGATGAGAATAATTTCTATCCCCAAAAAGCAAGCTATTAAATAGCAACAGGTAGGTATTACAATATTAAAATTAGTTTTAACCACCACCACCCAATAAAACAACTACATTTTGTCTCTATACATACTGTAAGATGGTCTGATAAAATTTAGTGGGTATCTGAATGAATTTTGGATCCACATGTTTCAATTCTCCTTTCTGGATCTGAAAAGTTTTAGATGCATGCCTTGTTATCATCACTGCGCAAAATACAAATGTAACTTTATCATATATACTCAGTGCATCCTTGCATACATATGAAAATGCCATTTTTTGCCAGTTTATTAGATTTTCAACTTTCATGACTTGGATGTTTTATCTACAGTAGAGTCATATAAGTATTAGACTGCTATTTTTGTACAACATGAGAGAATAGTTGCTTAGTTCTCATGAGGGAACAGTTGCTGAATTCTCATAAAAGAGTAGTTGCTCAGTTCCAGAAAACTGTTGCAGGTTCTCATGAGAGAATAGTTGCTGAATTCTCATAAAAGAATAGTTGCTCAGTTCCAGAAAATTGTTGCAGGTTCTCATGAGGGAACAGTTGCTGTACTAAGTAAAGATGTTCCATAAATAAAGCATTATTATTATTATTATTAGTAGTAGTAGTAGTAGTAGTAGTAGTAGTAGTAGTAATTTTTCTGTAGACATCAGGACAAAGAAACATAGTACATATCCAGCTCTTTCAATGATCTAACATGGTAAGCTCTGACTTAGATACAGACTTAGTGTTTTGTCCAGGTGTCTTGGATAAGCTCTGACTTAGACACAGACTTAGTGTTTTGTCCAGGTGTCTTGGATAAGCTCTGACTTAGACACAGACTTAGTGTTTTGTCCAGGTGTCTTGGATAAGCTCTGACTTAGATACAGACTTAGTGTTTTGTCCAGGTGTCTTGGATAAGCTCTGACTTAGATACAGACTTAGTGTTTTGTCCAGGTGTCTTGGATAAGCTCTGACTTAGACACAGACTTAGTGTTTTGTCCAGGTGTCTTGGATAAGCTCTGACTTAGATACAGACTTAGTGTTTTGTCCAGGTGTCTTGGATAAGCTCTGACTTAGACACAGACTTAGTGTTTTGTCCAGGTGTCCTGGATAAGCTGAGTAAAGATGAAAAGTATATTTGCATCTTTATTTTGTGTTAAGGTTACTGTACAAACAATCAATGTTTCTTGAAAGGATGGCTTTTTATTTAAAAAATGGTAGGACTCAATACAGAAGTCTTTAAAAAAAATGCCAAGATTAATTTTATTTATTACATTGTAGAACTAAATACAGAGGTCTTTACAACATGCCCAAATAAAAGCTCTCTAGTTCAATTTCACTCTTTATTTCATGACAAAGCAAAACCTGAAAGGTTATTTCATGTCAAGGCAACTGGAATAAATTGCCTTGCCCAATGACATGTCATGGTAGCCAGCCCAGGCTGACCCACAGTTTCATTCAAAATTATTTTTCCCAACAACATGCCATGGTAGCCTAACCACTTTGACCTTCAGTAGTTTCATTCAATTGATTTGTTTAGTAGTTCTCCATTTTCATTATCTAATTCATATAGAAAGTATAGGCTACTATTAACACAAAAGAGTTTATATTTTAAAAAATATGAGTGCCCTTTAAATGTAACGTGTCCCTGTTACACTTTATTGTTTGTTCAAAAGATTTTCCAACAAGGATAATTTGTTTTACATGTAGAGTACTTTCTCTCTAAATTTGATCAATCCCCTTGTAAGAATGACCATGCAGAAATTCCTTAGTTAATGTGCCATGAGCATAATGAAAAATATAGCAATCATTCATATGTATGAATCTGAATTGGACTGTATGTGAATGAATCTGAATTGGACTGTATGTGAATGAATCTGAATTGGACTGTATGTGAATGAATCTGAATTGGACTGTATGTGAATGAATCTGAACTGGACTGTATGTGAATGATATAGCAATCATTCATATGTATGAATCTGAATTGGACTGTATGTGAATGAATCTGAATTGGACTGTATGTGAATGAATCTGAATTGGACTGTATGTGAATGAATCTTAATTGGACTGTATGTGAATGAATCTGAATTGGACTGTATGTGAATGAATCTGAATTGGACTGTATGTGAATGATATAGCAATCATTCATATGTATGAATCTGAAATGGACTGTATGTGAATGATTTCAAGATTAACTGACATAATCAGAAGGACCTGGCCTTTTGTGTTAAACCATGATATCTTATTTTGCTTTTTACCTGAAGATAATTTTTTTAAAAAGTAACATAATGGATTTAATTAGTTCCTTTTTGCCACAAGTTACATTTCATTCAATGACTACAAGTGATATTTTTAGTCATTAAAAGTTTGTTTATCAGGCACTTGTCGAAACAAACTATACTGAATATATCGATACTTTTCTCATTAAAATTTCGCCTTATGTAAATTATATTCTCCCTTTATGAAAATGCCAGATCCCGTAGACATCACTGGAAAACTTGGTTTATGATCATCTGAATACTTTTGGGGAAAATGAATTTATAAATGTTGTCTCAAATGAATTCCATCAACAGATAACAAAAGCTTCATTATACTTAAAAGAAAGAAACAAAATTTCAAGTTCAATACCTTTTAAAAAGATTTAAAAATTTGCTATATCGGTATGAGGATACGATCATGTTATTGAGAAATGCATACTCAACTTCCTGCCAAATTTCATTTATATTAGCACATGGAATGAATATTGCTCAGTTGTGCAGTTGTTTAAAAAAATCATATCCAAAATATTTTCAAAATGTACAAAACAAAATTTAAAATTCCTGCAATGACCTAAAATTCTCGTCAGGTAATCTACATAAGCATACAAACATGATTGCTTATTTGTTAATTTGTCTCCAACTAACGGTTTTCAAATGATAGATGTAGCAAGTTTCTCAGGATGAATCAACAAATGGATAGACAGAAGAAAAAAAGAAAAAAGAACAAAACAAATAAGCTGACCTTCCCGAAGCTGCCTTTTCCTATGGCTCTTAGGATACTGAAGTGGTCAAAATTCACTGAAAGGAGAAATAAATCAGTAGGTAATTATTTTCAATCATGATTATTAAACTCATGCTGCAAATTGAAGGTTTATTAATGTTATGCATGTAATCGAATTTGGTTTGCTTTAGTTTTGTGCTTTACAGCAGAGCAACACATAGATTATTTAGCGCCAAGGCAACGGAGTCAAGTGCCTTACCTAAGGACACACCATTATATCTGATCCAGGCTGGTCTGATAGTAAGAATTTCTTGTGAGTACTAAATGCAATAACGTAAAGATTTTCAAGAATTGTATCTTTCAGTGCACTTTTAATGCTTTATTAGCTTATCATGCCAAGGAAATGAAAGTTACATGCCTTTCCTGAAGGCGCATCAAGGCAGCTGACCAAAGCTGGCCTGGGTAGACACTGAATATATGACCCTTCAGTTACAAATTGGACACTCCACCAACTGAATAGCCATTGCTCTCTGACTGGTGAACTAAATGCTATCACAAGATGTGTCTGTCAGCATGGATCCATCTTATGTACTGAAAATGATCTGTAGGTTAGGGTCTATGTTATGTACTGAAAATAATCTGTAGGTTAGGGTCTATGTTATGTGCTGAAAATAATCTGTAGGTTAGGGTCTATGTTATGTGCTGAAAATAATCTGTAGGTTAGGGTCTATGTTATGTGCTGAAAATAATCTGTAGGTTTGGGTCTATGTTATGTGCTGAAAATAATCTGTAGGTTAGAGTCTGTATTATAAGCTGGAAATGATCTATAGGTTTGGGTCTATGTTATCAGCTGGAAATGATCTGTAGGTTAGGGTCTGTATTATAAGCTGGAAATGATCTATAGGTTTGGGTCTATGTTATCAGCTGAAAATGATCTGTAGTTTTGGGTCTCTGCTATGTATTGAAATGATTCATAGGCATAGGTCAATGATATGAGCTGAAAATGATCTGTAGGTTTTTGGTCAATGTTAAGTACTGAAAATGATCTGCAAGCTTGGGTCTATGTCATAAGCTGAAAAAGTTCTGTAGGTTTGGGTCTATGTTATGTGCTGAAAATGATCTGTAGGTTTGGGTCTATGTTATGTGCTGAAAATGATCTGTAGGTTTGGGTCTATGTTTTGTACTGAAAATGATCTGTAGGTTTGGGTCTATGTTATAAGTTGAAAATGATCTGTAGGTTTGGGTCTGTGTTATCAGATGAAAATGATTGGTAGATTTGGGTCTGAGTTATATACTGTAATGATCTAAAGCCTTAGGTCAATGTTATAAGATGAAAAGCTGAAATGATCTGTGTGTGATTTGGATTTTTAACGTAGCTTTAACAATGTTTCAGTCATATCACTACGATGTCTGCAATGTGGCAGTTTATAGTGATGTCTGGCACTGGGGCATCATGCTGCAGACATGTAGCATGATGTCCCACCCAGTCACATTATCCTGACACCAGGCCAAACAGTCCTAACACTAACCTATTGATGCTGACTGCCAAGCAAGGCAGCTGTTAGTACCATTTTTGTAAGTCTTTGGTATGACTTGGCCAGTGAACAAACCCATCACCTCCCACATCCAAGGCGGATGCTCTAACCACAATGCCACCGGGGCGGTTAAAATGATTTGTAGATTTTGGTTTCTGTTATAAGCTGGAAATGATCTGTCAGTTAGGGTCTGTGTGATAAGCTGAAAATGATCTGTAGGTTTGGGTCTGTGTTATAATCTGAATGATATGTAGGTTTGTGTGTGTTATAAGCTGGAAATGATCGATAGGTGTGGGTCTGTGTTATAATCTGAAAATAATCTATAGGTTTAGGTCTACATTATAAACTGAAAATATATCTGTAGGTTAGGGTCTATGTTATAAACTGAAAATGATCTGTAAGCTTGGGTCTATGTTATGTACAGAAAATGATCTGCAGGTCTGGGTCTGTCTTATGTACAGAAAATGATATCTAGGTTAGGGTTTGTGTTATAAGCTGACAATGCAATGTAAGTTTGGGTCTGTGTTATAAGCAGAAAATGATATCTAGGTTAGGGTTTGTGTTATAAGTTGACAATGCACTGTAAGTTTGGGTCTGTGTTATAAGCAGAAAATGATCTGTAGGTTTTGGTCTGGGTTATAAGCTGAAAGTCTTCTGTAGGTTTGGGTCTGTGTTATGTACTGAAAAAGATCTATAGGTTTGGGTCTGTGTTAAAAGCTGAAAATTATCTGTAAGTTTGGGTCTGTGTTATTAGCTGAAAATGATCTGTAAGTTTGGGTCTGTGTTATTAGCTGAAAATGATCTGTAAGTTTGGGTCTGTGTTATAAGCTGAAAAAGATCTGTAGGTTTAAGTCTATGTTATCAGATGAAAATGATCTGTAGGTTTGGGTCTATGTTTTATATTGTTATGAGGTCTATTGAATTTATCATTTTAATATGTTTAGCCATTTCTTGATGAGTTCCTGTACAGGTAATTTGTAATGTTTAAGACATTGCATTTTTTTTCTTCTGACTTGGAGGGGTACGTGACAATGCTACAGGTCAGTTTTTAACACATATAAGAACTGAATTGTATTTAATTTGTATGACTAATGTTGTACTAATGATTAAGTCATGACAACAATGCAAGGGGTATCCTGAAATAAATTGAGTTTTTGATCATTCAGTCCACAGCTTTAAACATTATGTTGTCTACATTTTTACCTTGGAGTACTCATACACAAACATTTAATCCTGCAGCACTAGAGTTTTCAATATTCTACAAAGTATCTATTTTATTTATCTTTAATGTTGGACATTTAAGACAATATTTTGCCCTTTTGAACTAAAACCCTCATATTCTCCATTTATTCTTTTATGATCACTGGTCATAAAAACTCTCGATTCCCAATGAAGTAATGTTAAACATCTCAGAGTTGAAATTGAATTTAGTGGAAAAATGCATGATTTGGCTTAACCAATTCCCTACCCTTCAAAACAATTACAAAGAAACCATGATAGTAATGTTTTGCTTCAATAGTGGTATTAATTTCCCTGGCTAAATTTCCAGTGTTGATCAATTTGCACAGCAAGAATCACCTACACAAATACAATTCCATTTACTAAATTAATGTAAACAGAATGCCATTTATATGCACATCTGTATGCAAGAAGACTTGTTAATTTATCAGGATGAAAGCAAGGAAGATATTTCTCATTTTAATTACTTGTGTTTTAATTACTTTTGTTTTAATTACTTGTGCTTAAAGTCATCAAGATAACCACACCATGTAATTAATTCAACAATATCACCCAAAGTCCTCAAGATACCCACACCATGTAATTAATTCAACCATATCACCCAATGTCCTCATGATAACCACACCATGTAATTAATTCAACAATATCACCCAAAGTCCTCAAGATAACCACACCATGTAATTAATTCAACCATATCACCTAAAGTCCTCAAGATAACCACACCATGTAATTAATTCCACCATATCACCCAATGTCCTCATGATAACCACACCATGTAATTAATTCCACCATATCACCCAATGTCCTCAAGATAACCACACCATGTAATTAATTCAACCATATCACATAAAGTCCTCAAGATAACCACACCATGTAATTAATTCAAACATATCACATAAAGTCCTTGGCATAGCCACACCATGTAATTAATTCAACCATATCTCCAATAGTCCTCAAGATAACCACACCATGTAATTAATTCAACCATATCACCTAATGTCCTCATGATAACCACACCATGTAATTAATTCCACCATATCACCCAATGTCCTCATGATAACCATACCATGTAATTAATTCAACCATATCACCTAAAGTCCTCAAGATAACCACACCATGTAATTAATTCAAACATATCACATAAAGTCCTTGGCATAGCCACACCATGTAATTAATTCAACCATATCTCCAATAGTCCTCAACATAACCACACCATGTAATTAATTCAACCATATCTCCAATAGTCCTCAACATAACCACACCATGTAATTAATTCAACCATATCACAAAGTCCTCAAGATAACCACACCATGTAATTACATCACCCATATCACCTAAAGTCCTCAAGATAACAACATCATGTAATTAATTCAGCTATATCTCCTAAGGTCCTCAACATAACCACACCATGTAATTAATTCAACCATATCACTTAAAGTCCTCAACATAACCACACCATGTAATTAAATCAACCATATCACTTAAAATCCTGAAGATAAACACACCACGTAACTAATTCAACTATATCTCCTAAGGTCCTCAAGATAACCACACAATGTAATTAATTCAACCATATCACCTAAAGTCCTCAAGATAACCACACCATGTAATTAATTCAAACATATCACATAAAGTCCTTGGCATAGCCACACCATGTAATTAAATCAACCATATCACTTAAAATCCTGAAGATAAACACACCACGTAATTAATTCAACTATATCTCCTAAGGTCCTCAAGATAACCACACAATGTAATTAATTCAACTATATCACCTAAAGTCCTCAAGATAACCACACCATGTAAAATTAATTCAACCATATCACCTAATGTCCTCATGACACCCACACCATGTAATTAATTCAACAATATCACCCAATGTCCTCAAGATAACCACACAGTAATCAATTCAACCATATCACTTAATGTCCTCAAGATAACCACACCATGTAATTAATTCAATGATATCACTTAAAGTCCCCAAGATAACTACACCACATAATTAATTCAACCATATCACCTAATGTCCTTATGTTAACAACAACATGTAATTAATTCAACCATATCACCTAAAGTCCTCAAATTAACCACACCATGTAATTAATTCAACTATATCACCTATATATTCCAGAGGTCACATTTGCCAACAGTTTTGGAGGACATTTCCATTACATGATACTTTCATAGTTTCTTCAATGCAAAAGTGACTTTCAGGTCCTAAGAAACACATATTCGTATAAATTTTCCAGTTTGATATATGGACTGGCAGAATGTAAGCAACGTTTATTAGATTAAATGCAGGATTATACTTTAATGCTGAATAAATCACCTGACAATTACCATATTGTTGGTGAGTTTGGTCCATCCAGAACTTGTCAGGTAATAATTAGCATATGAGATTCTAAAGCCAGTTTACAGTGTTGGCTGCAGAGTACTGTAAAGCAGACAACATAAAATTCAAAGTTAAAAGTTTACAACAAGATCAAAGTTAGCAACATGTATATTTTAAGAAAGGTTACTGTGAACTATGAACAGTACATTATCTGGTCACCATGGAGATGGCTCAAACTGTTGCACATAACCATTTTTCCTATTTCAGTCATGGTGACCAGGACCTTTAACCTCAGAATCAATAGGCTTCTTCCTCACCACAAGTCATCTGTAAAGTTTAGTAACTGTAGATGGTGGACACACTGAGTCATTATAGTTAGCCACTAAGAGCTTTTGACCCCATTATTAATATGGTTTTTTCTTACCTCAAATGAAAACCAATGATAAAGTATTGGAAACTGTAGATTGGGGGACAACTTGTGTTAGTGTATGGGAACAATATTGGTAACTGACAGATGGACCTAAGCTGAAATTCACTCAGAATCCAGAAGAAGTGTTTTGAACAAACAGTACCATCCAGTCCCTACTGAATGTAGCGATGAATATTAAATAACACTTGCATTATATGAAAAAACCCTTCTAAAGTAATGAATACCAAAGACTGTATCTAAATAAGCCTATATTTGACCTATGCTTTTATTTAATGGAAGTTGTTACAGCATCCACCTCAGATGTGGAAGGTCGCAGGTTTGAACCCAGGCTGAGTCATACCAAAGACTAATAAAAATGTTACTAGCAGCTGCCTGGCTAAACGCTATGCATTAAGAGGTTAATGTTAGGACTAGTCGGCCTGGTGTCAGGATAATGTGACTGGGTGGGACATAATGCTACATGTCTGTGCTATGATGCCCCATTGCTAGATATCACTCTAAACTGCCACACTGTGTACATCATAGTGATATGACTGATTTTGTTTTTAAAGCTATGTTAAAGATCCAAATCACAAACAGACACACACAGTTAATGTCAGTGTGGTTATGATATTGTATTTGTACTTTTGTGTATGTGTATAGTGATGATTTTCATTGATACTAAGTCTACCAACAATGTGCTTTGAACATGTCAGACAATTTATTTTCATATTTTAATTTCCAATCTATTCCTATAGAGTTCTATGAAGACTTATCTAATTGTCACTTTGATGACATCACTATTTTTTTTCACACTCACTGACCACCCCTTGGGACATCAAAACACACATTTTGAGTCTCAAATATAACACAACACTGGAAATATGGCAGGTATGCCAAATTCTCATCAAAGTTGGTACTTTGTTACTTCCATGTATTTCACTGAGAAATGCATACAATTCTAAAATCATTAATATTAGTTTCCATCACTGACATTTGGATTAATTTAAGGCTTACATCAGTGGCATCTGAATTAATCTGGGCTTACATCACTGCCATCTGACTTAATCTGGGCTTACATCACTGGCATCTGACTTAATTTGGGCTTTCCTGAATTTGATTTAAATCTCAGCTGATTTAAATAATTGGTAGATGTATTCAAAACAACTGACAAGTCAGCTGAGATTTAGTGTCTTTGGTGTGCTACAGTGTTTTCACAAAACATTAGCTGCAGCAAAATATCAGAGACAAAACCTTTATTATGAATCAAAAATGTCTTTCATGATGGTATTATCATGTTTGCCATTAATTTTACTATAAGCAAAGAAATAAGATGCCATAAGGACTGAAGTAGAGATTATTTACCTTCATTTATTTTTTTATTTGAGTGAATCTTAATTTTTTCAGTATTTTAAACAAGGGTAACTGAGTGTATACCCTTTCCACATTTGTGATGGGGCAAAGAATTTATTGGAAAAATGTGTCCACATCAACCCTCAAAAATTGGTCACAAATCAGCATTGCAACAGAGTGTCGCAAGTCCACTTGCAATTTTCCCTATTTTATTTATTGTGTACAGTGCATGCCCAGCCATTTAAGTGTCATCATCATCAGCAAGGTGCAGAGCCTGAATTCAATCTGAAAACTTTTTCAGCTGGCAGTTTTTCATGTGTGAAATGGTCTGTACAGCTACAGGAAGAGTCAGTGGACTGGCTCCATCAGACAAGGCTGACTGCACAAGAACCCTGTCCTGTCTGGAAAAATGGTTCAGCATAGTCCACAGTTCTCATGGAAGGTTGAAGCCAGGAGGGCAGACAGATGTCTCAGCTATGAGAAGTGGTTTACAACATCTGTTGAAGACCACTCATCACTTCATGCTGAAATAGCTGTGATATCCTCCTCAAAGCTTAAAGCAGACTGCTGGATGTGAAGTCATATCCATGTACAGTGAAAGTTTCTCACTGGTATAATCATTTACCAGCAGTTTTTTAGTTGCTTCTTGGTGATGGAGATGTGGAGGAGGAATGATGCTGAGTACCGGCAGCAAGGACATAGTGCTCCACAGATTGTTGTATTCAGTTGGATGTCAGTTGGCTCAGTATGGGACAATTGTCTCAGCCCAGACAGGAGTGCAATATTCAGCTACTGAATAACAGAGGGCCAGTGCTGATGTTTTGAGTGCCTGAGCACTAACACCACATGTTGAGCCAACCAGTTTGTGGAGTAGGTTGTTTCGAGTGCTCAGTTTTGCTTCAGTTTTCTTCAGGTGGTTGTAGAATGTCAGTGATCTATCCAAAGTCACACCAAGCTATGTTGGTGTCGGGTCATGTTTTATTTGCTGCCCATTGAGGAGGATGCAAAGTAGGTACCATTTCTTGAATAAGTCCATCAGTTCCTCAAGGTCCTTGTTCAGAACCTCCTCAAGCTCAGTAAACAAGCAACTTTGGGTCCTGAAAGCAATGCCATCTCTGTACATGAACTTGTATGACTGTGTTTCAGGCAAGTCATCAATATGAACATTGAACAGACTTGGTAAAAGAACAGATGCCTGTGGGAATCCATTAGTCAGATGTCTCCATGAGCTAAAGCTCTCTTGGATGTGCAGTCTGAAGTGCCTATCATGAAAGAACAGTTCGATAGTCTCAACTATCTAGTGTGGCAATACTCTGGAAATTTTCAACAACAGCCATGCATGACTGATTGTATCATATACCACTGTCAGGGCAAGGATTTGATTGCAAGTGCTACAGCCATGTCTGAAGCCTGCTTGCTCAACAGTTATGATATTCTTCAAGTCTAGACCAATGCTTTGGAGAATCAGGTGCTCCAGTACCTTAAAATAAGACTGAAAGCAAGGAGATTGGCCAGTTATTAAGCTTGCCACATTAAGAGGATCTTTGCCAGGGATTGCAATAATCTTTGCCTGGTGCCAAAAAAGTAAGCACTTTTCCTTAACAACCTGGGTGTATAAAGCAGCAAGTCATACCATTGCCTTTGGACCAAAGTTCTTCATGAAATCATGCATGATATTGTCATATCCTGCTCCTTTACCTGATCTGATGTTGCAGAACAACTTTTCAAGCTCTGCAGTTGTAAATACCTATGGAGTGTTTTGATCTAGTTCATCTGACTTCTTATGCTTTGGTCACTTGTAGTAAATGGCTATTTGGTTTGACAACAGGGTGGGCTTGAACTGGTGGTTGCTAAGCGGTGCCAAGTTGGTAAATCAAGTTCCAGCATTTCCATCTGGAGCATGTAAAGTTAAGTGATCTGTAGTTCCCTCCCAGTGAATGTGCCTGGCAATGTCCAGGGATTCAAACAGATGATCTCCTATGTTTGGGTTTCCAGATGTTTCACACTCCTTGAGAAGAGCCTGACATTCTTCATCCAAACACAGTGTATAGACTTAATGATGGCCATGAGGGACAGACTGAGTGGCTGCCTTGAATATTGCTTTTCGGAAGTGGTGCTAAGTGGTGGCAATTTGCACTTAAACATGCTTTGCAAGAAATATCAACATGGATAGGTTCCTGTATATTGTCTATATCCCAGTACATGGAAACAAAATTCAAGGGAATATGGTCACAACTTTAAAAAATTAGCAAGAATGTACCTTGAGGTCAATTTGGGCTATGTACAATGAATCATAGGCCGTTAAATCAGCTGGGGCATTGAAAAATTGCCTGTTAAATCAGCTGGAGCAATGAATAATAGCCTGTTAAATCAGCTGGGGCAATGAATAATAGCCTGTTAAATCAGCTGGGGCAATGAATAATAACCTGTTAAATCAGCTGGGGCAAAGAATAATAGCCTGTTAAATCAACTGGGGCAATGAATAATAACCTGTTAAATCAGCTGGGGCAATGCATACTAGCCTGTTACATCAGCTGGGGCAATGAATAATAGCCTGTTAAATCAGCTGGGGCAATGAATAATAACCTGTTAAATCAGCTGGGGCAATGAATAATAACCTGTTAAATCAGCTGGGGCAATGAATAATAGCCTGTTAAATCAGCTGGGGCAATGAATAATAGCCTGTTAAATCAGCTGGGGCAATGAATAATAACCTGTTAAATCAGCTGGGGCAATGCATACTAGCCTGTTAAATCAGCTGGGGCAATGAATAATAGCCTGTTAAATCAGCTGGGGCAATGAATAATAGCCTCCTGAATAAGCTGTGTCAATTTGATCAGAGCAATATACAGGAACCTAGTCATGGCTCTAACAAATCAAGGAGTTACCAATGCAGTCATGTGAAGAAAGAAACAATTGTCATAGCTGGAAAGAAAGTAAAATAGAACGTTTATGATATGGACATAGTTTATGATATAGATATGGTCTATGATATAGACATGGTCTATGATATAGACATGATCTATGATATAGACATGGTCTATGATATAGACATGGTCTATGATATTGACATAGTTATGATATAGACATAGTTTATGATATAGACATGGTCTACAATATAGACATGGTCTATGATATAGACATGGTCTATGATATAGACATGGTCTATGATATAGACATAGTTTATGATATTGACATAGTTTATGATAAAGACATGGTCTATGATATAGACATAGTTTATGATAAAGACATGGTCTATGATATAGACATAGTTTATGATATAGACATGGTCTATGATATAGACATTGTTTATGATATAGGCATAGTTTATGATATAGACATGGTCTATGATATAGATATATTTTATGATATAGACATAGTTTATGATATAGACATAGTTTATGATATAGACATGGTCTATGATATAGATATATTTTATGATATAGACATAGTTTATGATATAGACATGGTCTATGATATAGATATATTTTATGATATAGACATAGTTTATGATATAGACATAGTTTATGATATAGACATGGTCTACAATATAGACATGGTCTATGATATAGACATAGTTTATGATATAGAAATAGTTTATTATATTGACATAGTTTATGATAAAGACATAGTTTATGATAAAGACATGGTCTATGATATAGACATAGTTTATCATATAGACATGGTCTATGATACAGACATAGTTTATGATACAGATATATATATAGTTTATGATCTAGACATGGTCTATGATATTGACATAGCTTATGATATAGACATGTACTATGATAAAGACAGTTTATGATATAGACCAGTACTATGATACATAGTTTATGATACAGACATGGTCTATGACAAAGGCATAGTTTTTTATATAAATATGTACCATGATACAGACATAGTTTATGATATAGACATGGTCTATGATACAGACAAAATTTATGATACAGACATGGTCTATGATATAGACATGGTCTATGATAAAGACAAAGTTTATTATATAGACATTGTCTATGATATAGACATGGTCTGTGATATAGACATGGTCTGTGATATAGACATGGTCTATGATATAGACATGGTCTACGATATAGACATGGTCTATGATATAGACATAGTTTATGATATAGACATAGTTTATGATATTGACATAGTTTATGATAAAGACATGGTCTATGATATAGACATCGTTTATGATATAGACATGGTCTATGATACAGACATAGTTTATGATACAGATATATACATAGTTTAAGATCTAGACATGGTCTATGATATTGACATAGTTTATGATATAGACATGTACTATGATAAAGACAGTTTATGATATAGACCAGTACTATGATACAGACATAGTTTATGATAATATAGACATGGTGTATGATACAGACAAAATTTATGATACAGACATGGTCTATGATATAGACATAGTCTATGATAAAGACAAAGTTTATTATATAGACACTGTCTATGATATAGATATAGTCTATGATATAGACATGGTCTATGATAAAGAAATGGTCTATGATACAGACATAGTTTATGATATAGACATGGTCTATGATATTGACATAGTTTATGATATAGATATATACATAGTTTATGATACAGACATGGTCTATGATACAGACATGGTCTATGATATAGACATGATCAATGATATAGACATGGTCTAAGATACAGACAAAATTTATGATACAGACATGGTCTATGATAAAGACAAAGTTTATGATACAGACATAGTTTATTATATAGACATGTTCTATGATACAGATATAGTTTATGATATAGATGTATTTTATTTGTTTTTATTGGTAGTTTGATTCCTTATTGGCAATATTTAGCAGAGGAGATGGAACCTAAGTACATTTCCCAAAGTCATGTTAGAGCAGCCAGGTATAGCCTGGGCATGTATGAAACATGGGACCCTTGGATTATAAGTCTGATACTTTGCTAACTAAGCTACCACAGTTCCTAGGCTATGGACAAAGAAAAGTAGAATTATGTCCAGTGTTCATGGACTATTCACAAAATACCACAAACTTTTATGTTACTGAATAAAATTTGCCAGACTTGCTAGTAGTGAAGCCCTCTCATCTTAAGCTGTCTCTTCTTTAGAATCACCTAGAATTAAAGTCCCTTGACCAAAAAGGCTTGAAAATATTCATTTATTGAAGACCAAAAAATCAGATTTTAATAAAAGACATTTATATCATTATGTCAGGTCTTCAGTTTTCTAATTTTCAAAGGTATATAATTTGCATACAAATAGAAAGGAACTATTACAATCATATTGCTACCAAAGATGATATTATGCTTCAGAAAATTACTGATTTGTCTTCTTCCTGTCGGACAGCAGCTGACTGGGCCAGCTAGTCTCCAATTTACTAATAATTGTTTTGGTTGTTGGAATTGAACTTCATTGATTTTAAGGTCCTGTGGATGGAAATATTGAATTAATGTTAACCTAATTCTAAGTCAATGTAATGTATGTCAGAAGTAAGCCAATGTAATGTATGTCAGGAGTAAGCCAATGTAATGTATGCCAGGAGTAAGTCAATGTAATGTATGCCAGGAGTAAGTCAATGTAATGTATGTCAGGAGTAAGTCAATGTAATGTATGCCAGGAGTAAGTCAATGTAATGTATGCCAGGAGTAAGTCAATGTAATGTATGTTAGGAGTAAGTCAATGTAATGTATGTTAGTAGTAAGTCAATGTAATGTATGCCAGGAGTAAGTCAATGTAATGTATGTCAGGAGTAAGTCAATGTAATGTATGCCAGGAGTAAGTCAATGTAATGTATGTCAGGAGTAAGTCAATGTAATGTATGTTAGTAGTAAGTCAATGTAATGTATGTTAGGAGTAAGTCAATGTAATGTATGCCAGGAGTAAGTCAATGTAATGTATGCCAGGAGTAAGTCAATGTAATGTATGCCAGGAGTAAGTCAATGTAATGTATGCCAGGAGTAAGTCAATGTAATGTATGCCAGGAGTAAGTCAATGTAATGTATGCCAGGAGTAAGTCAATGTAATGTATGTTAGGATTTAGGATCAAATTAGTAATGAAAATGTAGTGTTAAAATCAATAAGCTCATAATGAGGCATTTTTTTTTCATCTGACAATTAAACCTGGTGCTGGATTACCCATTAAGCACACTAAGTAAGTGCTTAGGGCATCTACCCAAAAGGGACGCCTGAAAAAATTCAAATTAAAAGACAAATGTGTTGATAAAAATGAATGAATTAAACATAACCATTTCAATCAGTATGATCAAGTATTTTGATCTGGAATGATGGCAACACTGGTAATTTCCTACCTTTTTAGATTTTAATATTGTTTTTTTTAGTTTCGCATTTTGTGGAGGAGGGAGGGGCATGATAATATTTTCTGTTATAAGGGCCCTGGAATGCCATGATCAGGCACTGATTAAACCCACAAGGCAATCAGTAAGTCTGAGTCATTTTTGCTTCCTACAATTTAAATACACAAGGCAATCAAGTCCATGAGGCATTTTCCCTCCCTACAATTTAAATCCACAAGGCAATCAGTTAACTCTATGAATCATTTTTGCTTCCCACAATTTAAACCCACAAGGCAATCAATATAAAACTAATCAAGAGTACCACGAAAGGCATATTATTCACCTGGCCTGTTTTTAACAATCCTCTATGCAGATAACTAAAAATTGTTTTAACAGAACCATATCTTCTTTCAGTTACAAAGACACTGATATTTGACTTTTGACTCCCAAGTCAATATAGTTCTTCCTTTCCCCATGTACCCATCGAAAACAGAAGTCCTGAAAATCAATGAAACTAACTGATTTGGATAAGGGAATGTTGGAAATTTTGTTCTCCTGAAATTATAACTTGGAACCGTTCAACAAGTTAACTTTGTTAACTTTTAATCAGCACAATATAGCCTGTAGGTAAGTTCTGTAACCCACTACCTGACTGGGCATACATTAGATATAAAACATCAAGAGCAAACTATTCTTTCCATGACATCAAAAATAAAGGTGCTGATATGACTTTCTTTCAAGAAGAAAACAAAACTAAGAGGTTAATGTTGTTTTGCATTATTCATCTTAATCATTGCTGTTAAAATCTGCTATTGTCATTGTCATTGTTATTGTTACTGTAAATGTCAACCTAGATTTTACTAGGTGAAAGTCATCAAGCTTTGCATAACCTTAAAGCGCTATCCAGCAGTAGTTCAGGCATCCTTAATTACCTTGATTAGTCACTAAAAATGAGGCCTCACACAAGCAGCTTGCGCCATTCCATCCACTTATCTAATTGATATACTCATTTACATGTACTGAGCATTCTAACAGCAGTTTTCATTTCTAAAACTATATGTGATACCTATACCACCATGTCGGCCAATTCTGTGCATTGGGTAAATCTGCACAATGATACGTCATTTCTGTAAACACTGAATCATGTGTTATTATGGTAAAAAATCCCATTTTGTATCAAGAAAGAACAATTGCAATTTAATTAAGAAAAGTGATATTTATAAAGTGCACAAAAATATCCAACAATTTGACTTGAAATGCATATAAAAATGTGATTTCTAAATGTCAACATGAAGACCCACTCCATGACCTTCTTGAACCTGTAACCCCAAAAATCCTATTTACTATGTATCTTTTAGAATCATACAATAAATACATTATATAAAAGATGGAAATGTATACCTTAAACAAATTCTGCATCTTAATCCAAGTTTCCAATTTTGCAAAAAGCTGTCCCACCCATACAAAATTATCTGCTACTTAATGTGTCAACTTGCTGCTAGAATGAAATCTCAAGAAATTCCCTGGCATATAGTCTGTTTCTGAATTCTTATATAATTTTTACCCCATAAAGACGATGTTGTAGCACATTGCATCCTATGCATTGTTGTTTCTCTTCAATACTATAGCTTACTTTTTCTGAAATGTTGAACTTCACTAATTTTTTTACACGATCGGTTTACCGCCCCAGTGGCTTAGTGGTTAGAGTGTTCACCTCAGATGTGTGAGGTCATGGGCTTGATCCCCGGCCGAGTCGTACCAAAGACTTACAAAAATGGTACCAACAGCTGCCTTGCTTAGCGCTCAGCATTAAGAGGTTAGTGTTAGGACTGGTTGTCCTGGTGTCAGGATAATGTGACTGGGTGGGACATCATGCTACATGTCTGCAGCATGATGCCCCAGTGCCAGACATCACTATAAAACTGTTACACTACAGATATCATAGCGATATGATTGAAATTTTTTAAAGCTACATTAAAAATCCAAATCACACACACACACACACACACACACATGATTGGTTTAGTTTCCTTAATATCAATTTCCATTTATTGGCATTGTTACATGGAATTTTGTAAACTAGCTATAAACCTGACCTAATTACTCGACTGAACTGCTGACAGAAACAGCCCAAAGTAATGTATTTAATTTTTAAAGCTGAATAGAAAAACATTACATCTTTTCAAAGATGTGTGCAGAATAGGCAGAACCCTTGTGAGACATGAAATCAGTGATGTGTAACCCGTGCGTCCAAAATTAATATTATTTTGAAAAGAATATTCAGGTGACATTTGCCTCTTTTCAAATAGTAAGCACTGCAGTATGTTTTTGGTCAATCAGTCCAATTTGGTAAGCATTTTGCTTCACTATTGGTGACAGAAACCTTAGCTGCACAGAAATGTCCCAAAGCATTCTATATTAATTTTATTAAAGCATGTATACATTTCTATGATAAACAGCCAGCAAGATATTCCACATCCTTATGATGCCATCCACACTGCCCAGTTGGACAGATTTTGTCAAAACATTCCATAATCTGATGCTGCCATCCACACTGCCCAGTTGGATTGATTTTGTCAAAACATTCCACAATATGATACTGCCATGCACACTGCCCAGTTGGAACGATTTTGTCAAAATATTCCACAGTGTGATCCTGCCATTCACACTGCCTAGTTGGACTGATTTTGTCAAAACATTTCACAATATGATGCTGCCACCCACATTGCCCAGTTGGATTGATTTTGTTAAAAGTTAGCTTCCACAATCTGATGCTGCCATCCACACTGTCCAGTTGGACTGATTTTGTCAAACCATCCCACATCCTGATGCTGCCTTCTGCACTGACCAGTTGGATTGATTTTGTGAAAATAATCCACAATCTGTTGATGTCATCCACACTGCCCAGTTGGACAGATTTTGTCAAAACATTCCACAATCTGATGTTGCTATCCACACTGCCTTGTTGGATGGATTGTTAACATTTCACATCCTGATGCTGCCATCCACACTACCCAGTTGGACTGATTTTGTCAAAACATTCCACAATCTGATGTTGCCATCCACACTGCCCAGTTGGACTGATTTTGTCAAAACATTCCACACTTCTGATGTTGCCATCCACACTGCCCAGTTGGACTGATTTTGTCAAAACATTTCACATCCTGATGCTGCCATCCACACTGCCCAGTTAGACGGATTTTGTCAAAACATTCCATAATCTGTTGCTGCCATCCACACTACCCAGTTGGATGGATTGTTAACATTTCACATCTTGATGCTGCTATCCACACTGCCCAGTTGGACTTATTTTGTCAAAACATTCCACAATCTGTTGGTGCCATCCACACTGCCCAGTTGGACAGATTGTTAACATTCCACATGTTGATGCTGCCATCCACATTGCCCAGTTGCAATTTGGTCAAAGCATTCCACATCCTGATGCTGCCATCAACACTGCCAAGTTGGATGGATTGTTAAGATTTTACATCCTGATGATGCCATCCACCCTTCCCAGTTGGAAACGTTCTGTCGAAACATTCTATAATCTGTTGCTGCCATCCACACTGCCCAGTTGGATGGATTGTTAGCAGTTCACATCCTGATGCTGCCATCCACACTGCCAAGTTAGACTGATTGTCAAAATGTTCCATAATCTGTTGCTGCCATCCACACTGC
This sequence comes from Sinohyriopsis cumingii, assembly GCA_028554795.2. NCBI lineage: Eukaryota > Metazoa > Mollusca > Bivalvia > Unionida > Unionidae > Sinohyriopsis > Sinohyriopsis cumingii. The sequence goes on along the minus strand of CM068830.1, from coordinate 26,588,381 downwards.
CCAGTTGGATGGATTGTTAACATTTCACATCTTGATGCTGCCATCCACACTGCCCAGTTAGACTGATTTGGTCGAAACATTCCATAATCTGTTGCTGCCATCCACATTGCCCAGTTGGAAAAGTTCTGTCATAATCTGTTGCTGCCATCCAAACATGCCAAGTTGGATGGATTGTTAACAGTTCACATCTTGATGATGCCATCCACACTGTCCAGTTAGACTGATTGTCAAAATATTCCATAAGCTGTTGCTGCCATCCACACTGCCCAGTTGGACAGATTGTTAACATTTCACATCTTGACGCTGCCATCAACACTTTCCAGTTGGAATGACTTTGTAGAAACATTCCATAATCTGTTGCTGCCATCCACACTGCCCAGTTGGAAATGTTCTGCCAAAACATTCCACATCCTGATGCTGGTATAATCCACACTGCCCAGTTGGATGGATTGTTAACATTTCACATCTTGATGCTGCCATCCACACATCCAAGTTGGACAGATTGCTAATACTTCATATCACACTGTGCTCTGTAGATAATCACTGAATCCTGAGGCAGACCTTATCACATTTTCAAGTGCACTTATCAAAAATGTTTAATTGTCTGTCTGATTAAAACTGCCTAATCATTTATCATAGAATTAAGTTCTTATATATAGTACATGTTTATATCTTTTATATTTTATATATTCCTTTATTAACTGGAGTGTTAAACTGGTCTGTTAGATATGGATAAGTTGTACTGCTTACTAATTTTTAAAATCTGTTGTTGTTATATGTGACTAATAATATTAATTTTAATCTGTATTTTTACGAAATTATTTTTAAAATATGGAAAGTAAAAGGTTACAGACAAAATGGCCTCCCAGCTCACTACTTAGTGGAATGGTAAAACATTTCAATAATATTTTAAATATTTAATTAATTAATTCTTTACAATTATCAGTCAGTTTCTTTCCTAAGTAAACAAAGTTAAAATTGTGATGGGAAAGCCTACAATTTAATTAGAATAAGGGGATATAGAAACATTTTGCACACAGAGAGGCAGAGAACATGACACTTAGAAATCTATAGAAAGCTGAACATAGTATCTGAACTCTAGAGCTTCCTGAAACAATGGCAGGGTTGATGGTCTAGCATTTTTTTATTTTGGCAGGATGATGGTTTGCAAAAAGAAAAACAAATGGGAGGATTACTCGACTTTGTTTTTTATATTATTTCGTATCAAATTCTTTAAAGTGTTAGTATTTGAAGAGCTGAACAAAATGGAGATAAGAGTGTGTGTTTTTTTCTGCTTTTTTCTTTTGCAAATTTTGAGGTAGTGAACTTAAAAAAGGAATTTGGAGGGATGGTGGGGATACTTTTAATGGAAGCTTGTGGCTAGTGTTTATTATTTTTAAAACAAGATTGAGGATATGATAGTTGGTGGCACAAGGACTTTTTAACAAATCTGGAGAACAGGATGTTTGGTGGCATAGGGTTTTTGAAAATAAATTTTGAAAGTTAGTGATGGGTGTCTTTCATTTTCATTTCATTTTAATGCTTGAAATGTTGCTGTCTTAATTTTTTTTCAAACAATTCGAATAACAAAATGTTCTCCAGTCATATTTGTGTTTTATTATCAAGAGGGAGGTAAGGTACTATTAAAAAAGAAAACGGTAGAAGGGTGGGTGGGCAAGCACCTCAATCTTGTACACTGCTTTTGTCTTTCTAAAGAAGTAACATTGCTGAAAATCTAAAATTAATAAGTAATTTTATCAAAATTGGTGAATGCACATTGACAAATAGGCATTGACACATAGGCATTGACAAATAGGCATTGACAGATAGGCACTGACACACAGGCATTGACACATAGGCATTGACAGATTGAGGGAAATAAATTTGTCAAAACCATCACAAACAAGAACATGTCACTTGCTGCTAGATCCTATGGGATGAAGCTGATGAAAGACTCATATGCAGTCAACTTTAACAATTCGAACTGTGACAACAAATTTATTTTGATGAAATTCAGTTTACATATACAAGTTATTGTTATTGGGTTTAACACCTTTTTTCAGTATGACTGGTGGAGGAAGAATGCAGGAAAACCCCAAAAAGAACCATGACCCATGGGAAGCTACTGGCAAGCTTTCTCACATATCCACATTGGCCAAGTTGGAGACTCAAACCCACACATAAAGAGGTGAGATGGCAGTGATCCATACTGATGAGTGCTAAATCAGACCACTCAGCCAATTGGGACCCTTGCATGTAAGTGAAAATCAGTACAAAGTGTTCATCCAACTATTCATATTTCATTCATAATCAGTAGTCATATAGGCAAGTGATTGCTTTGGTTCAAGGTTCTAGATTATTTAGTGCCCTGGCCATTGGAGTAAAATGGTTTGCAAAAGGATGCACTACCAGTCTGACTCAGGCTGATCTGATGCTAATTCAAAGTCGCATCTTTCTGTCGTGAAAATGATATGCTACCCACTTAACAAGGGCGGTTGCTATTTAATCAAGACCTAAAAAATTCCAGTCTGGTAGGCATTTACATAAAAGATGGCAAATATCTGTGAAACAGACAGAGGAAGTCAACATAACAATATCAATTGAAGGAACTAATCCTAACTGACTGATAAATGACTTCTCATTGAATGTACTGAGTTCAATTCTGACATAGAAAGCAGTTTTTTATGAGATGGTATTGACTGCATGGACTGTGGTGTTGGTCAGATGGTTTAAGGCAACTAACAACAGCATGGACTGTGGTGTTGGTCAGATGGTTTAAGGCAACTAACAACAGCATGGACAGTGGTGTTGGTCAGATGGTTTAATTCAACTAACAACAGCATGGACAGTGGTGTTGGTCAGATGGTATAAGGCAACTAACAACAGAATGGACTAGTGGAGTTGGTCAGATGGTTTAAGGCAACTAACAAGAGCATGGACTGTGGTGTTGGTCAGATGGTATAAGACAACTAACAACAGCATGGACTAGTGGTGTTGGTCAGATGGTTTAAGGCAACTAACAACAGCATGGACTGTGGTGATGGTCAGATGGTTTAAGGCAACTAACAACATCATGGACTGTGGTGTTGGTCAGATTGTTCAAGGCAACTAACAACAGCATGGACTGTGGTGTTGGTCAGATGGTTTAAGGCAACTAACAACAGTATGGACTAATGGAGTTGGTCAGATGGTATAAAACAACTAGCAACAGCATGGACTAGTGGAGTTGGTCAGATGGTTTAAGGCAACTAACAATAGCATGGACTGTGGTGTTGGTCAGATGGTTTAAGGCAACTAACAACAGCATGGACTGTGGTGTTGGTCAGATTGTTCAAGGCAACTAACAACAGCATGGACTGTGGTGTTGGTCAGATGGTATAAGACAACTAACAACAGTATGGACTAATGGAGTTGGTCAGATGGTATAAGACAACTAACAACAGCATGGACTAGTGGTGTTGGTCAGATGGTTTAATGCAAATAACAACAGCATGGACTGTGGTGATGGTCAGATGGTTTAAGGCAACTAACAACAGCATGGACTGTGGAGTTGGTCGGATGGTTTAAGGCAACTAACAACAGCATGGACTGTGGTGTTGGTCAGATGGTTTAAGGCAACTAACAACAGTATGGACTAATGGAGTTGGTCAGATGGTATAAGACAACTAACAACAGCATGGACTAGTGGTGTTGGTCAGATGGTTTAAGGCAACTAACAACAGCATGGACTGTGGTGATGGTCAGATGGTTTAAGGCAACTAACAACAGCATGGACTGTGGTGTTGGTCAGATTGTTCAAGGCAACTAACAACAGCATGGACTGTGGTGTTGGTCAGATGGTTTAAGGCAACTAACAACAGTATGGACTAATGGAGTTGGTCAGATGGTATAAGACAACTAGCAACAGCATGGACTAGTGAAGTTGGTCAGATGGTTTAAGGCAACTAACAATAGCATGGACTGTGGTGTTGGTCAGATGGTTTAAGGCAACTAACAACAGCATGGACTAGTGGAGTTGGCCAGATCGCTTAAGGCAACTAACAACAGCATGGACTGTGGTGTTGGTCAGATGGTAGGCAACTAACAACAGCATGGACTAGTGGAGTTGGTCAGATGGTATAAGACAACTAACAACTGCATGGACTAGTGGAGTTGGTCAGATTGTTAAAGGCAACTAACAACAGCATGGACTGTGGTTGGTCAGATGGTTTAAGGCAACTAACAACAGCAAGGACAGTGGTGTTGGTCAGATGGTTTAAGGCAACTAACAATGCATGGACTGTGGTGATGGTCAGATGGTTTAAGGCAACTAACAACAGCATGGACTAGTGGTGTTGGTCAGATGGTTTAAAGCAACTAACAACAGCATGGAATGTGGTGTTGGTCAGATGGTTTAAGGCAACTAAAAACAGCATGGACAGTGGTGTTGGTCAGATGGTTTAACGCAACTAACAATAGCATGGACTAGTGGAGTTGGTCAGATGGTTTAAGGCAACTAACAACAGCATGGACTAGAGGAGTTGGTCAGATGGTATGACAACTAACAACAGCATGGACTAGTGGAGTTGGTCAGATGGTTTAAGGCAACTAACAACAGCGAGGACAGTGTTGATGGTCAGACGGTTTAAGGCAACTAACAACAACATGGACTGTGGTGATGGTCAGATGGTTTAAGGCAACTAACAACAGCATGGACTAGTGGTGTTGGTCAGATGGTTTAAGGCAACTAACAACAGCATGGACTGTGGTGATGGTCAGATGGTTTAAGGCAACTAACAACAGCATGGACTGTGGTGTTGGTCAGATTGTTCAAGGCAACTAACAACAGCATGGACTGTGGTGTTGGTCAGATGGTTTAAGGCAACTAACAACAGTATGGACTAATGGAGTTGGTCAGATGGTATAAGACAACTAACAACAGCATGTACAAGTGGAGTTGGTCAGATGGTTTAAGGCAACTAACAACAGCATGGACTGTGGTGTTGGTCAGACAGTTTAAGGCAACTAACAACAGCATGGACTAGTTGTGTTGTTCAGATGGTTTAAGGCAACTAACAACAGCATGGACTGTGGTGATGGTCAGATGGTTTAAGGCAACTAACAACAGCATGGACTGTGGTGTTGGTCAGATGGTTTAAGGCAACTAACAACAGCGAGGACAGTGGTGTTGGTCAGATGGTTTAAGGCAACTAACAACAGCATGGACTGTGGTGATGGTCAGATGGTTTAAGGCAACTAACAACAGCATGGACTAGTGGTGTTGGTCAGATGGTTTAAGGCAACTAACAACAGCATGGACTGTGGTGATGGTCAGATGGTTTAAGGCAACTAACAACAGCATGGACTGTGGTTTTGGTCAGATGGTTTAAGGCAACTAATAACAGTATGGACTAATGGAGTTGGTCTGATGGTATAAGACAACTAACAACAGCATGGACTAGTGGAGTTGGTCAGATGGTTTAAGACAACTAACAACAGCATGGACTGTGGTGTTGGTCAGATGGCTTAAGGCAACTAACAACAGCATGGACTACTGGAGTTGGTCAGATGGTTTAAGGCAACTAACAACAGCATGGGCTAGTGGTGATGGTCAGATAGTATAGGGCAACTATTATCAGCTCTGGAAGGGTGATCATATATAACCACAGCACAGCTTGCAGTGGGCACTGGTCAGAATCAGGGCAACAAGAGTGGGGGGAGCCAACCAGGGGTATATCACTTTTTGATTTTATAAAAGAAACATTTTGTTTGAACAAGAACTAGGAGAGACCTTTGTGTTTCTTACCCCAGGGCCCGTGATCACTCTCTATGGCACTGGCCAGAATTTACTGTGCATTATTATGACAGTTTGTTTCCAGATATCAAGACTGAAGCTAATAATTGTCATACGCCTTTCCCTTGCTGTCAGAAAACATTCCAAGGTGTTGAATCAAGCCATCTCATGATATTAATTCCTACCCAAAGGATTATCCGCTATCATGAAAAAAGTTTGCTTTAAGCTGTCCATTAGGGATTAATCGTTTACCCTATCATGCTAGAGGTTCACTTCTAGCTGACCATTAGGGATTAACCATTTACCCTATCATGCTAGAGGTTCACTTCTAGCTGACCATTAGGGATTAACCATTTACCCTATCACACCATAGTTTTACTTCAGGGACTAGTTGTTTATATTTAGATTAGAAACACACATCAGGAAAAATACCAGGCTTATGAAAATCTAAACAGTCAATTGCATTATTGAACAAAATCACTATTTTGACCAGATCAGGTACATGCATAGAGTTAATTAATAATCTATTTCAATATAGTGAGTTGATAAGAGCCAAGTCAGTCAGTTTCAAAAGAAAACAGAAAACAGAATCAGGCGTAAAATAACAGTGAGTATCATACAGTTTTCATTTTGAGATAGAACTTACAATATCAGGTAATTTATTAACTTTTTAATGTATACTAATTCGGAATAGTGAAATTCAAAGATGAGAGAAAGGACTGGTATTCAAGAAAGTCCTGGGAATATTTAATAAATAATATGCATAATTAAGGCATAACATCTATAATGGCCTTAGAACCCATTATAATCAGTGGCCAAACTAGTGAATATATGATTAATGAAGGATGGATGCAAGACTCACAAATCTTGGACAATTAGGCATTTGCAATTTGTAAAAGTGCCCAACATTAAAAATAAATCTTGTGCAACTAGGCATAAAAAATTTAAAGTACAAATTTTAAAGTACAGAGTGACTTCTTAAATTCCATTTGTGTTTATTAAGAGATGATGATTTACATTTGGAAGACAAAGTCCCAATGACTTAAATGTAACCAAAGTGAGGAAAATATAAGAACTTTAAGGACTTAGGATCAAAGTTTAGACAGCTAAGGTGGATAGAATGAAGCCAGATTTTCGGAACAAAATATGGAATGGATGTATGAAGTGTGTGAAGAATTCTGTAAGAGTTTAGAACAATACTGAATGAAGATCATGTAGTGTGTAACAGCCTGTGTGATCATCCCAGATAAGCTAAAAATGAAATGAAAACCTTTTGATCATGCATATTTAATATGTATGTAATCATACTGAATGTTATTATCAACATCATCTGTCAGCTGAAATTGTACTGCCTTTCTATATAATTGAGTGCCACTGATTCATACCAGATTAGTCAACCTATTGAATGACCTACAACTGCCAGACAAAATGGAACATGTCTATTGATCTTATACCTCTACATGGCATTAATATACTGAGATCTCTATACTAATATCACTAGATGGCATGAATGTACTGAGATCTCTATACTTATATCACTAGATGGCATGAATGTACTGAGATCTCTATACTTATATCACTAGATGGCATGAATGTAATGAGACCTCTATACTAATATCACTAGATGGCATGAATGTACTGAGATCTCTATACTTATATCACTAGATGGCATGAATGTACTGAGATCTCTATACTTATATCACTAGATGGCATGAATATACTGAGATATCTATACTTATATCACTAGATGGCATGAATGTACTGAGATCTCTATACTTATGTCACTAGATGGCATGAATGTAATGAGACCTCTATACTAATATCACTAGATGGCATGAATGTACTGAGATCTCTATACTTATATCATTAGATGGCATGAATGTATTGAGATCTCTATACTAATATCACTAGATGGCATGAATGTACTGAGACCTCTATACTAATATCACTAGATGGCATGAATGTACTGAGATCTCTATACTTATATCACTAGATGGCATGAATGTACTGAGATATCTATACTTATATCACTAGATGGCATGAATGTACTGAGACCTCTTATTTATGTCACTACATGGCATGGATGTACTCATATCTCTATACTTATATCACCAGATGGCATGAATGTACTGAGATCTCTATACTTATATCATTAGAGGGCATGACTGTACTAAGACCTCTTTACCAATTATCTTATATCACTAGATGGCATGAATGTACTGAGACCTCTATACCAATTATCTTATATCACCAGATGGCATGAATGTACTGAGATCTCTATACTTATATCATTAGAGGGCATGACTGTACTGAGACCTCTATACCAATTATCTTACATCACTAGATGGCATAAATGTACTGAGACCTCTATACTTATATCATTACATGGCAAGAATATACCGAGATCCATATAGTTATATCACTAGAGGGAAAGAATGTACTGAGATCTGTATAGTTATATCACAACATGGCATGAATTTATTGAGATCCCTATACTTATTGCACTAGAGGGCAAGAATGTACTAAGATCTCTATACTTGTATCACTAGATGGCATGATTGTACTGAGATCTCTATACTTGTATCACTAGATGGCATGATTGTACTGAGACCTCTATACTTATATCACTAGAGGGCATGCATCTACTGAGACCTCTATACCAATTATCTGATATCACTAGATGGCATGAATATACTGAGACCTCCATACCAATCATCTTAAATCAATAGATGGCATGAATGTAGAGACCTCTATACTAATTATCTTATATCACTAGATGACATAAATGTACTGAGATATCTATACCAATTATCTGATATCACTAGATGGCATGAATGTAATGACCCTCAATACTTATATCACTTTATGACATTAATGTACTGAGACCTCTATACCAATTATCTTATATAACTAGATGGCATGAATGTAGTGAGACCTCCATTCCAGTTATCTTATATAACTAAATGACATGAATGTACTGAGACATCTATGCCAATTAACTTAATCAATAGATGACATGAATGTAGAGACCTCTATACTAATTATCTTATATCATTAGATGCCATGGATGTACTGAGATCTCTGTACTTATATCACTACATGGCATGAATATATGGAGACCTCTATACTAATTATCTTATATCACTATATGGCATGAATGTATGAGACCTCAATACCAATTATCTTTATGACTAAATGGCATGAATGTGCTGAGACCTCTATACCAATTATCTTATATCACTAGATGGCATGAATGTGCTGAGACCTCTATACTTTTATCACCAGATGGCATGAATGTAGAGACATCTATACTTATATCACTATAAGGCATGAATGTACTGAGACCTCTATATGTATATCACTATATGGCATGAATGTACTGAGACCTCTATACTTATATCACAATATGGCATGAATGTACTGAGACCTCTATACCAATTATCTTATATTACTAGATGGCATGAATGTACTGAAATCTCTATATCAATTATCTTAAATCACTATATGGCATGAATGTACTGAGACCTCTATACTTGTATCACTAGATGGCATGAATAATTGTACTGAGACCTCCATACCAATTATCTTATATCACTATATGGCCTGAATTTATTGAGACCTCTATACTAATTATCTTATGTCACTAGATGGCATAAATGTACTGAGACATCTATACCAATTATCTTATATCACTATATGGCCTGAATTTATTGAGACCTCTGTACTAATTATATTATGCCACTAGATAGCATAAATGTACTGAGACCTCTGTACTAATTATCTTATGTCACTAGATGGCATAAATGTACTGAGACATCTGCACCAATTATCAGTTGCAAAAGGCTTCTTGGGTCATGAGCAACATTTCTGAAAGAGAAAACCACAAGGTCAGAAGGGCACATACACCATTTAGCAAAGTAATAGGTGGAAACAGAGTTCATTGCAAGTCTAAGTGGGCTTCAAAACGTGGACTATATCAGTGTTATCTTCAAAGCATCATTCCTTTACACAGTAAGATGTAGCAAGAGACATGTATACAAGCAATGTGGCCAGTGCAGTTGCTAATTTCATGAATCTATCACTCTTGGCAATCAATATATTATCTTGGGCCAAACTAATTTGTATGATAAATAACATTCCCTGAGTGGTATCAATCAAAAATTAATTTTTGAACAAAACTATTAAAACGTATATAAATCAACAAAAATAAATTAATTCATGGTATGAGCCGCCAGACAGAAAAAAGGCAGTTACTTAATCAGCAGTCAACTCACCTTGAATAAGACCAATGAAATTAGGCATGTAACTAAACCCAAAGACAGCTTACCCTTCAGTGGTGTAATCAAACATCTTTGAGTGTTTGTGAAGTGGCAAATTTTATGTCGATCTAACAAGAATACATTAGCCGAGACCAGACAACCATTAATTAGATTTATTGAGACAGGCGTGTATCATATCGCCATACTACCGTGTATGGTAATGTCCTTTAGAGGGAGAATTCGTTCCTCATTAAACATTTGTTTATACAGCAGCCAGGCGGACAATTTAGGACAAGGAAAACTTCATTTTCATGGTAAAGTTGTTACAATTGAGAGAACGCAGAAACTCTGTTACTGAAACTACCAGGGTCAAGTTGACCCTGACTTTGGCGCCTCTGGAAAAAGGCAGCAGAGATATTTGATTCTGATTGGTACGTTAAATGAGAGGGCATGTTCCAACACAAAATTTCATAGGTTTTAATATCGCCCGCATCAAATTTTAATCAGTCAAAGCTTTTCCTACAAGTGGAAACCCCAAAAAGGTTACGAATCCGGGAATTTGCAAGAAATTCTCGTTAAAAGGGAACTGTTGTCCAAAAGGGGACTATTGTCGAAAGGAACCAACGAACTAATTTACCGATCAGAGGGAGGAACGTTGAAAGCAAAGGTAGTGTGACAATTCCATGCAATTTGTTGATGCCATATATAATGCTTTGCTGAAGTTATTTATTTGTATCTGCATGAATCTCTTTTCTACATTCGTGTAATAATTTGCTTTATGAAGTATAACTGTGTTGAGTTTATGCATAGGAAGTTGTACATTAATCTTCTTTAGATAAGTTTGACGAATTGTTTGAATTTGTTGTCTAAGAATTTAATGCATTATATTAGTTAATATGATTACAAGAATCCGTGTGAATTCGCTGAATTTAGAAGATTTCACGTATGATTAAGAATAAGTGTATATTGATGGAAATGATCTAGTAATTGATTGATGTGATGTATCCTATTTATTCGCTGTGTAAATTGAGGCTGGCTCAGAACCCCAGGCCTCGCGTTATGTGTTAATGTGTAAGGTCAAGGTGTAACGAATTAGCCATTTGACTAACTAGGGTCATTATAGGACATGTAGAGTCGATTGATAGCCTTAGCGTCTGTTTAGCACTGATAGTGAAATCTGATAATGAGGGAGAATAATGAAGAATTAACCGTTTCATAAATAACGGGAAATTTAGGTTGTTTCTATTAATATTTATCTAAAAGGGAGAAAATAGCTCCAGAGACGTATGGGACGTATGAGGTGATGTTATTCTGAGACCTATACGGAGAAGCATAGAGAAGAGTGTGGTGAGACGTATAATCCTGTGACGCAATCCTGCGACGTATTAATTTCTGAACACTTATTCTGAGAGTGTCCTGAGACGGATGGTAGAAAGTATCATCCCGAGATCCAAGGGTCTGAACAGCGACAGAGGAAGCAAAAACAGACTGAGGACGAGCAGGTTATGAAATCGTACAAGATGTTGACTTCGATTGTTCACAAAATCCTATGATGAACTAAATCTATCAGTAAACAGATTGGCTATTTTATTTAAATCTATTTGCATTTTCTTTGTATTTCAGTGAAATTTCTAAAAGCAGAGTACATTCCTGATGTAATGAATTTTCACAGTGTTTGTATGTAATTGATTAAATTGTTTGTTTACATGTACGGGGGCTCGTGTTGGTTTGTTCTATATACCTGCTCAGATCTCTATCTATTCTACCTATAAGTTTCACCACTTATGTTTATATTTACTTGAACCAGGCAATAACATCGAGGGCGGTCAACCCCTAGATAACGAAAACCAAATACAGAGGGACAATCACTCACCCCGTGTAACAACTTGGGAGCTTTCGTCTGGGATATCAGAACATTTTCATTCGAGTAAGAGTCTGAGCAAATATAGAACAAAATCAGTATCTGTATAGTAATATTTCCATTATTACTATAAGAAATAAGGATCAGAGTGAATCAAGTCATTGTCTGCTATTTTGTTTATATATATATATATATATACATACATATATATTGTGCATGCTAATTTCTTGCCATTTCTTTTCATATTGTGATAAGAATATTGTAAGAATTGAGACACATACCTTTGCTATCAAGTCGTATTCTAAATTTGTGGGGTAAAGTGGAAAATTTCCTTTGTATTCTCTTGTGAGAAGAGATATTTAGACAAATCCCGCAGCAATAAATTACGCCTTGTTAGTGGGTAAGCGCTGCACTAATTTGGGGAGGTATTCCAGCTGCGTACTGCCCGTTTATTTATTGACTGATTGGTACAGGGACCGTCTGGTTTAACTGAGTCAGGCATATGATAAATACGTGAGGGGCTATTTTCAAATAGGGTAGTAAAACTTAAGTTATAGGTAAAAGACTTAATTCTTGTGTCACCTTACGAGTAGACCAGGATGGCAACAGACAACAATAAGTTAGGGAATTTAAGTCAATAGGAAAAGAGTTATTAGGTTACGATGGAACTCAGTTAGCTGAATTTGTCGAACGAAGTGTTAGGGAACACAAGGAACAATTAGCCGCGGAACGAGAGAAAGACAGACAAGCAGCTGAGCGTGAGCGAGAGCTTGAATTAGCCAGATTGCAGGCCGAGGAGAAATCTAGAGAACGCAAACATATGTTATCCATGGAGAGACTGAGGATCGAAGCCGAGTTCGGGAGAGGTGAAGATCTGAACGAACGTCCAGGGCCCACAAGTAGACAATCTGAAGACAGACGACCAATACAGATCACCATGCCCATGTTCAATGACAAGGACGAAATTGTTGACAACTTTCTGACACAGTTCAAAAAGTTGGCACTGGTTCATCAGCTACCCAGAGACCAGTGGGCTATCAATGTTTCAGCATTCTTACAGGGAGCCGCGAAAGACGTCTACCACTATATGACACCGGAGGAGATAGACGACTACGACACTCTGAAGAAGGCGCTACTACGGCACTATAAGCTGTCGGCAGAAACATTCCAGAAACTCTTTAGAGAATCGTCAAAATAAAGCTACTGAAACGCACGCGCAATTCCATAGCCAAGTATGCATAATTTTTTATAAATGGATGAAAATGTCTGGCACCTCACTAACATATGAAGGCATACGCGAAGAAATTTTGAAAGAGCACGTCTTAAGTACGTACAGGAAGGATTTAATAGTATTTTTAGCGGAGCGCGAGTTCTTGACCTTGGATGACATAATCATGATGGCCGAGCGCTATGAGAGTGCACACTTGCATCCAACCACCTGGGGTGGCAGGGACCGACCTGGAATTGGCGAGCATAGAAAGACCACTGAGGTGGCACCCCAAAGATGGAATGGACAGAATGGTGGGATTCCAGGGGCCGGAAATCTCAGCCGAGAACATTTCCGTGGGTCGGGGAAGACTCAGGGTGTGGAGAAAGATGCCACGGGGAGGAAAGGTGAGCCGGTGTGTTATGGCTGCAACAAACCAGGCCATGTCGTTAAGGATTGTAGGAAGTATCATCCGACAACAATTAATTCGGTAACTCCGAATACTGTTAAGAGACAAGAAACAGTGGAGTTGACTAATACAGCAGTAGCTATGGTTAATGGTGAGAGGGCAACCGTACTGTATGATACTGGCTGCAGTTATCCTGCCTTGGTGGATAGTAAGTATGTCAAGCCTGGGGATTATACAGGCAAGATGGTTGAAGTCCAGTTTGCTAACCGGACGAAGGATTCGCTTCTGGTCATTAGCATTGATCTTGATTCGCCGTATGTAAAGGGACAAATTCAAGCAGCGTGTCTGTCGGGACTGTCTCATGATGTAATATTAGGGTGCAGGTATGTGTTGCCGCAACCTAGCCCTATGACCCATGACTTTGCCCATAGACAATTTGCTACCTGGCAAGTTGAGGAAACTTCAAGAGGAAGATTTGTCTCTCAACAAGGTACGCAGGTACGCAAAAGATGGGTCTATACAAAGAATGTCAGACGGCGAGGTAAAGTTCGCGACAAAGAGCGGTATTTTGTATTGGTACGCCAAGAAAGGGACCGATATGTTCAAGCAAGTTGTTGTGCCCAGAGTGAAGCGAGCAGAAGTGCTTAGGCTGGCACATGAGGGTCTGCTTGGAAGCCACATGGGCGTGGCGAAGACCAGAGATAGGTTAGTGAGGGAGTTCTACTGGCCAGGTGTGTATGGGGATGTTCGGAGGTATTGTTTGTCATGCGACAAGTGTCAGTGGGTGGCACCCAAGACCTCCCATTGCCCGGTGCCACTAGGAACCACCCCACTGACTGACGAACCTTTCTCGAGGGTGGCAATGGACCTGGTAGGTCTGATAAAGCCGGTGGCAGAAAGCGGTAATCGTTATATATTAATGATAGTAGATTACGCCACTCGGTACCCAGAGGCAATGGCCTTGAAGAACATTGACTCAGTCACGGTGGCTGAGGCCTTGTTAGGAGTTTGGTCTAGAGTTGGTGTCCCTGAGGAGATACTGACTGACCAGGGGATGCAGTTCGTGAGCCACGTGATGGAAGAAGTAAATAGATTACTATCTATTAGACACCTGACAACTACCCCGTATCACCCACAGTGTAATGGTTTGGTGGAGCATTTCAATGGGACATTGAAACAGGCTCTGAAGAAGCTATGTGAAGGTCGACCTAGGGATTGGGATCGATACCTTCCCGCGATACTGTTTGCGTATCGAGAAGTGCCACAGGCAAGTTTGGGTTTCTCACCTTTTGAATTAGTATATGGAAGGACAGTCAGGGGACCCATGGCTGTGTTAAAACAATTATGGACGGATGAGAAATCATCGGAGGAAGTGCGAACAACATACCAATATGTTGTTGATCTCCGCAACAAGCTGGAAGAGGTTTTGAAATTGGCTCAGGAGAATCTCTGTGATGCAAGGGGACATCAAGCCAAATATTACAACAAAAGGACGAAGGAACATCACTTCGAGGTGGGTGACAAGGTGTTGTTGTTGCTACCGTTAGAACACAACAAACTTCAAGTCTCATGGAGGGGACCATTCGTGGTAACGGAGGAAAAGGGTGGACAGAACTACCGTATCCGGGTAGGAGACAAGGAGAAGTACCACGTAAATCTCTTGAAATGTTACCGTGAAAGAGAAACACCCACAGAGTTCATGGTAGCTCGTCAAAGGACAACTAGGGAGTACTTCCGCCTCTCCTCCGTTGTCGTTAACAGAAGTCAACAACAACGGAGGAGAGGCGGAAGTACTCCCTAGTTGTCCTTTGACGAGCTGTGACAACTTTACCATGAAAATGAAGTTTTCCTTGTCCTAAATTGTCCGCCTGGCTGCTGTATAAACAAATGTTTAATTAGGAACGAATTCTCCCTCTAAAGGACATTACCGTACATGGTAGTATGGCGATATGATACGCGCCTGTCTCAATAAATCTAATTAATGGTTGTCTGGTCTCGGCTAATGTATTCTTGTTAGATCGACATAAAATTTGCCACTTCACATAGGCGGAAGTACTCCCTAGTTGTCCTTTGACGAGGGAAGAAACCTACGTCGACGTTGTGCTTGACGGGACGTTAACGTCAGAGCAACGTAAAGAAGTGGAGTCATTACTCCAAGATTATTCAAGCGTCTTGACAGAATGACCTGGCAAGACGGAGTTGGAGGAGTTCACCCTGAAATTACTGGATGAGAAACCAATGAAGTTAAAACCATATCCGCTACCCTATGCAAAATTAGAAACTGTCCGAAATGAAATTCAAGCTGTGATAGACCTGAGAGTTATATTGACTGACGTAACTCGAGAAAAAGTTCCTACTAAAGTTGTATGGACAGAGGCATGTGAATGAGCATTTCAGACGTTAAAGGACAGACTGACGTCAGACGCAGTAGTGAAATTGCCTGATGTGACCCGAGATTTTGTCTTACGTACTGATGCGTGTGATAGAGGTTTAGGGGCAGTGTTATTACAAGAGCATGACAGAAGCTTATTCTCAGTTGCTTACAGTAGCAGGAAATTGTTGACTGCAGAACGTAATTATTTGGTATCTGAGAAAGAATGCTTGGCAATTATCTTTGGGATAACTAAATTTCAACGTTGCTTGTATGGACTAAAATTTATTTTGGAAACTGACCACCAACCACTAGCTTATTTAGCTCAAGCTAAGTTGACAAATGGACGACTAATGAGATGGTCATTATTTCTACAGCAGTACCAAGTCCAGGTACGATACATTAAAGGCAGCGAGAATGTAGGAGCTGACTGCTTAAGTAGACTAGGGACATCTGAGGTGAAGGGTTCAACTGAGGTCGTATAACTGAATAAGATTAAATCTCCAAAACTTTGGAGAGCAAAATCCCTGATTTTACTCTTCAAGGAGGAGCCTATGTGAAGTGGCAAATTTTATGTCGATCTAACAAGAATACATTAGCCGAGACCAGACAACCATTAATTAGATTTATTGAGACAGGCGCGTATCATATCGCCATACTACCATGTACGGTAATGTCCTTTAGAGGGAGAATTTGTTCCTAATTAAACATTTGTTTATACAGCAGCCAGGCGGACAATTTAGGACAAGGAAAACTTCATTTTCATGGTAAAGTTGTCACAATTGAGAGAACGCAGAAACTCTGTTACTGAAACTACCAGGGTCAAGTTGACCCTGACTTTGGCGCCTCTGGAAAAAGGCAGCAGAGATATTTGATTCTGATTGGTACGTTAAATGAGAGGGCATGTTCCAACACAAAATTTCATAGGTTTTAATATTGCCCGCATCAAATTTTAATCAGTCTAAGCTTTTCCTACAAGTGGAAACCCCAAAAAGGATACAACTCTGAGAATTTGCAAGAAATTCTCGTTAAAAGGGAACTGTTGTCCAAAAGGGGACTATTGTTAAAAAGAACCAACGAACTAATTTACCGATCAGAGGGAGGAACGTTGAAAGCAAAGGTAGTGTGACAATTCCATGCAATTTGTTGATGCCATATATAATGCTTTGCTGAAATTATTTATTTGTATCTGCATGAATCTTTTTTCTACATTCGTGTAATAATTTGCTTTATGAAGTATAACTGTGTTGAGTTTATGCATAGGAAGTTGTACATTAATCTTCTTTAGATAAGTTTGACGAATTGTTTGAATTTGTCGTCTTGTTTGCATAAGAATTATGTTTTAAGAATTTAATAAATTATATTAGTTAATATGATTACAAGAATCCGTGTGAATTCGCCGAATTTAGAAGATTTCATGTATGATTAAGAATAAGTGTGTATTGACGGAAATGATCTAGTAATTGATTGATGTGATGTATCCTATTTATTCGCTGTGTAAATTGAGGCTGGCTCAGAACCCCAGGCCTCGCGTATGTGTTAATGTGTAAGGTCAAGGCATAACAAATTAGCCATTTGACTAACTAGGGTCATTATAGGACATGTGGAGTCGATTGATAGCCTTAGCGTCTGTTTAGCACTTATAGTGAAATCTGATAATGAGGGAGAATAATGAAGAATTAACTGTTTCATAAATAACGGGAAATTTAGGTTGTCTCTATTTATATTTATTTAAAAGGGAGAAAATAGCTCCTGAGACGTATCATTCTGGGACGAATGAGGTGGTGTTATTCTGAGACCTATATGGAGAAGCATAGAGAAGAGTGCAGTGAGACGTATAATCCTGAGATGCAATCCTGCAACCTATTAATTTCTGAAGACTTATTCTGAGAGTGTCCTGCGACGTATGGTAGAAAGTATCATCCCGAGATCCAAGGGTCTGAACAGCGACAGAGGAAGCAAAAACAGACTGAGGATGAGCAGGTTATGAAATCGTACAAGACGTTGACTTCAATTGTTCACAAAATCCTATGATGAACTAAATCTATCAGTAAACAGATCGGCTATTTCATTTAAATCTATTTGCGTTTTCTTTGTATTTCGGTGAAAGTTAAATTTCTAAAAGCAGAGTATATTCCTGATGTAATGAATTTTCACAGTGTTTTTATGTAATTGATTAAATTGTTTGTTTACATGTACGGGGGCTCCTGTTGGTTTGTTCTATATACCTGCTCAGATCTTTATCTATTCCACCTATAAGTTTCACCACTTATGTTTATATTTACTCGAACCAGGCAATAACATCGAGGGCGGTCAACCCCTAGATAACGAAAACCAAATACGGAGGGACAATCATTCACCCCGTGTAACAGTGTTTTTATTTGTTTCCTTGCTGTTGTTACTGTTTAACAGTTTTAATCAAATACTTTGTTATCAACGAACTGTATTAAAAATGATGACTTAACTGTATTATCCTTCAATAACTACTTCTGAAATGTTTATTTTTTTTCATTTTTAAAACTATTATTTTCCTAGAATATGGAATGTATCTGTACGTAAGCATATGAATGTTGTTGTCCACTGAATTATCACTACGTTGTCAATGCAAAGACTGTTTAGAAACAAAATTTAAATTATATTTAACACAAAACCACTCCATCTCTGAACACGTCATCATATTCACCTTAAATTTCATTTAACTTCTGTTTGTCAACATTTTTATATATTTTATATAAAAATTTGAATGGCTGAGGTTCCTCAGTGGTAGCTCTTCCATTAAAACATTAGCAGTTAGCATTTGTTCCCATTCTTGCAATAAACTGCATTACAAAAAGACAATTTTTATTGTCAAACATGGAATTGCATATCAGAAGTCATTTAATAATGCACAGCAGGTTTGAATCATTTCTGTAAATTATAGCAAAGTATTACCCAATTTAACCCTATGAGTGGATACAGGTCAGAAATCTGGTTAAATTGCATAATGCCTGTTCCCTTTTCTCCGCGTGGTTTGTATTAGATATTAGAATGTTCAAGCTACCTTATGTAATGTCACAAATATGATTATGTAATCCCCTATATGCCTAGAGAATAGGTAAGGTATGATATTTTTAAAACAATATTTTGAACTGCATAGAAAAAAATTGATGGATATTTTATTTACATTGGTGCCAACCTTATATATATATATATATATATATATATATATATATATATATATGGCAAATAACAGTCCTTTCAAGAGCACTGGATCCAGCAAGGGATGACGTTTGTCAGGGACTGATTCAGATAAATGTAATAAACTGACTACGACTGCAAAACTAGTATCTAGCTAGCCATGGTGCTTTCGACTCTTAATGAGTCTTTCTCAAAGGCAAATACAAAAACATAGACAAGACAAACAAATAAAACAGACAAACCATTGTCTTTGTAAAACTTTACATGACTATGACTTGTTGCAGATGCTGAAAGATAGTTTATATTGACCTAGAAATCGAGCCATACAACTATAACAATGAAATATCCGGGATATAATTTGTGCATACATAAATTTACATAAAATAATGATTCTATGGCTCATCGATTTCTAGGTTTTTTAAAAGCACCTCAGAGCCCTAATAATTGCACAACATATATACCCAAGTCTGGATATTTGATGTTGCTCCCCTCGATTTCAGGAGTGCATACTCATTGGCTACCATGGCCATGATACACTGGCAAATCATCACCTTTCTTACAATGCAACATGCTTCCTATCTCACAACAACAGAGGAGGCTCTTGCAAAATGTCACATGCCATAATTGCCACCTTTGGTAACCGTAACCTACTCATTTTGTTCCTGACTGACTGAGTCACAAAAATGTGATGGCATCACAGTGGCAGTATACGTACTCAAACCTTCCACAGCTTGTTTTGTAGCAACAGTCATGAAGAATGGACACCTGAAAGAATGGGTTAGAAAGGTTTCTAGTATATTTATACCCTGGGATTTTGTATCCATGTGAGTGGATTCATACCCAAAGCTAGGAGGTTTCGTACCTGCCTGGAGTTAGAGGAATCGTACCCTTCTGTAAACTACATTATATACATATTTCATCTCAGATATGATAAGCTGACTGCATTCACACTGCAATTAACTAAAGCAGCTTTAACGTGTTGCTATTATCATAATAGAAGACAATAACACAGTTCAGCGTATGTGTGTGTGTGATTTGGATTTTTAACATAGCTTTAACAATTTTTCAGTCATATAACAATTTTTCAGTCATATCGCTACAATGTCTGCAGTTTATAGTGATGAGCACTGGGGCATCATGCTGCAGACATGTAGCATCATCTCCCAATCAGTCACATTATTCTGACACCAGGACAACCAATCCTAACATTAACCTCTTAATGTTGAGCGCCTATGATTCAGCCAGGGTTAGAACCTGCAACCTTCCATATCTGAGGTGGATGTGTTAACCACTACGACAGTGGGGAGGTCCGATAACATAGTTGATATCATAACGCAATGTACATCGCTCATCCAAGAGTTAAAATCCTTCAAAAGGAAATACCATCAGGACTATGAAGAAAAAACAAAAACAATATCCATTCAATTAGCAAATAACATTTTCAGTGTCCTATTAGAATGTATATCCCACCTATTTGATTTAGATCTAGCATTTTTTCTCTGATGGTATGACTTGGTCGGGGATCGCACCAACGAACTCCCACATCCGAAGTGGATGTTCTAAACACTAGGCCACTGGAGCAGTCTAGGATGAGAAAAGACTGCCATGCCAATGTTCATTGACCTAAAAGGATGAAACACTCTCAAATCTGATATGATTCAGAGACAGGAGATGTGCAAGGCCTTTTCTACAGCGCTTGCCATTCCAGCAGATCCCCATACTTTGCATTCAGCTGTCATTCTGATGGCTTTTCACCTGTATCCAATGAATACATGTTGGCATGCATGGTGACATGTAAAGAAGGTTAGCTGCCCAAGCTAGGTAAGATCCCCCTCTTGAAAAAAAACATAAAATGGCATCACTTGCTGGTTTTCTTCAATCGTCATTGCTATTTCACTAATGTTGATTCCTTAGGTGCAGAAATGATGGCATAAGTGGTCATCGTTGTGCTTGTCGCTGCTACTGGTTTGCCCCATTCTTACTCTTGGATGTCAATCTCATGAAGATCTGTGTCACTTACAGCAACTCCCATGGTACCTATGAAGTTCTGGATATGATTTTGAGTGCTTAAATATAAGTAGGCATAATAGACAATAAAATCTAAGGTGTCAAATATAATAGCATGACTAGTTGCATCCCAAAATGCTAGTGTCTGATGTAATAGCATGGCTAAGTGGCATCCCAAAATGAAGCCACCACATTACTCCAGCTCAACACCATGAAAGGTAAACAAATTATTAGGTCACTGGCTGGTCTTTGCGCAGACATAGCTTACGAAGACTCTCCTTTCTGAGAAACTAAAAAGGATCTGGTCAATGCTCAGATTCAAATATATTTCTTTTTCAGCGCGTCTTTAAATGATATTTCACGTCTTGAGTAGAAATGGGTTATCCATGAAGTTTGAATGTGAAAGTCACTGGCAACAGCATTTTACTATTGAATAATAGCCCACATGCTAATGCTGGCATGGCAGATGACATAGTAAGCTTAGTACAGATCATATACCGGATGTCAAAAGGAAAGGAGCAATCATCCAGTAAGAAAAACGAGGTGGCTTCCTCAAATGTTTCAGCAAGTGCACAAAGTAGTTCAGCCAGATCATAGCCCTCATTACTGACCAGAAATATTGCCTCATATTTTTACCACAGACCAATGTATATGTTATGCCATGGTGACTGACAATGCTGCAGTGTGGCTATATTAGTTATCAAGGATCATTTGAAGAAGCATTATTGTAAATGATGAAAGTAAAGAACTGGTCATTATGTTAGCTGCTCACACATGATGCTGCACATATGGTATAACGGTACCAATTGCGCAAGTCCAGGTGGGCGGAGCTTAAGGTGTATGGAACATTGTATTCAGAATTAAAGAACAACACTAGCTGTGATTGGTGCATTATGTAAGAGTTGTACTTTCTGTTTGGCTTAAAAAAATGTTGAGCCTCTTGGCAACATGTGAGTTTGTGTTAATTTCTATCTAGATCATATTTTGTATTTTTTATGATTTTTTTAAAATATGGTACACATGGCTGAAAATGTGCTTGTTGTGACTAGATAACTCTTACCCCTGTCTAGTTCCAGTAGAGTTATCTCTCTTAAATGCAATGGAGTACCTGGTTATGTCATTGTCAAATTGACAATCTAGCATTGTTCTATATGGCAGTGTGTGACATGCATGCCCAAGTAGGACAGAAAGTATATTTATTTCACAGAACATTAGCATTGAGGTATATGGAAAAGCAATTGGTACCGTGATACCTAAAGGAAAGAATAGCCTCACAGTGTATCCATAGAAACGCATACATGTGGGCGGCATTTATGAACTATACTAGTTTGATGTAGGAAAACAAATGTGTGCTGAACAGTTTTGGTCAAATATTGAAAGTTCTTTAAGAATAAAATGTATGAAATCTTCAGAAAATAGCACAAGTTGGCTTTGGATGGGGACTTTTGATAACTATAGCTATGATAGATATAGACTTGTGTTACCTGATGCCTTTATGTATGTGCTGTTACCTCCTAGATTGGAATGCATGCAACAAAATAAGTTATGGAAACATAATATAGTTGATTTTGGCCAAATATTGGCTATTTTACCTGCAAAAGATTAAAAATCATGTGTACAAAAACAGCTTTCTTGTTCTTATAAGGCATGCCATAAACCAGGATAGAGAACACTCTAAGTACACTTGTAGAGAGATCACTTGTACCATGTGGGATGTTCTGGCATGAGTAATTTTTAGGTAATTTATTAAGGATATGGTATTCCTTCACACTTTGATTTGAATTGTCCTGCTCTAATTGTCCATTTTTTTTTACACTTTCCTGCTTTGAAATTGTTCATGTAGTTAGTTCAGATCTCTTGCATTCCCTTTTGTTGAAGTAGCAGTGAATACCAACAAACAAGAACAGTTTCCTTAAGTCATCATTTCCCATTGGCACTTGTATAAGCCCAATTATAATCTACTATTGACTTTCAATTAATCCTATTTCTTTCTGTCAAGCTGCTCTTGTGGAATTTCCATGTTTGGTCCAACATTACAGAATGATAACCATTTTAGTCACACAGTGCATATTCATTCCATTCAAATCCACACTGTTCTTGAAACTTTGCATCCCATCGCAAGAATCCAAATTGGCATGAGATGATATCTGCATGGTTATGGAAGGCTGCACTCTACATGCCGGCATTGTAGAAAATATGAACTATGTGATATGAAAGAGCTGTGTCATCTTAGAAATTAAAATTACATGACTCTTGAGGTCTCCACTAAATATAGGAGTCTAAATGTTAGGTTCTCACTTTATCAGTAATGTATTTTGAGATAATTTAATTGCAATGAAGTTAATACAGGTTGTTGATGAACTCATCTATATTACATGGATACTGTATTAGAGGTTACCACACCTTATGTATATCATTCAGTTATCTCCCTTACACCAGTAATAACATTTCAAGGAAATAAAATCTCACATTTTCAGTGACTGGTTATGAAAATAAAGAGAAGATTTGTGAAGTATTATATTAGCCCTCCATCTTGATGCAAATGTAAGTAGAAGCAATTTAATAATTTCTCACAGTAAAGTTTACAAGTTTAAAAACTGATAAGGTATGTTCTGTTTGGATCTGAGATAAGTTTATCTCTATCTTATGCCAATTATTATTAAATTCTTATGTAGAAGAAATATACTTTATATGTATCTATATTATCTAAATTATTCACCCTTTTATATTAGATGGAAATGAACACAACTTCACTTGAAATTTGGGTACCTGTAAGGGATGTTATAGCACAGTTGCCTTTGGGCTGTCCTTGGACCTGTTGGGCCCTGCCCCATATATTTGTCCAAGGTAAGGTCATCAAACTTTCACTTCTCATTTCTCGCATTGCTGATTTTGCCTCCTTTAATTCCTTTATCATAAGCTACCTCTCCCTTTTAGATAAACACTTTCCTCCTGTTTTTAACTCCATTTGATGTGCTATACTTAGTGTTTATATTTGGCATTTTTCTGTATTTTATTCCCCTAATTTCACCCCCTAATCCAACATAACCACTTATAAGCTGTGATTTACTATATTTGGTGACTGATTGGCTTATTGAAACAATTTTATTCACATTACAAAGGAGGAAAGCTTACTATTTGTGTTACAAAGAGGATGGGTAGGTGGACCTTTGTGTGAGGACTGGTGGTTAGTGACCTCTTGTATCTGCAGATAGTGTAAAGTGGTCAAAGCTTATACTTTATAATAAGATTGGGTCATGTCCACCAGTCTCTGATGTTAAGTTCTGCACCTACCAAACAAATATAAATTCCTTTCTTTTAGGTGAATTGTACATTTTGAAGTAGGACAGGTACATACTATTTGGTACATTGACCTTTGACCTAGTTATTACATAATATGACATAATGTGATTTATCCCATATCACCTATGTGAAGTTCAATAAGTGCTGATATGAATAAGATACAACTCATAGTTGAAAGAATTCATTTTATTTCAAAAGATGATTTTGATGGTGAAGCAAAAGTATGAAAACAATAGTTCAAACAGCTCAATGACATTTCTATACACATTCATATAAGACATAGGCTAGTACCTCATCAAATTGTTTTTCACAAGTGAGACTAAGTATATTTGTTACTTATACAGTCCCGAACTATTTCACAGATTATTGGAAAAATTAAGGTTTGCTATAGGTATAACGGTACCAATTGCGCAAGTCCAGGTGGGCGGAGCTTAAGGTGTATGGAACATTGTATTCAGAATTAAAGAACAACACTAGCTGTGATTGGTGCATTATGTAAGAGTTGTACTTTCTGTTTGGCTTAAAAAAATGTTGAGCCTCTTGGCAACATGTGAGTTTGTGTTAATTTCTATCTAGATCATATTTTGTATTTTTTATGATTTTTTTAAAATATGGTACACATGGCTGAAAATGTGCTTGTTGTGACTAGATAACTCTTACCCCTGTCTAGTTCCAGTAGAGTTATCTCTCTTAAATGCAATGGAGTACCTGGTTATGTCATTGTCAAATTGACAATCTAGCATTGTTCTATATGGCAGTGTGTGACATGCATGCCCAAGTAGGACAGAAAGTATATTTATTTCACAGAACATTAGCGTTGAGGTATATGGAAAAACAATTGGTACCGTGATACCATATACATGTTTAAAATACACATGGGCTTAGCCGTCTTTCCAGTTTGCAGTGTTATGCGTTCGCTCATATTATCAATGAGTCTTCTTGACCCATGGAGCATTTGGACTTCTGTTGACTTTAGATCGACATGGGTAAACTGGTTTTTGTAAAAGGCACCAGAATCAACTGCTGGAAACTCATGTCCTTGATGGACTCCCTCGCCATCATTTTTAGGGTGTCATCCTATTGCTGGTATATCTCACTTGTACCTTGGCACATATATCTGGTTTGGGATGCCCTTGATCATCTCTGACACATTGTCAATAAAGGCATTGTAGAAATATTCAATGCCATGCACGAACATAGCTTTATGCTTTTAGCAAAAATGTTCCATACACTCGTATCTCATAGTTAAAGTGCATCAGATACAATTCTGACAGCACCAATATTATGGCCAGCAAGAACACTTTGGTCCTGACCAGGATTCAAGCTGAAGTTTGAACAACAATACTACCAAGCTTGTCTCCAATGAGCGCATAGATGAACGTAAATGACACATGCATTACCTTTCAACTCCCTACTGATGTAATACTGACAGCAGCAAAGACTGCATCTAATTAAGACAATATTTTGCTCCTTAATGGATTTTAAGAGAAAAACCTGGTTAATGTTTTTATTCCATGTTAGTGTAGTTGCAATGATGTGATTGCTTGCACATATGCTTATCCATGTGGTAATATTTGACAACACTAAGCCCACTAGCTACTTTGTTTGTAAGTGTATTAAAATGCATGAAAGAAAACAAAACTTATTTTCTTGTATTAAGATTAAAATAATCCAGTCATGCTCTAAGGCTTATATGAAAAGTCAGCTTAGCATCAATTGAACAATATTGCTTTTTGGATAATGTGCACTGCTCCAACCCACCGAACCCAGAGACCTTAAAACACACCTTCTGAGTCTATAAATTAAACCCAGCACTGTCTGAGAATGTGGCAGGTATGATTATTGTCATTCCTCTTAAAAACAGCTGCAATTTCCTTTACTATCTGGCCGGAAGTTTGGTGGTGCTTGTCAATATGGTTGCATCCTTTGCCTGGATTTCGCTCTCACATTAGTATGCACATTGGCAAACATCAGCGCAAATGCTAAGACAGCTGAACAGTATGCTCATTGTTCTAGAGATGAGAAAACAAATGACATCAAGTCCCACACCAAAAATTCTCAGTGCTGTTTTATGTTTGCATCAAGGTCTTTGGTTTCTTTGACTGCTTGCACTTTCTGTATGGTTCTGATTTGTGCTATTGATCCAGCAGACACATTTTGGGTGGGTGGATTGTAGTAAACTTCTTCATGCTTCAGAAACCTCCCTATGGGCAAAGTTTGGTGTTTGCATTTTCACCTGCCTCTAAAGCTGTCATCCTCATGTAATCTTGCATGCAGATCCACAATAGAAAGTCTTGAACTACCAATGTCAACATTTGTTGGAAAAATTCATATTTGGCACCTTGTTATTTTTTGATGCTCCACTTGACAGCACATCTCAGAAATGAGGATAACATGTGTCTTAAATGAACACAAAATGATTGTCACCTGGTTGACAAAGTGAAAAGTAAATGACCTGCTCTCGAAGCAAACAAGCTAATTATTTTAGTTTAAAATAACAGTTCTGAGCCAGTCCCAGAAGGTTCATCCACACTCTCACTTTACTGTGATTATTACTTCATTTCGTCTGAAACTAATACATGCATAGGTGAGTAAACATCTGGCTCATGCAATCAACAGATTAGATTACTGTAAGGATGTATGTAGTAAAGTATAGTCTTTCTACTTCCTTGACAAAGTTTTCTTTGTGAGTTTCTGTGACCAAAATATCATCTTGTGCCTGAAAACGATTTTAAAAAATTAAAATACTGATCAGTACAAAGTAACCCACTCCACTCCTTGCACAGATCTGTCCTTCCATTCAATAACCAGATGCACATATTTTTAGCAAACAATTTTACCACTGCTATTAAAGCAGCCTATTTGTTTTGTCATTCCTGTGTCATTTCACATTTAAGTGACTGAGTAGCATCTGGCCTTGTAGGGAAGATAATATTTATTGCGTTTTAAAATAGTTGAGCATCTCTAAAAATCTAAACCATTGAAGGGGTGATACATCCCTTACGACTCCAGGGGCACTACCAAAGACTGAGGAGCACGTTTCTTTAAAATACCCAATTTTTGTTTCCCTGCTTGGATACAGGGAGGGACATTGTATAAAATGGAGACTTGTTGTTGGTTCTTTTGAGGGGTCAGAAAGGGGCAGTGGGCCTTTCACAGTGACAGTATGCTTGCCCTGCTCACATAAAAACTATCCTTATGCCATTCTTTCCTGGATTTACATGAAATCTGTGGTATTTTGGATGACACAAAATAATTAATTAGCAGTTATTTTCATCTTATTTTAAGAAATAGATTGCAGAGCTACCGAAGGTAATCATTACTGTCAAAAGCTCTGATCACGTATAATATACCACATCTTCTTTGTGAGAATAATTATTAATTCATCACCTGACTGACAAGATCTGAATGTAGCTCTAGGCATTCCTGTTAAGAATCAGTCCTAAGCAGAAGGTCAGTAGAAAATCATAAGCCAATGAAGGCAAGCTAGCACAAACAGGGGCGAGTGCAGAATTACTTTTGGGGAAGTGGGTGCAAACATGTAGTGGTCAGCTATTAAGTTTGATGGATGTAGGCCAAAACATGATAGAGGTGATATCCTTGGGGGTTGGGTGGAGGCAAGTCTCACCCTTGGCCCTATGTGTGGGTGCCCTGGATGTACACAAAGGCTGATGACCTGCTTTGAAAATATTTCACCACATGTATCAAATTGCAGATATAAAGTCTAGATCATCATTTCATTTTATTGAAAATAACAGCACCATTTTCTCATGAAAACTATGGATTTTGTTTCCTTACATGCAAATTTGAACTGATGAAGACACAACTTTGTTACATTGTTTTTTGTCTACCCATACTGTTTTGGGTATGTTAATGCCTCTGTTAGATTTATGAAGAATCTATTTTTATTTCTATACTGTATATTGTAACAATACTAAAGGAAACTTGTATGCTAAACAAATCAAGGTGGGGTCCTGTAAATTGTATCATTTAGCTCTGTATAATATCGTGTCTATATTGTCCGAATTGTGTTGACCTCAGAATATGAAGTAAATTCTCAATGATATTTGTTTAAAGCACCATATGTTAGTATTTGTTCCTTGAATTTGTAATGTAATGTTCTGCAAATTGCTAATTACACTGAGAAAAAATACTGAGAAACCAGTGGCTATAATGGTCTCTGTATGCTAATATTTTAGTTAGAACTTTCATCTATCAGTATACCAGTCTAAACATTTTAATCCCATTTGAAAATAGATTTATGTAGAATAAATCTTTATACTAAATAATCTTTATGCACCAAAACAATAAGCACCATAAGATATTCTTATTATGTAGAATAAATCTTTATACTAAATAATCTTTATGCACCAAAACAATAAGCACCATAAGATATTCTTATTAGCTGAATCTATAATGTTCTATTTAATTGTATGCAAATTATCATAGAAAGCATACATTATTTAATTGCATGCACATTATCATAGAAAGCGTACATTATTTAATTGTATGCACATTATCATAGAAAACGTACATTATTTAATTGTATGCACATTTATCATAGAAAGTGTACATTATCTAATTGTATGCACATTATCATAGAAAGCATACATTATTTAATTGCATGCACATTATCATAGAAAGCATACATTATTTAATTGTATGCACATTATCATAGAAAGCGTACATTATTTAATTTTATGCACATTATCATAGAAAGTGTACATTATTTAATTGTATGCACATTATCATAGAAAGCGTACATTGTTTAATTGTATGCACATTATCATAGAAAGTGTACATTATTTAATTGTATGCACATTATTATAGAAAGTGTACATTATTTAATTGTATGCACATTATCATATAAAGCGTACATTATTTAACTGTATGCACATTATTATAGAAAGTTTGATGTGTAACGGGATTTGGATTTTTAATGTAGCTTTAACAATTTTTCAGTCATAGCTACGATGTCTGCAATGTGGCAGTTTATAGTGATGTATAGCACCGGGGCATGACGCCACAGATGTACAGCATGGTGTCTCACCCAGTCACATTATCCTGACACCAGACCATCCAGTCCTAACACTAACCTCTTAATGCAGAATGCCAAGTGAGACAGCTGTTATACCATTTTTATGAGGCGGATGCTCTAACCACTAGGCCACTAGAGTGGTCTATTATAGAAAGCATACATTACTTAACTGTATGCACATTATAGAAAGCATACATTATTTAACTGTATGCATATTATTATAGAAAGTGTATATTATTTAATTGTATACACATTGTTATAGAAGGTGTGTATTATTTAATTGTATGCACTTTATTATAGAAAGTGTATATTATTTAACTGTATACACATTATTATAGAAAGTTTTATATTATTTAATTGTATACACATTGTTCTAGAAGGTGTGTATTATTTAATTGTATGCATATTATTATAGAAAGTGTATATTATTTAACTGTATAACATTATTATAGAAAGCGTACATTATTTAATTGTATGCATGTTATTACCCCTTGCTTTATATTTGGTTGATCAGTGTATGGTTAATTAATTTCATTGATTACCACCCCTTGTTTTATATTTGATTGATCAGTGTATGCTTAATTAATTTCATTGATTGCCACCCCTTGTTTTATATTTGGTTGATCAGTGTATCCTTAATTAATTTCATTGATTACCACCCTTTGTTTTATATTTGGTTGATCAGTGTATCCTTAATCAATTTCATTGCAAACACTGATAATAATGAGATTGTCTGACCATGAACTGGCAAAACCCATTTGATCAAAGCTATGAATAATGCACTTTGATGTCATTTGCCAATTTAATGAATTTAATACCATTTTGGAAGATAAAATATAATGCTGACTTGATACAAATAAGTGATTTTGGATTAAATGTTATCATCTTATACATGTATTAATAAAATAAAATATTTATTCACAAATCACTATTTAATGGCTTTAATATGTTATTTTTAATGAATATTTTAAAAACATTTTAAATGTTTAAATGAAAATAAGTTGGCTAAGTACTAGTTCAAGATTTTACCAAAAATATAAAAATTCAATGATAACAATAAAGTACATATTTTAATATGGTAGTCACCAACAACTCTTTGCAGAAAACTTTCTGGGGTAAATGCAGTGACACGAAAGCACGCTTTGCATCAGAAATCAATAAAAGCATGGGTGAATATATACGCATTACTATTTCAAAGTGCTGAAAGTTGGCCAAACTGGCCCGATTTATGACAAGTTGCAGAATGTTCTGCAGATGTATTAATCAAATAAAACTTTAAATTGTCTTTTTCAAAACAGCCTTGTATTTCAGCTGAATAAGCTCAGCAATTGGGTCAGAATGAATCCACCAAATAATCAGGCTTAAAGTATTACATGTCACTGAGTCCAGGTTTTAGAAGAATCTAAAATAATACTAAGGTCCCACACCACAAATCTCCTATACATACTGATCTCATAATGTAAGGATAACCATTGATACCGGGCCCCGAGTGGCCAAGTGGTCTAAAGCGCTCTACGCTACGGATCACTGTCATCTCACCTCTGTCTGCGTGGGTTCAAGTCTCAGATTCAGCCAATGTGGGTATGTGAGAAAGCTTGCCAGTAGCTTCTTGAGGGTCGGTGGTTCTTTCCGGGGATTTCCTGGGTTCTTCCTCCACCATTAATACTGGCCGCCATATATAGCCTATTGTGTGCTGAAAAATGGCGTTAAACCCTACAACAACAACAACCGTCGATACCATTAAACTGGCTAAACATTTTTGTTCTGTTATAACTACTTAAGTTCTTTTACTTGCTTTAAGTTCTTGGAAGTTTGAAACCCATTATATTGTGGTTTTATAAAAATAATTCCCTCCTTTGTTTTTTTATACACTGTTATGACACTACTTAGAACATATCATGAAACAGTTTGGTTAGGAAATAACATGAAACAGTTTGGTTAGGACATACCATGACACAACTTGGTTAGGAAATACCATGACAAAGGCAGGTCACATGATTCATGATACAGTTTGGTTAGTTGTTGTTGTGGGGTTTAACGCCATTTTTCAGCACATGATAGGCTATGCACAACAGCCAGCATTAATGGTGGGGGAAGAATCCGGGAAAACCCTGGGAAGAACCACCGACATACGAGAAGCTACTGGCGAGCTTTCTCACATACCCTTATTAGCCGAATCCTAGACTCAAACCCACGCAGACAGAGATGAGGTGGCAGTGATCCGTAATGAAGAACATTTTAGACCACTCGGCCACTCAGGGCCCCTACAGTTTGGTTAGAGCATTATCATTACACAACATAGCTGAATATACCCTAATATATTTTGCAGGTTACATCCTGAAGAGGAAGTGACCTCACCTGTTATGCATGTTACACAACTGATGAAGTGACCCGACCTATAATGCAGGTTACATACTTGAATAGAAGTGGTCTCATCTATAATGCATGTGACATACCTGATAGGAAGTGACTTCACCTGTAATGCAGGATACATACCTAAACAAGAAGTGGCTTAACCTGTAATGCATGTCACATACCTGAATAGGAAGTGGCCTCACCTGTTATGCAGGTTACATACCTAAATAGGATGTGGCCTCATATGTAATGCAAGTTATATACCTGAATAGGAAGTGGTATAAACCTGCAATGCAGGTTACACACCTGAATAGGAAGTGGCCTCACCTATTATTCTGATTACATACCTGAATATGAAGTGGCCTCAGCTTTTAGTCTGATAAAAAATACATAAATAGGAAGTGGCTGCACCTATTATTCAGAATATGTACCTGAATAGGAAATGGCCTCCCATATTATTCTGATTACATACCTGAATAGGAAGTGGCCTCACCTATTATTCATGTTACATACCTGAATAGGAAGTAGCCTCACCTATTATTCAGGTTACTTACCTGAATAAGAAGTGGCATAACCTATTATTCATTTTAAATGTATGACTGACATGAACAACATTACAAAGTGGAGTGCAATTTTATTTATACTAACTTTAGCCACACAGCATAATCAGAATACCAGCATGAGTTTAGCTCCTTTTCCATATGAAAAATAAGAAAGCAGACAAATTTATTCAACCTTTGTCTATATAATATTTTGCCATATATACAAGTACTGCAGAAAGGTTGCAAGGACACAGCAGCAAGTAGCAAATTTGCAGCTTGGTGAAATAATTCAGTAGAAAAATAAGACCTCCAAAAAGTAGAGTTTAAAGTAACTAAAAATCATCTTTCTAAATATTTGGTAGATGACCAAGGGTCAACACACCTATCCCTGCCCACTTCCCCTTCTCCATGACCAAGGGTCAACACACCTATCCCTGCCCACTTCCCCTTCTCAATGACCAAGGGTCAACACACCTGTCCCTGCCCACTTCCCCCTTATCCATGACCAAGGTTCAACACCTATCCCTGCCCACTTCACCTTCTCCATGACAAAGAGGTTATTACACACCTATCATTGCCCACTTCCCTTTCTCAACGACCAAGAGGTTCTAACACACCTATCCCTGCCCACTTCCCCTTCTCAGTGACCAAGAGGTTATTACATATATATCCCTGCCCACTTCCCCTTCTCATTGACCAAGTGGTAATTACACAACTAACCCTGCCAACTTCCCCTTCTCCATGTTATTACACACCTATCATTGCCCACTTCCCTTTCTCAACGACCAAGAGGTTCTAACACACCTATCCCTGCCCACTTCCCCTTCTCAGTGACCAAGAGGTTATTACATATATATCCCTGCCCACTTCCCCTTCTCACTGACCAAGTGGTAATTACACAACTAACCCTGCCAACTTCCCCTTCTCCATGACCAAGAGGTTATTTCACAACTATCCCTGCCCACTTCCCCTTCTCAATGACCAAGAGGTTAAGACACATAACCCTGCCCACTTTCCATCCTCCATGACCAAGAGGTTATTATACACCTATCCCTGCCCACTTCCCCTTCTCCATGACCAATGGTCAACACCTATCACTGCCCACTTCACCTTCTGCATGACCCAGGGTCAAACACCTATCCCTGCCTACTTCCCCTTCTCAATGACTAATAGATGTTAAAACACTTATCTCTGCCCAATTCCCCTTCTCCATGATCAAGAGGTTCTTACACACCTATCCCTGCCCACTTCCCCTTCTAGTGAGTGACCAAGAGGTTATTACACACCTATCACTGCCCACTTCACCTTCTCATTGACCAAGTGGTTATTACACACCTATCCCTGCCCACTTCACCTTCTCCATGACCAAGAGGTTATTACACACCTATCCCTGCCCACTTCCCCTTCTCAATGACCAAGAGGTTATTACACACATATCCCTGCCCACTTCCCCTTCTCCATGACCAAGAGGTTATTACCTAAAATCTATTACATATGTGATGTGTCCCTATGTAATGAAATTATGTTTAAATTGATTTATATTTTTGTACAAGAGCAACTTGTATATTTGACTTCTGTCTTCAGCCAAATAACACTTCTAACCTTGTATATCTTACATCTGAATCTGTCCAAGGGATACTAGTGAAGAGGCCCCAAGATCATAATCCATTTTCACATCTTTTTCACATTGTGAACCTGAGTATTAACAGTTTGGTGGATTTCCTCCCATCAATTTAGCAGATATAATCATGATTATGGAGAGATAGAGAGACAGACAGCATCATGGGAATATATATACACATATACACATATATACACACACACACATATATATATATACAATCTCTTTTGTATTGATTCTTCTTTCAAAACAGCTATTTGAAGTATTATGGGTCATGCACATTTGCATTTTTTAGACGTTTTTAATCTTATTTCACAGAGTATGAATCACATTGAAACATTAATTTTTTTACATGTATTTTGGCAGGCAATGTGGGTATGTGAGAAAGCTTGCCAGTAGCTTCTCGAGGGTTGGTGGTTCTTTCTGGGGATTTCCCAGGTTCTTCCTCCACCATTAATACTGGCCGCCATGTATAGTCTATCGTGTGCTGAAAAATGGCGTCAATTTCTACAACAACAACTACAACAACAACATCTATTTTAGTGACAAGACCAATTTAGATAATAGCTATGTATAAGAAAATTACTGAATTGTCTGAAATCTTTATGTACTCTAACTTTTTGTCATTCTGTATAAATTGTAATTAATTTCAGTCATTTAAATTTCGGTCCTAAAACCTTGTTTCCTGTTTTAAGAACATTTTAACTTTTAGGTGTCCTAGATGATGAATATTTTTTTTATCTGTAATTAGGTGAGCATTTAAATAAGGTAATTATATAGCAAGTGTATGGAAAATGAAAGACAATAAAATAATCTGAGAAATAAAAAAAAAGACCTGACACAAAGCCACCTACGACTTTGTCTTCAATTACATGATAAATTCCTACAGAAAACTATTACAGCTTGAGAAATATTATTCCGAAATCATCATAAGATGATGAGTTCTGTCACCTTTAAACAGGATAAATCATGGCCAATTTATTTTAATAAAATCTTTACGTACCCCTCCCTCCACCACCAACCAAACTTATTTGTGTGTAAAGTTATCTAGGAAATACTCCATTATCTGCTGCCTACAGACACAGCAGTTAAAATGCCAGGAACTGTCACTCTAAGGAAGACAGAAATTGTTGATTACAGCAGAAGGTGAAAATGCTGCTTTCATAGAAAATCAATATACATTCATTATGGCGTTCTTTTAGCCTAACATCAGTATGGCACAAGATTCAGTTTTCTCATTCACATTAACAGCACCAATTCCATTTTAACTGTCATTGTGATAAAATTACCTCACACTTTTAGAAGACAATTTTTCTATAATTATTGCCTAGCCAATTACTTTTCACTGCCTGCTTGCTCCTGCCACGCAAATACCATGAAGAATCTGTAATACTAAATGATATTAAGGTTTGGATACAACATCCATATCAATAAAAAAGTGACATTTACCATTTTGATAAATTATTTATATAAAGCTATCAGTAGCAGAAACATATATGCAATACTTTGGTACCCCATCTGACGTGACAGATGACTGGTTGTTAAATGGACGTTTTTTAATGGCACATCTAACACATTATTGTTTATATCAAGCCAGGGAAATAAGAGCTAACTGCCTTTCCCTAGGAAACACAAACACCTGATAGACTGGCCTGAGTGGCTGTTGAACCCACAACCTTATGGTGCATGTAACCAGTTGAGCTACAGTGAGTCCCTGAATGAAAGCTAATGGGAGTTGGTCTACAGGGGTGTAAAAAATTATTAATTGTATAAGCCCCTTTAAAAATAAAATATAATATTCAATTATGATATTCATGTTTTTGAAACTGACCATACATTCTTAAACTTACTTTAATATTCCCCTGACCACAGGTGATTGGTGGAAGGAAGCCTGGAATTGAACATAGCAATTCTGGACAATAAGAAGCCCTGCTTGTGGGAATAGACAAAGAATATGCTTTGGTCATGCCCTATTCAGAACTATCACAACCATTTCAAAAGCCCATCATGTTGCCTAGGGAATTTTTATGCTAAATTCATAATACAAAAGTCTCTTGAAGGGACTGACACTGTACTGTCTGAAAAGAATTTACATTAATTCACGATAAGATTATTGCTTAATATTTACAACAATCTCTTGCTCTTCAAAAATTAGATTTTCAAATTAGCTATCATGACAGCCTTATTGGCCATATGTTCATTTAAGAAAAACCAGGCATCATAGTTAGCCTTCAGTTGAAATCCTCATGTCAATATGACTATCCATTTAACAGTAGTAGTTATAACAAGATTTGTAACATAGCTGCCATCATGACCTCACCGAATGTTAGATTGGCACCATTTTCATTTAGTAGCAACTACTAGACATAAAATAAGTCTTCTGGTGAAAACCCAATATTGATGTGACTTTCCATCTAGGAGGAGTAACAGGAAGATTTTCAAGATGGCCACTGAAGCTCTCATATTGGATATCACATTAGAACAATCTTTAACACATTAACCCCTAGTGATGAGTTAATGTGGCATGAGGTAGTAGCCTACTGCCAAGCTCTGTAGTGTCATGGTCATGATGATACACTAAAGTGGGTGGTATTATAGAAAGGTAGACAGTTGTAGCTCTACAATGATATCAAATAATCTGGAATTTCTAGTTGCACTACAAAATACAGAGGGAAAAACCTCATTTTTTGGACCCGATTGTTTTCTACCCAAAATTCGCCCTTGGTCGGAATCCGATTTTGTGTCCAGATTTTAGACTTTTTGGTATCAGATCTAAGGCAAACCAGTATGAACTGCAAACAGACAGATGAACCTTTGCAAAAAGTAGGATAAGATGGGCATTTGGAAGAAAGAATGGTCTCGATACAAAAATAATGGGTCCATTTAGCAACCAAAAAATTTAAATTTATTTTACTTTTTACCCTACTGCTTAAGCGCGAGCCAAATAGCCAATGAAAAATGATATTTCTAATACAACTAGGCAGTATTTTATTAGAACATCACCTGGAAGTTGGTGTTTTCAGATGTACGTGTATTCAGAAATAGCTTTCAAAAATGTGTTTCCTACTTGATTTTCTGGCGAAAACGACAAAAACCTCTACGGGTTAATGTGTTAAAGACCCACTAGGTATCATAAGAAATCTTTTGGCAATAAACCCATGCTGATATAACTTTCTACTCAGAAGGTATAGCAATAACAAGCTTTTAAAGATGGATGGTGTGTTGACCATATTGGATATAGATTAACCCTTTTTGTTTAGGACATGACATGAAGTATTTTAGTGAAAATCCCATGTTGAAATGACCATCCATTCAAGTGAAGCAGCAGTAACATGAATTTCAAGATACCCCATGTCGATATGATTTTCCATTCTAGAGGAAACGCATTACCAAGATTTTCAAGATGGCCACCATGGCAGGCATATTGGATTCATATCAGCACCATTTTCATTAAGGACCAACAACACCTTGGGATGAATATGTAAGGTCTCATGGCAATCTTCCAAGTAATTTATGAGGAATAGTGATAACAATTTTGTGCTAATGAACAGATGTTCAGACATGGGACAACTGATGACATAACAGGTCATCAAATTAGCGCTTCTGGTCATTGACCAGGAGAGTTAAAACTGCTAGCTAAGATAGTTACCTAAATGAATGGGTGCCAGAGTTGACAGAAAGTACGTTCTTACTCCCAAACCATAATGCCTATAAAAATCCCAGACAGCAAATGATTTCATATCTATAATCTAATCTGACCCACGAGAAAAATATAAAACACTTTAGCATACTGATATCATAAGCAGTCTGAGAGTGGTAATAATGCAAATAAGGCATCATCATCTCTTCCTGATTAGAGTCTACACTGACTTGGCATTTTCATAGAGATATTTCTGAAATAGGCAAAATTTTGGTATACGAACATCTAGCTAGATACCTGAAGAACAAATTATTATAAAATGATAGGTGTTGAAATATTGGCAATTTTATTTTTAATGCTAATGCTTTATGCAATTTTGTAACTAAAAAAGAGAATTTTGTTCAGTGTCACTAGCTTCAAACTATTGCCTACATTTGTGTTAGTAATAGTATTTCATCAGTCACTGCAACATCAATGAAACTATAATGACACAATAGCATCAATGAGCAGTTCAAAATCATCATTATTTATGTATGTTGCTTTTTCTAGCAATTGGACAAGGTAACAGACAAGAAGATACATCATTAATAATTTGGCTCATCACCAGAGAAGTTAATTCTGCACATTTGGTTAGGTCATAAAATTTTGTTTGGCAGTTTGGGTTTTTGTTGCAAAACTTGCCCAGCAAGTATGGACTGTGACTGGAATCCAACAATATAAAATGCCTGCTACTTCACAGAGATGAATATTATGCTACAACTTTTCAATGGCAATAATGGTCAGTGATCAGACTATTTATATTGATTAAACATAAGTGCCATACTCCCATCAGACACTACTGAATTTATGTTAACATTTTTCAATGTAGAGAAGATAGTCATTTTTACCCCAAATGATCAGTGGTGTTTCATAATAACATTAAGATCTTGTCCCCACCTCACTCTTTCACCCTCTCAGCTCCACCTACTACCACCACCAGACATAATTTATCCATTGAAAGTGTTTATCCACCAATAAAGAAATGTCACCATCTGTACCCACTATTTGTTGTTTTTATTCAGTTTGTCTGACATGAAATACAATGATTTAAAATTTCAAGGCAATTTCCTAAATTAAGCTATTTATCAGACTAATAAATCTGTCAGACTGATCTGTGTTGATACTGGTATGATGCCATTATGTCCATGATATCTTATAGTCATGATACTGTTGTCCATGATATTTCATACTGTTAATACTGTTATGATATTGTTTTCCATAATATTTGATAATGTTATAATAATGTTGTTCATTATATTTGATACTGTTAATAGTTATGTTGTTAGTGTCCATGATATTTGATGATGTTATGATACTGATGTCCATGATATTTGATACTGTTATGATACTTTTGTCCATATTTCATATTGTTATGATTCTGTTGTCCATGATATTCGATACTGTTAATACTGTTATGATACTGTTACTCAAGATATTTGACATTGTTATGATATTTCTGGAGGTTTTCTGGGGAAGTGTTGATCAAAATACAGTTAATTACATAAATAAGATTGTATGTGTGAGATGTATTTTCTCTCAGACCAAACTATTGAGACATAACTAGAATGTGAAGGAGTAGAAAACAGTAATAACTATTCTTACTTTGCATTACAAGCCTAGATCCACTGTCTTATTATTCTATCACTGATTTCAATGATTTTTTTTTCTCAAGTTCAATTCAGAATTAGCACAAGATTAAGATGAACGTGGTTGAAAATGATGGAGATCGTTTGAAAAAGCTGGACTCTGAAAGTGAATGAACTAGATAACTTTCTAGAAACTTGTCAATGACAATTATGAAAAATTTCAATTCCTGTTGTTAATTTTTTAAGTGGAGCTTGTATTCAAATAGATTGTAATGAAAATGCATTTTCAATGCAAAATCCATTCTTTAAAGCATGTATTCCACATCGGATATTATGAAAGAGATGAGTTGCAAAAGAAAAAAAGTTCCAGCACAGATACTGCTTCAGTAATTCTCGTTTCAAACAGCAATATGGCATCCTACCAAAAGCTTTTCTTTCAACACAGATTGCCATACATGTTGGAGATTTTTCCTTATGTGCTAGAGTGCTGTAGGGAAGTCAAACATAGATGTAAGTTGCAACAAACTTCATTAAATCCTTGAAATATTTTGAGAGATTTGTAA
Source organism: Sinohyriopsis cumingii (assembly GCA_028554795.2). Taxonomy (NCBI): domain Eukaryota; kingdom Metazoa; phylum Mollusca; class Bivalvia; order Unionida; family Unionidae; genus Sinohyriopsis; species Sinohyriopsis cumingii. The sequence continues at coordinate 26,548,630 of CM068830.1, read as the reverse complement.
ATTCAACATCAGAATCAAGTACTCGTTGTTGGAAAGTATGTAGAAAACAATTCTGACAGCAACCAAGGCTTTACTTCATTTTGATCTTGTATGGAGCTCCCACCTTAGTTTTTAAACTAAACATTAATTTACCAAAATCTAACCTTAATTGTACTTATTGGTTAAACCCCGACACACACACACACATGCATGCGAACACACACACATGCACACACACACATGAACACACACATACATACATAGATACATGCATAGATACATGTATAGATACATACATATATAAATACATGCATAGATACAAAATTGTATACATACATGCATACATACATACATACACACACACACACATACATACATACATACACAAACACAAACACACACACACATGCATAAATACATACATATATACATACATACACATACACACACATACATACATACATACATACATACATACATACATACATACATGCATGCATGCATGCATGCATGCATGCATGCATGCATACATACATACATACATACACATAAACACACAAACACACACATGCATACATACATACATACATACATAAGCACACACACACATACACACACACATACACATACATACATAATTGTATGTGAACTGGAGCTGCAGTAGCTAAGTTGGTAGGTCAACAGACACACAATGCAATGGTCATTGGTCTTTTATGGACTGATGAATCCTTGAGAAAGGCATTAAGCTTCCATTTCCACATTGTGATATGGCCAATAACATGTTAAAAGTGACATTAATATGAACCCCTACAAAGCTCAGAAAATGCTCTCATTATACTCTGCAACATGCACCATATGATCAATACTACCAATCTAATGAGGCAATATTGCACTCAGTGCCTTAATTATCTTCAATTAGTCCATATTCTTTGACAGCTGAGCAAGTACAAACCATTAGGTCAGATTTGCTGATTAGAAGTTTGGTTTCCAGCACTGTCAATTGAAAAGTTTCCAGGCAAGGTTATAATTTTAAATATGTCATGGCTGCCAGATTGTTTAACCTTTCAGGCATGTCACTTAATCTTGCTTAGCACTTACTTATCTGATAACTATGGCTAATGGAAGGGCTATCATCATGCACTTGGTGTAATAAGTTTGTGTCATACTACATATAGCTAATGGAAGGGCTGTCAGCATGTGCCTGGTGTGATAAGTTTGTGTCATGCTACATATGGCTAATGGAAGGGCTATCAGCATGTGCCTGGTGTAACAAGTTTGTGTCATGCTACACATGGCTAATGGAAGGGCTATCAGCATGTGCCTGGTGTAATAAGTTTGTATCATGCTACAGATGTACAATGGAAGGCCCATCAGCATATGTCTGGTGTGATAAGCTTGGATCATGTTACAGATGGATAATGGAAGGGCTATCAGCATGTGTCTGGTGTGATAAGCTTGGATCATGTTACATATGGCCAATGGAAGGGCTATCAAAATGTTCCTGGTGTAAGTAGCTTGGATCATATTACAGATGTACAATGGAAGGGCTATCAGCTTGTGTCTGGCATGATAAGCTTGAATCATGTTATGTACTGACAATGGAAGGGCTATCAGCATGTGTCTGGTGTGATAAGCTTGTATCATGTTACAGATGGACAATGGAAGGGTTATCAGCATGTGTCTGGTGTGAGTAGCTTGTATCATGTTATGGATGGACAATAGAAAGACTATCAGCATGTCACTGGTGTGAGTAGCTTGGATCATGTTACAAATGGACAATGGAAGGGCTATCAGCATGTGCCTGGTGTGATAAGCTTGGATCATGTTACACGCGGACAATGGAAGAGCTATCAGTATATGTCTGGTGTGAGTAGCTTGTATCATGTTAAGGATAGACAATGGAATGGCTATAAGCATGTGTCTGGTGTGAGTAGCTTGTATAATGTAACAGATGGACAATGGAAGGGCTATCAGCAAGTTTCTGGTGTGATAAGCTTGGATCATGTTACAGGTGGACAATGGAATGGCTATCAGCATGTGTCTGGTGTGAGTAGCTTGAATCATGTAACAGATGGACAATGGAATGGCTATCAGCATGTGTCTGCTGTGATAAGCTTGGATCCTTTTACGGATGAACAATAGAAGAGCTATCAGCATGTGTCTGGTGTGACAAGCTTGGATCCTTTTACAGATGGACAATAGAAGGGCTATCAGCATGTGTCTGGTGTGATAAGCTTGGATCATGCTACAGATGGACAACGGAAGGGCTATCAGCATGTGTCTGGTGTGATAAGCTTGGATCCTTTTACGGATGAACAATAGAAGGGCTATCAGCGTTTGTCTGGTGTGATAAGCTCGGGTCATGCTACAGATGGACAATGGAAGGGCTATTAGCATGTGTCTGGTGTGATAAGCTCATATCATGCTACAGATGGACAATAGAAAAACTATCAGCATGTGTCTGGTGTGATAAGCTCGGGTCATGTTACAGATGGACAATGGAGGGCTATCAGCATGTGTCTGGTGTGATAAGCTCGGATCATGTTATAGATGAACAATGGAAGGGCTATCAGCGTGTGTCTGCTGTGATAAGCTTGGATCCTTTTATAGATGAACAATGGAAGGGCTATCAGCGTCATCCTGGTGTGATTAGCTTGTGTCATGCTACATATGGACAATGGAAGGGCTGTCATCATCAGCATGGTGTGATAAGCTCGGGTCATGCTGCAGATGGACAATGGAAGGGCTATCAGCATGTGTCTGGTGTGATAAGCTCAGATCATGCTACAGATGGACAATGGAAGGGCTGTCAGCATGTGTCTGGTGTGAGTAGTTTGGATCATGTTACGGATGAACAATAGGAGGGCTGACAGCGTGCGTCTGGTGTGATAAGCTTGGATCCTTTTACAGATGAACAATGGAATGGCTATCAGCATGTGTCTGGTGTGATAAACTTAGATCATGTTACAGATGGACAATGGAAGGGCTACCAGCGTGTGTCTGGTGTGATAAGCTCGGGTCATGCTACAGATAGACAATGGAAGTTCTATCAGCATGTGCCTGGTGTGAGTAGCTTGGATCATGTTACATATGGACAATAGAAGGGCTATCATCATGTGTCTGGTGTGATAAGCTCGGATCATGATACGGATGGAAAATAGAAGGGTTATTAGCATGTGTCTGGTGTGATAAGCTCAGATCATGTTACAGATGTACAATGAAAAGGCTATCAGCATGTGTCTGGTGTGATAAGCTCGGATCATGTTACGGATGAACAATAGAGGGGCTATCAGCATGTGTCTGGTGTGATAAGCTTGGATCCTTTTACAGATGAACAATAGAAGGGCTATCAGCATGTGTCTGGTGTGATAAGCTCGGATCATGATACGGATGGAAAATAGAAGGGCTATTAGCATGTGTCTAGTGTGATAAGCTCAGATCATGTTGCAGATGTACAATGGAAAGGCTATCAGCATGTGTCTGGTGTGATAAGTTCGGATCATGTCACGGATGAACAATAGAGGGGCTATCAGCATGTGTCTGGTGTGATAAGCTTGGATCCTTTTATGGATGAACAATAGAAGGGCTATCAGCGTGTGTCTGGTGTGATAAGCTTGGATCATGTTACAGATGGACAATAGAAGGGCTATCAGCATGTGCCTGGTGTGATAAGCTCGGGTCATGCTACAGATGGACAATAGAAGGGCTATCAGCATGTGTCTGGTGTGATAAGCTTGGATCATGTTACAGATGGACTTGGAAGAGCTATCAGCATGTGCCTGGTGTGAGTAGATTGGATCATGCTACAGATGGACAATGGAAGGGCTATCAGCATGTGTCTGGTGTGATAAGCTCGGGTCATGCTACAGATGGACAATGGAAGGGCTATCAGCATCAGCCTAGTGTTAGTAGTTGGTAAAAGATTGAGAGTCAACATGAGAAACGATTCCACAAACTTAACTAAAATATATGAATATAGTAACTTCCTTCTCAGATATCACAAACTACAGGTATGATTTTACTGAAATTATTGTTTTTCTTTCATGTTTTGTAATACATCTGTAAAACCAGACATATTCTGATGGTGGAGGAATGATTTTCTAATTAAAAGGAAAAAAGGCATGGCTTTGAACAAATGTGAGAAATGTGCACTTTGCAGTAGTTTTCTAAAATTTGTACTTTTATTAGTACTTCCATTTATGGAGTTGGGAAATGGATTATTAGTTATATCACGATGCTTTATAATGGGATCCATGTAAATGACTTTTTATTACATACCCTTTTAATCTTACCTGGCTGATCAGGCGTTCGATACAGAAGTTTAATCTGTAATTCCATATCGCACACCTATATTTTCCACATCGCACACCTAAATTTTCCATATTGCACAATCAGCCTGGAACTACTTTACACGTTAAAAAATAATTGTATTCAACTTATAATTAAAAATCGGGAATGATTTAGTGCCATACATTTAAAATTATTCAAAAAAACGTGTTTGTAATTTTAAGAAATGCAGTTACATTTGGTGAAAATGGCTGCTTCTGATGCTGGTGATAATGAGAGAGTAACTTATGTAGCGAAGGGCAGTTTATGTGCATTTTATGGTATCTAAGACGAGAAATAAGAGTTCGTTTAGGTGGATGACAATATCTTGGATAAAATGTTTTAGTACTCAGATGAAGCTGGTATGGACAGTGACATTAAACGAGGGGGTGGGTGGACTTCGCCGCTGAAATCTTCTACGAAAAACTCTCCAAACAAATTAAGAAAGACTCATGGAATCATGTCAAGATTCAATACATGGTTAGAAATGCCACAAGTTTGAACTAAACCTTACCTCATGTGTATTTCCCAAGAGACATTCCACAATGAAAATAATCTAAAATACCAAAGCTAGCTAAAATCCATTTTAGCTGCAGATTTTCAAAAATGTGGTCTGGTGAATTATATTTTTTAAGAAGCAAGTATCGAATTTGCTTAGCAAAACAGAGGATAAAACTGACAAACATTTGCAACATAAAGGTGGACGCATCAGACAGCAACAGCTCTGTGACTGTATCCCATATAGTGGTAAATACATCCGTTATGTACAGTGTTAGCGCGACCGCTGGCGTACAATAAGGGAAGATCTTTTCATTTTAAACTCTTACGACTGTTTAAGTGCAAAGTAAGGAGAAGAAAACATAAATACTGCATTATTGCTTAAAATTGTCTTTTTAAAATATATTTAAAATGAATACTAAAAATCTAGTCCGTATGATAAAAAGAGATCGAATCTTTGATTTCTTAATTCTATGCTTAAAGTATCACATTACGTTCAATAATGCATCAATACTTTCTTATGTTAATTGAAAACATAAAAATAGAGAATTTGACTGTAGTATAAACAATTGAGATTTTCTTTATAAAACTGAGAGTATTTAATTATTATTAGTCAATAACATTTAGCCTCAAATTTGTTTTGAAGTAGAGTGTCCCTTCAGTAAGAAGAGTAAGAAAATGGGTCCATTATTGGTCTAAAACCCATGTTAAATTTGAGAGGCAAGAACAGACTGCAGATTAAATTCATTCATGTGCCAAATACAATATTTTTTAAAAAAAACATCAAAGCTAAATAGCAAATACATATTTGTAATGCAAACAGACTGTAGATACAGCTGCCACAGTACATATATAGGCTGAGACATGGCGACGTACATGTATATTTCGAGGGCCGTACTATATCTTTAATATAAAGCCAAATGCCTCGTTCGTTTTTTTAAATATATATTAAAATTGGTAAAAGAATGTTTGAATAAAAAGAGATACATAACAAATACAAAACCACATAAGAGTTTTGTTCCTAGTCTTGGGGGGGGGGGGGAGAGGGGGAATATCGTTTGATACGGCGTTGAAACAGTCTCAGCCTCATGAGAGCTCGACATTTCTACGCCGTATCAAACTCAATCCTCTCGGAGCAAAACATATAAGTAGTTGCGTCTGTATATCAGATAGAATGTAATACTAAGGTACTTATTAAAGGGATCCACGATCATACCTATGTTAAGGACACGGGTATACTGAGATGCTTAATAACGGAATTCACGACTGCACATGTGTTATATCAGGGGTAGTGTTATATTGAGATGTTCTGCAGTAAGGGACTAGTATTACTTCAGGCAATAAAATACGTTTAAACTGATGGTGCGTTGGAAATTTGATAAGGATCAACTTGTTACACAAATCAGGAAAAAATCTGCACACGGAACGCTTTCGTTGGGAAATTTCATATCTGATATTTAAAAATCTGATTCTGCTTTCCTGTGATAACTAATGTATTAAAATGATAATTGCATGCATACTTTATTGCAAATATTAAGGAAAGAAGAGTGGCTAACTGTATCATCAATGAAAATATTTCAGGCTACATTTGTATGGTCTTTTCACGAAGTAACAGAAAAGACTGAAAACTAATAAGTTTTGTAAAATTCAGAAAGTAATTTATTTCGCTAAAATAGAAAGTGAAAAATTAAAATTAACTGACAGAGTGGTGACTGAAATTCTAAACAGTCCTAAAACATATATCCCAAGTCCAAAAGTATCGAGTAGTAAAAAGTGAGCTCTAGTGGTAATCCAAATGAAGTCAAATATTGTACTGAGATGCTAATAGTCTTGAGGCATCGCAATGAGATAATCTAAAATGTCTCTTAATGAATTCACAGTAATTCAATACAGCTATTAAATCTAAAAAGTCTGAGCACTTTGTAATTCCAGTGAATAACTGAAATAAAGTAATGAATCCACATAACTGATCACAGCTATTTGTCTCTTGTAAGACTGGTATTAATGCCTGAAATAACTAATTTTCAGTGAATCGTCCTTTATATCAAAAACTGAGACGCGATACGAAAAGCAGAAAGAGGCTGGAATGAATCATTTCGAAATCACTCTTGCTAAAAAGGTCAAATACTTTAGCAGCTAGCCAATCAAGAATTAGGCCAGCTGGATTTCCCTTGGGGAATTCCATGAACTGAACTGAATCATAAACATGTTTTCTTCAGTAAAAGTACATTTCTCTGTCTTTTAAACTATGAATGTTTGCAATTAATGACCTCAAATAACGGTACAAACCTATAACTATACAGAGTATTAGTATTGAACATGTTAATTAATAAATGGTCCTTTCAATTAAGAATCATGAACACACATTATATAGATATGCATAACAATCTCAAAATGTATTTTCTCCTTCAGAGATTTAAAAAGCATACATTTAGATAGATGCTGAAAAGGAGAAACTTCTATGTTCAAAAACAGATCTTGAAAGAATGCTGAAGAGACAGTTTTAATTCAAATCTGATTCTTTTTTCTTACAAAATTAAAAAGACAACCTTATTTTCCTAAATACTGTAGAATATATATCATGTAAAATATGTGTCATTTAACAACTACATAGGAACAAATGAATTGTAACAGGGATTGTTCATTAATTACTTTGGTTTAATAATATATAAACTTTAAAAGTAAGCTATAGAAACATTCGAAGATTTAATTTTTTTAAAATATATGCTCATAAGTAATTAGATGTAGCTTGAAGTAAAACCTTTTTTATGACAAATGTGTAACATGATTGACTGGAACAACTAAACTATAAAATACAAATATTAAATACATTCATGTTTTAATGTGGGAAAGGTATCTTAGTACACTAATATTTTAAAAGCTTTTTTATCATCAAAACTTAAAGAGTTTCTTTTCGTTGCAATGAAATTAAATATGTGGTAAATGGAGGCATAGCTTTTATAATCAAATGTATCAAGGATTATTTCATCTGCAACAAAGAACATGTAAATGTGATTATGAATTATGAAAGGAAAACTCATGATTCTGTATTACCTGTAGATGATTATAAATTATCAAGGGAAACCCCATGATTCTGTAAGACCTATAGCTCATTATAAATTATCAATGGAAACCTCGTGATTCTGTATTACCTATAGATGATTATAAATTATCAAGGGAAACCTCGTGATTCTGTATTAACTATAGATGATTATAAATTATCAAGGGAAACCTCGTGATTCTGTATTACCTATAGATGATTATAAATTATCAAGGGAAACCTGTATTACCTATAGATGATTATAAATTATCAAGGGAAACCTCATGATTCCGTATGACCTATAGCTGATAATAAATTATCAAAGGAAACCTCGTGATTCTGTATGACCTATAGCTGATAATAAATTATCAAAGGAAACCTCGTGATTCTGTATAACCTATAGATTATCAATGGAGTCATCAACCAAATGTACAGTTTTATAACCTAAAGGTTATCACTGGAGTAATCGACCAAATGTACATTTTTGTTTTGTAAATTATGTTAAGTACTAGATTCAACAACAACAACAACAACAACAACAATAATAATAATAATAATAGTAACACAATTAGTTATGAGGAACTAATCTTCGTTGCAGCCATTATCCATACTTACAGGGTACTTAGTCTCGCGCAAGCACAAATGACTAAAAAACAAACACAAAAAAAGCAATGGTATTAAGCTACCTGTATATAAGGACATATTAAAATATAAGCTAATAAAAACGTGTTCCACCTAGGTAGATTGTGCATATACAGCACATAAAAAGGTGAGACAACAAAGTGGAAATTTGAAAATGTATTGTTTAAGTTGCTATGTATTTGCGAAAACAAAGACGTTGCATATTTCATCCATTGAATTAGATTGTATTTTCTATGCTTTTATGTTTGCACTTTTTTCTAATTTACTTTTGAATTCTGTTTCAAATTAGTGGCCCGAGTATCGAAAACGTTTGCTGACAAAAAATTTATTTGGTTTTGAAATATAAACATGATTAGCTGAAACTGATCTCAAATAGAGTGTTCTCTTATTTTTAACCATGAAAAAGTTCTGAGATTTAATGGAACCATATTGTTTGAAACTTTGTACTTCAACATAGCCTATTTTTAAAAAAATATTAATTCTCTTATTGTTAACATTTTAATATCGTTCAATCCATTTGGGATGTTTTCAGCATTATTTAGGCTGATCAAGACTGCCAGCGTTTTTTTTCTTTTTTTTTTTTGCAAGTGGGCTAATGTACAAATATTTGTGTCAGAAGTATTTCTCTAGATAGTATTAGTCTAGGTATGTTTGTATATAGCTTGACTAATATACGAATCCATGCTTTGTTGATAGATATGGACTTATCTTGCTTAACGATATTAGCCATGAACTGGCCTTATGCTATATGACTAGAGTATGTTCATTCTATTGCAAGTTGTTGTCAACCATCACCCCCAAGGAAACTGTCATCGGTAACCATTCGCTGACTCAAGCTTAAAATTGTAATTTTCCAAGTTTGCTCTCTTGTGTTGGGTAAAAATAAAATTCTCTTCCTGACACTTCCTTTTAAGCAATGCTTACATTTGTTTTGTTAGGTTATTGCGGTTGATTTTCCATAGGAAATGTAGCCATTTCTGGTTCATTCACCTTACTGCAGTGTAAAGGACTGTGTCCTTTCTTCTAAATTTGTTGCACTTTCTATAGTATCTACATTATCTATACCAGGGGTGCACAACCCCCGGCCTGCAGACCGAATCCGGCCCGCGAACGTGTTTTGTCCGACCCTCAGGGCAAATTAAAAGAACACAGAAATATGGCCCGTAATTATATTAAAGAAAGTAGTGTTTGCGGCCCTCGAGCGGTCTTAGCAAATGCAATCTGGTCCTTGGCCGAAAAAGGATGTGCACCCCTGATTTGTACCAATGGTTGCCAACCCCCAGGTCGCGACCCGAAGAAGGGTCGCGAGGACGTTCAGTAGGCTCAGAATTAAGAAGCGAGATCGCGAGGCTGAGAAAATAAGGTTGGGAACCACTTCCCTATACCATGACTTCACAAGGAAGCCATAGATTAGAAGAAAGTATTGAGTTTTGTAGCGTTGTCTTGTTTCAATGGTCAGACTTCTCGCCCCGTTTGCACCGTTGGGAATAGGACAACTTGAACAGTTTTATTTTGTTTTACTCTGATTCCAATTATTTCCTGGAACCCCTCTACTGTAGCTTCATGAGGCATTTCAATTGGTAGCGCTTTAGGGTAGATAGCTACATGTTTTGTCGTTATGGTTTTTACGATATTCGGAACATCCATTATTCGTAGCGGCTTTCCATTAATTTGTACGATATCCTCTTCAGCAGTGGTCGTTCATTTTTGGGGTTTATTATGAGCATTCTTCTCTCACCTGACATAAGTGGTTAGAGCGTCCGCCTCGGATGCAGAAGGTACGGGTTAGAACCCCGGCCCGGTCGAATCATACCAAAGACTTATAAAAATAGTACTATTAGTTACATCCCTTGACGCTCAGCATTAATAGATTAGTGTTAGGACTGGTCAGTTTAGTGTCAGGATAATTTGGCTTGGTGGGATTTGATGCTACATATTTGCGGCATGATGCATCAGTGCTAGACATCACTATAAACTGCCATACTGTCAGAATCGTAGCGATATGACTGAAAATTATTGCCGTTACATTAAAAATCCATATTACGCACACATCTCCCACTTGGGTGCAACGGATTTGACTTTATGTAGGTTAATTCCTTTTTCAAAAGGGCGGTGAGCACATCACATGATGTCTATCGTCCAGTGGAAAAGGTGACGGTTCTATTCTTGTGCTCCTGGCGTGCGATATGCCACCAATTGATTGCCTTCGTCTCCTCTGATCGTTTCCGGTCTGATGAACTTTTCTAGAATTGGCATAATCATTTCTTTATCTTACTTGCCTTGCAGTTTGATTACGAGTCTCAATATAGGTGGTCTTCTTGCGTGTGCAATTTGTGAGCTGTTCACACTTTAAATTCTACCATTTTTCTTTCCTTTTTGCAACTGTTCATTTACAACCTATTGGTAAAACGTTGAAATCATTAATAAAATGCAATTTTTTATCTATGAAACTTTGCAGTAAAGTTAAATGGAAATTAAAATTACCATAATTAGATCAATTAAATGATTTAAACAGAACAGAAATGGACATAACACTAAGTCAAGATGCTATGCTGATGCTAGATATTCTTCAAAACGGGTTATTTTTTTATAATATTTTACAGATTTTATACATTAAATAGATTCTAAATTTTGAACAAAAAGTTAAGAACATTGGGAAATTCTGTGAATTTATTAGCATAGTCTCCCTTTGTAGAATAGGCATGATGCGTCCACCTGCATATAATAGCAGACAAGAAATACAGGCAAGCGGTTTGTTGTGGGATACATCCCGTCATTATGTTCTAACTCAAAAAGTCTTGGATCAGTTGTTGCTTGTTTTTTTTTTCATTTAAAAAGGTACATTTTGGGACCTTGTAATTTAATGTCCTTATGCTTTTGTGAACTTTTTGTGTGATTTGTTTGAAGGTATGAAACATATTTGATGGTCATTTTTTTGTCTTTGGCGACAAGGCGATTTGGGGATTTCGGCAACAATTTTGGTGGCAATGAGGTTTTAGCATTTTGGTAAAGGTTTGATGAGAAGATGGTTTGGGTTTTTCTTGCAACGATTTTGGTGAGAAAGGTTGCTTGGGGTCTTGGAGGCAACGACTTTTGTGAGAAGGATGCTTGGGGTCTTGGGCGCATCTATTTTGGTGAGAAGGTTTTGGCTTTTTGGCATTGATTTTTATGAGAATTAAATTTGAGATTTTGGCAACGAATTTTGGTGAGAATGAGATTTGGGTTTTTGGCAACGAATTCGGTAAGAAGGAAGTTTGTGAATTTTGGCGACGAATTTTGGCGATAATGAGGATTGATGCAGCAATTCTGCCATTGCTATCTTCTGCTACACTAGTTTTGCTCATCTTTACATAACCAGGTTTTTGTTGATGTACCATTAAATCCTAAACATGCACACTCCCATATTTGTGGTTTGTAGGGCCATGTTTATCCGTGTCTATTTGAGGCCAGCGTCCAGTGTGAAGGATGAAACATTTATGTATATTTTGTAAAGCCTGCTCGTATTGACCAGTGAAACAATTTACTTCAAATTAGCATTGATCCTGCCTGTCTGCCTTAGGAAGTATAAGGGACAGTGTTGCATTACCTCACTAGAGCAAAATGAATTCATTTACAGGAAGTCAAGATTGAAGTCAATGATCACTTAATCTAATGTGATTTAAGAGCAATTACCTATATCTAAATTATTTAACCTAAGGATTGAAGTAATATTTCATGAAAACAGCATCTGCATTTCTTTTATATTTTATTACTACTGTAGCCAATTTGTGTTATCTTTTTGTAGCAGGTCGAATAAAAAGAAACAAAGCTAGCCAAAATATTTCTCAGCTTCAATTCTTCTTTTATCCTGTACGTTATAGAAGTAAATACACTGCCATCTCACCTCTGTCTGTGTGGGTTCGAGTCCAAAGCTCGGCTAGCGTGGGTAGGTGGGAAAGCCTGCCAGGAGCTTCTCGTGGGTCGGTGGTTCTTCCCTGGGTTTTCCAGGGTTCTTCCTCCACCAGTTATACTGGCCGCCATGTATAGCCTATATTGTGCTGATAATGGCGTTAAACCCTAGAACAACAACAACAACAACAAAAAATAGAAGTAAATATAGCGTAAGTTAGTTGTCAATATATAATAGCGGTTCTATGCGATCCGCCCAACAGTTTGAGCAAACTGACAAACGCTACAGTGCCAATTTCTTCCAAAAAGAGTGGAAAGCATTCCGATTGGTCAGTTTTAGAAAATCATTCATAACAAAAGAAAGCTGCCATATTTGTACGGTTTACATGTAAGTTCTTCTACCATATTTATCTTCATAAGTAATAAATATGCGAAGTCTAAAATTACATAAAAGTATCATTACTATAAAAAAACATGCACACCATATACGCATCCATAGAAAAACATTATAAATGCCAGTATATTTATAAGTCTTTGGTATAACTTGGCCGGGGTTCTAACCTGCATCCGAGGTGGACGCTCCAACCACTTAGGTCACCGAAACGGTCCCATCTATTAAATACACATATACGACATCTATTAAATACACATATACGACATCTATTCAATGCATATGTATTACATCTATTAAATAAACATGTGCGACGTCTATTAAGTACACACGACAGGAATCTATTAAATAAACATATGCGACATCTATTAAGTACACATGAGAGTAGTCTTGTAATAAACATGTACATCATTTATTAAATACATATACACATGCGCAACTTATGTACAACAATTTTAACAGCATACACACAGTTGCATATGGGCTCCCAAAGCAGTGGACACATTGTCACCACCCATCCTTCAAATATCGGGTGAACATACAATTTTAAGGAGACTAGAAAATAGTGAAATAGCACTAAATGCACTAGTATTTTTTAAAAAGAGATATCTTCTTTGCTTTGATAATTTTGCCATCTTAACTATGTTGTCTACATGCAATATCATCTTTCCCTGAATGCTTACATTATTGATATAAATATTTCATAATATGTCCCTGTAAGTCACGAACATCTTCTGATCCTCCTGAAATGAGCTGCAAAATGGAATTTTCTGTTCACGATCTTGTTGTCATTTAACATTAGTGTTTAGTGTTTACTCATTCTCTACCATTATTTATTACAACAAATCTCATTTTTGTTCTGAATTTCTTTTTTAAAATTAACAATTCGTTGATTAAAAGACAAATGGTGTATTTGCATAATTGAAGATCTTTTTGTCATTCAAAGTCGAAATGAATTAAAACTTTGCAGTAGGTCGAATATAGGCCTCACTAGCGGCCATTGAGGACATCAAATTGGATGTAGGCAGACTAGCAAGAACTTGAATGTTTGAATTACAAACATGTTGAAAACGGCAACTAATTGCCACCTCACACTTACAGTATGCATCGCTTTAGAGACTCTGTCTTTTGCTAGCCCCAAAGGTAAACGCGGATGTAAGTAAAAAATAAATTAGTATCATCATCATCTTTATTTCCTTCCATGGAAGAGTACATGATATAAGAACAAATCATCTGAATACAATCAATAACTAAGTATTTAAAAACAAAATACAAAAAAAAATAATAATATTAGAATACAAATTCTTACACTATATCATTCAACAAAGTGTTCGTCAACTGCATAAGTTGCAAGTTTCAGTACCTTATTTGCAGAGATAGCTGCACACTACATGACAAAGCATGTTGCATACAGGACGAATAGCTTGGAGATTTCTTTGTCGATTACACCTGCTGGTAACCTTTTACCTAGAAGATATTGTAGTTGCAGCTCATCTTCTGCATTAAATAACGTAATGTGCAGACTCAGTGGAAATTTATCAGTAAGGAAATCCCAGAACTCGACATATATGGACAAGTAACACAACAATGAAGTATCAAGTCTGTATAAATATTCCCACATCTAATACGCATACCGAGTTGTGTTTGAGGAACAGCAGCCCATAGTTTACCTACATATGTAAATACCTTAGTGTGTTGTCTGGTTTTAGCCGACTGCCACACTGAGGCAGGTCGTAAGTATTCGTGTATCGAAGAGAATCTATCTAAATCTGCTTGATTAGACATACGAACTCTCCAGAGGCTATTTTCAAGACCAACCAATTTTGACCTTACAATTTCTGTCCAGTTTTGTTATCTGGAATTTCAGAATGATGCAAATAATCAGTTAGATACCCGAGCAAGTCAAACTTGGATTTTATTTCTGACGAAAAAGCCTGGCTAGAGGCAAATTGCGGGAGAACTCAGATCATGTGGTAATGTGCAGCAGTGGCACACTGTATATTTGCATGCAACAGCTACACGTGTAAAACGTTTAACTACACATGTAAAACATTTGTTAAATACACGTGTACAACATATATCAGCTACACGTGTCAAACAATAAATACACATGTACATGTACTAACAACACATGTAAAACATTTGTTAAATACACGTGTACAACATATATCAGCTACACGTGTCAAACAATAAATACACATGTGCATGTACTAACGACACATGTAAAACATTTGTTAAATACACGTGTACAACATATATCAGCTACACGTGTCAAACAATAATTACACATGTACATGTACTAACAACACATGTAAAACATTTGTTAAATACTCATATACAACATGTATTAACTACACGTGTAAAACACATAAACGTCATGTATTGAGTAGACATTGTGATCAGTCACCAAATTTTGCTGACGATTGGAATTATTTGAACAAATCTCATCATATTTAGACATAAAAGTAGAAAAAAGCTACTGTGTGACCTAGGCCATTCTCCATTCACTTAATCCACATGTTAGCATTCAAAGCAGTCTTATAATAGATATGCAAATGTTATAACTGATTTTCTCCAAAATTATTGCAACTGTATTAGAATAACAATTATCCTCATGACAAATCATACATCCTGTAGAGGTGACAAATCATATATAGTATTTGTCTGTACAGATGGCAAATCATACATAGTATTTGTCTGTACAGATGGCAAATCATACATAGTATTTGTCTGTATATATGACAAATCATGCATAGTATTTGTCTGTACAGATGCCAAATCATACATAGTATTTGTCTGTACAGATGGCAAATCATACATAGTATTTGTCTGTACAGATGACAAATCATACATAGTATCTGTCTGTACAGATGGCAAATCATACAA
Organism: Sinohyriopsis cumingii; assembly: GCA_028554795.2. Classification (NCBI taxonomy): domain Eukaryota; kingdom Metazoa; phylum Mollusca; class Bivalvia; order Unionida; family Unionidae; genus Sinohyriopsis; species Sinohyriopsis cumingii. The sequence continues at coordinate 26,532,980 of CM068830.1, read as the reverse complement.
ATAGTTATCTGTATATATGACAAATCATGCATAGTATTTGTCTGTACAGATGGCAAATCATACATAGTATTTGTCTGTACAGAATACATAGTATTTGTCTGTACAGATGACAAATCATACATAGTATTTGTCTGTACAGATGACAAATCATACATAGTATTTGTCTGTACAGATGGCAAATCATACAAATAGTTATCTGTATATATGACAAATCATGCATATTGTTTTTCTGTACAGTGTTATGTATATTTGATTTAACTTTTATATTTGATTTCATTGTTTATAAGTTTTAAAATCTTTATACTTTTTTATATATTTCTTTATATGTCAACATAATGTAGTTCTGTTTATTCGGAATTGGATAAATGTCCAGAAAATAGTTTGACGTTGACTGTTCGTTTTAGTAAACACAAGGCTGACCTGGTCTCAGACCTTAATTCAAAATTATTAACAGCCACGTCAACAAGTTCTTTTTTATTAAATTTATTTTTATTGTGGGACTAATAAGAATGAGACCGAGACTGTATTGAAGACGTGACCCTAGACTTGTAAATAGGTTTTAGTGAAGTAAACAACTTTTATTCTCGGAGTAAAATGATTGGTTCTTATCAAGGATATACAGGGGAGGGGCTACGTTATTTTTGTATATGTAAAAATGATCACGTGACCCTTATCCGGGGCGTAAAATTCAAATTTTAAACCATCGTTTTCTAGAAATAATCACAGTTGGGCTTTTACACTGAAAGTGTTTGCTGTGTCGTTTGGAGTTATTTCAAATTAGTTGGATTAAAAAGAATTAATTTTTTCCTTGGAAATATACGTGTGCTCATACGAAATTTTTGAACAAAGACGTCTCTTATAAAAATTTATTCCGATTTCCAAAACCGGAGTGATATTTCTTGTTTCTACAAGGAACTGTAGACTTCAATACAGTACAGGTTATAGCATAGGTCATCGTCTTACATCTTGGATTCTTCGTCGGGACTCAAACTTGAATTCATCAGATCATTTATTATTAGGACTTCTAAAATTGTATTGGTGGATTATTCTTGGATTATTTTGGGATTTGATTCTTAAAATCGTAAGTTCATATTTTATCATTTTTACGGTATTTTTCCAGGGAAATAAATTATTATATTTTTCAAACCTTGTTGTTTTCACTCTTTCTTGTGTTACAGTTTATTCGAGCCTAAACACATAACATAACAGATTGCAAATCTTACACATTGTTCATCTATACAGACTTTCTACAACATTCCCAGTAAACTTATTTCCATTATTATTTAAAGACTGAGTATCCAGAAATGATAAGTGGTTTAATGTTACGTGCTCATGGTTATCGTCAGTGTCAAAAACATTGTACATAGCATTATGTTACAGTAGGAATAATTCCATAGAAATTCCTTCCTTAGCATGATTGTCAACATTGCATGAGGTGAGGGGTATTTGATGAATAAATGATTGAACTTACCTTCCCCACTCGCATCAAAAGAAGTTTTCCGATCAGAATGATTAACTCCCATATTTGTCCAGTGTCAGCATTGTAAAATTCAACAAAATCCGGATAATTTGCCTTCTAGTCCTGTTTGTACGCCCTTTTAACAAGCCTCGTAATCAGCGATGATCACAACTGGCACATCTAAGAGCTGAAACAGAACACCGTACAATTGTAATTCAATTGCATTTTTCCTTGTATTCAATCTTTTGTACAACAATTATTTTTGCTTACTCCTGGACCCTCAAGGTATAAAGTCCTAACAACATGGCAGAAATCGCCCACCTCATATGACAGATGGTAACCTTTGCATGCGTCAACTCAGGAAATGAACCCGAGATGGCAAACGTACAAAACAAGTGTATTAACAGTGTCTTATACAGTTGCCTCCCCGTCGCATTGATCCAAGCATCTAAAGTGTCTACGCAAAGAGGAAACACGTATAATTATCATAATACATACATTTTCTGTATAGGAACAAAAAAAACACAAAAAACGTTGTTCTTGCTTTTTAATATGGGCAATTGAATCTATCGAGAAATGACACAATAAGATATGTTCAATTTTGGCTGAAGCAGCAATCCTAATGGTTCTCGTTTCTAGATGAATACACCAAGTGATGTAAGGGACCCGAATGGCCAAGTGGTCTAAAGCGCTCACCGCTACGGATCACTGCCATCCTCTGCGTGAGTTCGAGTCTCAGGCTCGGCTAACGTGGGTACGTGAGAAAACGTGGCAAGTAGCTTCTCGTAGGTAGGTGGTTCTTCCGGTGGTTTTCCATGGTTCTTCCTCCACTAATTATACTAGCCGCCATGTATGACCTATCTTGTGCACAGGGCCTCGTATCGTTGCTTATAATTAACATGTAATACATGTATTATATAATAACTAACAAGAGAGGACACTTCTCCCCTTTCTCGCGCGACCTATTAAAGAATAAACGCTGATATTTGAAACTACATTTTGCTTAGCGTAATAAATTTGGTACCGATGTTTAGCTCAGGCATTCGACTTTGTACGCGTCTCCAAAATTTGGCTTATTATCATACCTTTGAGGAATACCAGATCATTTTCCCATGCTAGTGCTCTACATGGCAGTGATCGCGTCCGCTTAAAATGCAAGTGAAATTCCGCTGCATGGAATACTGTACTCTTATTGGTTAAAAGAAAATGACGTCCTTTATTTATTTATAACTTATTTCCAGTTGGCCAATGAGAAGGTGGTATTCATTCAACGCGTTGTTCTTGCCTATTGAGCGGGCACGATCACAGCCATGTCGAGCAGTAGCGTGGGAAAATGGTCATGCATTGCTTAAAGGCATGATAGTAAGCCAAACTTCGGATGCGCATACAAAGTTGAATGCGTGAGCTAAACCTAGGTACCAGTTATATTATACTACGCAAAACGTAGCTTTAAATAACAGCGTTTATTCTTAAATGGGTCACGCGAGAAAGGAGAGAAGTATCCTCCCTTGTAGTTATTATATAGTAAATGTATGACGAGTAAATTGTAAGCAACGATACGAGCCCCTGTGATCTTGTGCTGAAAACTGGCGTTAAACCCAACAACAACCAGGTACTGTATATCTGCAGATACATATAAAATAGCCATTTTACGGCGTGACTCACCTATCGCGTCATACATAAGCAGAGATAACGACATATTCTACAAAAAGGGTAAGTTTATCAGGTATATGTTAGTCCATACGACCATACACATCAATTTACCTACCGCTTGAATCTCTATACTTTTACATCATTTTTATATTCCTACACACGTTACTGACCATAGCGTTCGTGTTAAATCGGCTTCCGAGCTATCCCACACACGTAATTGACCATAACCTTCGTGTTAATTCGGCTTCCGAGCTACACTACACATGTAATTGGCCATAGCGTTCGTGTTAATTCGGCTCCTGAGCTATACTACCCACGCATCTGACCATAGTGTTCCTGGTAATATTTCGGGTCCGAGCTATACTCCAAATCCGAAGAAGACTGGGGGAAAAAACATGTAAATGTATTCAAAATAAAAAGCAAACCTAAAATAGCAGCCTTTAAAAATAACGTTAGTCTTTGGCATTGACAGACATTCTTACAGTGCTGTGTATCCCTGTTGTAAAGGCATGCTACACAGACATTAAAATTAAATTAAACCTTACTAAAAATGAACTTTGACAGTCGTTCGTTCCGCAAACTAGATTCGATCTATAATATGAACGATACAACATTATCAGTGTTTACTTCACTATAATGTTCGTAACTAAGGGATTTCATCATAAGATGTGATTTCCTGAATAAAGGAGACCTACTTAATGCATGTATAATTTCTTCTCGATATACAAAACGGCGTTTCCTCTTTTCTTAACATTCGGTTCCTGAATTGTTTTTGCTGCTTGATTTTAGGGTTAAAGTCTGCTCCACTGGTATATTTTATTTGACAGCCCACGGCAAAAATGGAGTGATCCCGGCAAAGAAAGAGGACTATTCAAGCTTTAGCATAAGTTAAACCGTATGTCGTATATCTGAGCAAGAGTTTGAGCTAATATGGATTTTAGGCATTCAGATTTGTAACGTTCTCATGGAAAATCAGCGCAGTGTACCATTTGCTGACTATGCACTCTGTTGGCAGCCGTGTTGGTATGTTCCTGGTGAAGACAAACCCAAATGCTTGGGTACAAAATAATTTACTTTTGTAGCTGTGCCATTAAATACTAAACCTTAGATGGACATGAGAGAGAGAGAGAGAAGAGAGAGAGAGAGAGAGAGAGAGAGAGAGAGAGTAAAAGACCCACATAAAGCTATATTTAGCATCTTCTCTTTTACTAATTTAAAACATGAGTCTAATAATGAACTCATGCCAAGAACTTGCTACTAGAAGAAATATGGAATACTATTTGTGTCCAATTAATTTTTGTTAGCACGAGTTAAAAATGCGGAAAAATATAGGTCGACTGGAATATCATGTCCTTCCGGACGAATATTTCGTAAGGGCTCTGCTCCACACAAAGAAAGGGTTTTGGAGTACATGCATCATATGTGCATAGTGTGGCAGAAATTAAATCGCTCACATGAACCATGTGCAGTGATGCATGCCGCTAAACACCTTTATCAACTCGACAAGGCCTTATAAACTATTCCAGAACCAACAAGGTGGCCCAATAGTCTAACGTGCTCGCCTTTACACATCACTGAAACATCTCACCTCTGTCCAAGTGAGTTCTAGTCTCAGCTCGACCAAGATGTGTATGTGAGAAAGCTTGCCAGTAGCTTCCCATGGGGCGTTGGTTCTTCCACCACCACATATACTGGTTGTTGTGTAGATCCTTTCGTGCGCTGAAAATTCGCGTTAAACCTCCACAAACCAAGTCTTTAAACTATTCAAATGAAAGGATAAAACGTGCAGGCCATGTAGGTTGATGTACACAGAAAACTCTCTTCTTCATCTGACATGTGAAATAGCTGAAGGACATTTAGAATATAAATCCCAATTATAGAACAAATGTTCATTTCAACCTTATTAATAAAAGACAATTTATAATTGATTTAATATTGATCAATTACTGTAGTAAAAACTGATGTGTCGCTACACCAAAGCAAAAGGTCACAGGACAGGTAAACACTTACATTTTGCCTCATCACCGTGACGTCCTGTTTCCATCTTCTATTTTACGGCATTCTAGTGATCACAATGATTACTCTAACCTATTCTGTATTTTCCTCCGCCTTTGTATTGTTTGCACTTTCACTCTGTGTTGCTCAAACAGTACAGAGTGTCAGGTCTAACCATCGCTCACTAGTCATGTAAGTTGACAGCGGAAATCCTAATTGCCGCCGAATGGTGTGTTTAGAAAATGGGGCGGAGCAAACAAACACTTTTTACGACCAGCAGGAACTTTTTAAAGAATTCTTATGAAACGTCTGCTTTCGATACTAACATTAAAGGTTCATAATCTTTTATCGGTAGCTGAATAACATAAATCAAATATTCGTTGTCCGGTACAAAACCTACATTTGATGGCTCAGTAAGTCCTATACAAATCAGACCCCCAATTATGTTGGCGGTATTCATCTTAAAGAAACCCTTCAGTGCTAAGCTTCTGGTGAAGAAGCTGAAATAGAACCAAGACAGCTTCATATCAATTCATGTAATCCCCACTACAGTCTATTTTCTTCACAACAGCTTAACTTTCACACAACAGCTTATTCAACCCATGCATATCGCTTAGATAAGTTTATTTGTCACAACACATCTCATTTTTACAACTTCGTCCCGTTATGGCTTATTTTTAGGTAACATTTTATTTGCCCCACTAGAGCTTCTTGTCTATCCAAAAACAGCTTCGTAGCTCCAATACAGCTTATTATTCCTACAACGTATTTGCAATATTAAACAATTTCGATCCAAAACAGCCGCCTTGGAACAGTTTATTTTGCACCACAACCGTTTAATCTAATACATGTTTTGTCCCATAATAGCTTACTTGACCCACGAGAACGTATTTGTCCCACTACAGGTTATCTACCCTACTACAACTGATTTGCAGCACTACATCTTGTGATACTACAGCTTATTTTTCCATTACAGCTGTTTACCCCACAACATTTCATTGCCCCTCCAACAGCTTATCTGTCTATAACAGCTAATTTATGACAGTACATCATTTTACGTCCCACTACACTCTGTGTCCTTCTACGATTTAATATATAGTGTTCAGTAGCCACTCTACGAACACTGTTCATCTCAACTTGTTACGGTGAGCTTTGTAATCATAATTTTAATCTTGCTAGATTTTGCTTAAGCGTGTAGCTAGACGCCGAACAACGTTCAAGAACTAATTCAAGAATTCTAATCTTAGAGAAACGTCAAAACCCAGCCTTTCAATAGCTAGAAGTACAGTAACTTGAGCAATTATCTGACGGACCAAGATTATATGTAAGAGTTATGACTTTGTATCATTAGTATTGTTTATGACGAAAGTACTTTTAGAGAACAAGAACTATTGATTATAAATAGTAGTCATTTCTCCTTTGTGAAATTAGTCCCAGCCAGCCAATCAGTTAGCCGTCCTGACATGTATGCACTATACGCCCGTTCAAGTGGTATGTCTTACTGTCACATGACAATAAGGTGTGCAGGTTTTTTTTATTATAAAAGAAGTGGATAACTTTCAACGAGGTGTTGCTTTTTATCAAAGTTACATAAATTCCTCATTTTTACACTGAAAAGCTTTTATATTTTCTGGAAAAATGGGGATTGGGTTTTTTTGAACCATACGAGGTCCCTGGAGACATTAATGGGTATATTCAGTCTAATTCTGATGATAGTGGCCTGCATTCAAGTTGGAAATAAAGTTTTCTCTGTGTATTCTACTACTATAAGATATTCCATCTTCTACAAATGAATATGAAACGTCAACGTGGAGTTACTGCGTGTGTTTTTTATATCAGAAATCTGAAATCGGCAGAAAAAAAGACAAATGTTCATTTGCATGATACAATGATAGTGACATTCCGACTTGGTTCTTATGGCTCACTGTTTATTTATATATGAGATGAGATTTGAGATCTGGATTTTTTTTAACGTAGCTTTAACACTTTTTCAGTTACATCGATATGATGTCTGCAGTGTGAAAGGTTACATCGATATGATGTCTGCAGTGTGAAAGGTTATAGTGATGTCTAACACTGGGGCATCATGCCACAGACATGTAGCATGATGTCCCACCCAGTCACATTATCCTGACACCAGACCGACCAGTCCTAACACTTACCTCTTAATGCTGAGCGCCAAGTGAGGCAGCTGTTAGTACCATTTTTTTATATAAAAAGTCTTTAGTATGACTCGGTAGATGTTCGAACCCGCGACCTCCCGCATCCGAGGCGGATGCTCTAACCACTGGAACACCGGAACGGTGTGTATATATATATATATATATATATATATATATATATATATATATATATATATTCCTTTGTATTGTTTTTCTTTCTTGTGATAATGTACATACCGATACCGAATTGGTGCTTTTAAGGAAAAGAAAAACAATAAATCATACCAAAATGGTATAAGTTGGCGAAGCGCATGTGTATTCATTATATTTCATATTTTAACGTTATAAAGCTGTCAATATCCATAAATAATACTTTTTATATAAAAATTCACAACTTTTTAATGAAGCAGGATAAATAAATTACACTGACAAATATATTTCAAATTTCAACATGGAAAAATAAGTATCTCTGATTTATGTATTGATTTCATTTTATGTGGATAAATAAATTATAATCAATTGTTGTTTTAAAAAGTCGAGTCTATTTTAAAGGAATGATGAAATGATTCATAATTTGTTAAAGATTATTTTTTATATAATTAATTCCAAGAACTGTGTACTGTATTTGAATCCTACATTATAATTTGGCAGAAAAGTGCCAAAACAGTGTCATTTTTCCATCTGACCGATATTAAGTCATTAACGTCTATAGTCATATATATATATATATATATATATATATATATATATATATATATATATATATATATATATATATATATATATATATATATAACCCGTTTCTGCCGTCCAAATAAATAATTTCTTGTATATCAGTTTTTCCTATCACGTACGTTCAGTACTTGACTAAATTCAATTTGGCGCTGCCTGGTCAGACAACTGATGAGACAGAATAAGGTGATTTCAATATGAGCAAAACCCCACATAATAAAAAGCAATGAATTCAGATCATGTTGTAAGCAGTCTACATAGGCCTATAAACTGCTGTTGCAATAGCCAGTGTTCTTGCTAGAAACTCTTACTTCAAAGCAGGAACCATTGTTGTTGTTGATGGCTGTTCTTATCTCTGTTTACAACGACATAAAATAGCCTATAATAAAGCCAAGGAAATGTGAGGAAGGTGCTTTCGCTAAAACCTTAATAAGACAGCCAACACGGCCTGACCAGGGCATGTATCAAACCCTTAGATTAGGAGTCTGATGCTCGAAAGACTGAGCAACTGCAAAATGTCTGAGCACGATGAGTATATCAAAGCTGTATAAAAGTTATCCACGATCAAGTTGTAACTTGTATGGGTAGAGATGCAAACTTCCGAAAGGCTAAATTAAAGTCAAAATCTGATTTAGTACGTCACCAAAGTAGAGAAATAATAGAAACCTGGCACCCTCCCATGGCTCGAAGGCAATCTTATCGAACAGAATCGCCAAGGAAGGAATGAAATACATAACACATCCTTCATGATCTGTCACCAATATCTTCAGTAAGATTTCCAAACGGATTGCCTTTAATTTTTGTACTTCCAGCCTGTCATAGAAGTCAGTTTGGATTGTAATAGTGTGAATCAACCGAGAGCGATACTGGGCTAGTCAGCTTATGATTGTATTGTACAGTATTGAATACTGAATAGATTGTCATTAATATTTTCTATCTATCAGAAAACAAACATGTCATTAATTTTTTTCCTGTCAGAAAACAACCCAAGATGTCGGATGAAGTTATTTCAGGGACATACAATACATATGCTAACTGTGTGTGTGTGTGTGCGTGTGATTTGGACGTTTTAACGTAGCTTTAACAAGTTTTCAGTCATATCGCTACGATGTCTGCATTGTGACAGTTTATAGTGATGTCTAGCACTGGGGCATCATGCCGCAGACACGTACCATGATGTCCCACCCAGTCACATTATCCTAACACTAGGCCTACCAGTCCTAAAAATAACATCTTAATGCTGAGCGCCAAGCGAGGCAGCTGTTAGTACCATTTTTGTAAGTCTTTGGTATGACTCGGCCTAGGATCGAATCCAGGACCTCCCGCATCCGAGACGAACGCTCTAACCACTAGGCCACTGGAGCGGTTCATATACTAACTGTAACCTCACCATAACTGTCTTTCATGCGGGATACTCATCCCCGTGATGAATCTGTCATTCACAGTTACATTTTTGTATTTAAAAAAAAAAAACAACTCGGGATTAACACAACGACTTCTGAAACACTGAAGAGTAAACTCTACCGATAAACGCAAACAACGTTCTAACAAATAATGTACAAAGTGTAGATTTAATAATTTGTATTATTCACCTGAGTTAATTATGCATTGGTCAGCCATTCAAAAATGTCTTGTAAGTAGTATAATTTATCCTACCAACGAAAGAGTCTCAACGATCTAACACTGAATCAATATGGAGTAGAGATTAACTAAAATGGAAGAACAGACAAAACCACTCGAAAGGCACATCTACACCTATTTAAGCGTGAAACAAAATTGCATCTGTATACGTGGAATCATGTTTTCCGACCAAACTTTAATTACAAACTATTCCCAAGGTGAAACACAATTGATCAACAAGGTCTGTAACTCTGTTAAAAATATTAGGATATATAAGGCACAATGTTCATGATAAAGGAAATTCACCTGCCAAATGGCATTGAATTAATTGCCAAACGACACTAAATTATTTGCCAAACTTGCCAAAATGGCACTGAATTAACTGCCAAACGACAATGAATTATTGTCAAACCAAACGAGACCGAATTATTTGCCTGACTTAATTGCGTTAGAGTTGCTGAGCTAACTTGTAACAAAATTGGATGGAAGTTCAGATGATGAATTGAGGGCTCCCACATCTTGATAATGGACCCGAATTAAAAATTTCAGGCAATCGGAGAATATTTTTGAAATTGTGAATGGCACATGTTTGAAAAGGCATTTACACATAGATTGTTTTATTCACATTTACTGTATAGTTTTAAAGAGGCAACCCGTTATGATAAATGTGATCCCCCCTTTGTTGGAAAGGATATGCACCAAGAAAAGTTTGGAGAAAAAAAAATGGCCATTACGAGATTGATCAGCTTTCCTTAAACAACCATGTTTCTTCCTATTCGAGACACATGATTTGAGTTAAGCACAACATATTGCAATAGTGCACAATTTTGTTAGAAAATTTCGCAGTACATTATGTCATGGTCAGCGTGACACGAAACCATTACGTTTGACATATGGGCTTGGCTCGAAATATAATTACTGATTGCAAGAGATAGGATATGCCCTGCTTGGAGCATGAATTGAATTTTTGAGTCCATTCGATAACGGTTCGACAGATATGCCAGTGTAAGGTCAATAGCGGAAAATGACAGAGTTGAGACAAACAAGAACCCCAAAAAATTTGAAATCATGGGACACTTTAAACCGGTGTCATAAATATTTTCCATATTATGTATTAATAAGGAGGACTATAGAGGATTATTCTGACTTCGATAGTAGTGTAATCCTGATTGGCTAATCTAAACGAGGTGGGGTCCCAGGCTGAGTTCAAGGTATTAAGTTAATCTCTCTCGCGAAATTAGTCGGCCTTAGTTTCTGGGGCAAATCAGTATTTAGCTCCGGGAAATAACAAATACTCTTGTTACATTGTACAATGGACGTGTGTCAGAAAGTTGAGGACACGAAAACGATAGATTCAGCGGCATAGTAAGAGCGAGCCTCATTAATGTACAAGGTAACAAATAGCACCACACCTGTACTGTACTATGGAAAAGTACAAGGTAACAAATAGCTGTATACCTGAACTGTAATATCGAAAAGAGCACAGTCTACAATCAAGACGGTTGATGACCCAAAGGGACTAAAGAAACAGGAAGAGCAAGAAGGACAACAAACACGGTTACACCGACCTATCACTGACAGTGATTTGCATAAGACCGGAAGGTACCAGGTGACCCTGACATGTTGGCAATTTAGTTCGATGAATCATTCGATTATATGATGAAATTCGTTCTATCAGTATAACAGAACGGCTAATTGAATTTCGCATAAAGTTTGTAACTATTTATAAGAGAGACTGAATCATTAGACTATCATTTTCAATTTAATTTTGTTTATGTTATTGAATAAATTGTTGTATTTTAAATACGGGTGCTCGTGTTCTTGTATTCTATATATCTGCTCAGATATATAAAGCCCTTTCATTAATGTTTTACAAAATGACGCTGATCTGCCATTAAAGATTGCAGGGGTTTCTTGATTTAAAAAACAAAGGCCTCTTTACAAGTTCTTCCCTAAAGCCATTTCAGAAATTTGACCAAATGTTATCAAAGTATCTTGGCATGAATATGCGTCGAAATTTGTTGAAATGAAGCCACTCCGTCGTTAAATATGTCAGCCGTTACAAATTGTAACGAAATTAGAAGTGGATCGGCATGTTTTGTTTTAAATCTGAAATTTTGTTATGTCATAACGCTTTCTGTGAAATATGGCCAAAGTCTCTTCAACAGCTTTTGAGAAGTCGATTTAAAGTTGACGGCAGATTTCCATCATGTGTAAAATAAAATGGGACACGACTTCGGGACAAAAATATTTTCTGTAAAATTTGGCCACAGTCTCTTCAGCACATTTTGAGAAAGAGCCATTTAAAGATTGTTTTTTAAATTTGCGGCCATGTTTAATGGCAGTACAGCTTGAAAGGAACTCCTGCCTAGATTTACCCTGTTAAATTTGGTCAAATTATGTTCATCATTTGTAGCAATTTGATAGGCTTTCGTATCAGGCTGCTTTCAGTCGATTTTTTGTTGTTGCGGTTTTCTAAGCAATGTCGTTTTTTATTTGCTGTTTTGGGGTCCTGTTAAGTGATTACAAAACGAATATACAGGGCCAAAACTGATAATACGCTTCATCTCTGCATTAACATTATTGCGTAATATTTTTCAACTACCACAAACCGGATGTACTTGACAGCATGGTATTGAGTAAGGAAATCAATTTACATTGCCAGCAATCGATTTGGACGTTCTAGCCTTTTCTTCAGTTAATTCATGTTTAGTACATAATAAGCAGTGCAATGTATCTTGTAGGACCTAAAAGCAAACAAGTAAGTACTAGCCTTCCTTTCGAATGAAAAAACTGAATGCTTTTTCGAAACCTACTGAGTAATTATTTTGTGAAGAATATTTATATACATATATCTGCATTCGTAATATGTGTTTAACGACAGTGCCTTAAGCATTCATTTTTAAGTGTTACTTTAACACTAGAGGAGCATTTAAAAGAAGGTAAAAAGATTGTTACTGCAAGGCCAACGAATGCATTAAACCAATACAAACCAGATTCAAATTAGTGTTACCTAGCATGGATATCAAAAAGCTATGTAACATCAAGTTTGCTCTTTGTGATTAAAATTTTCATGTCTCAAGTGCTGCCACCCTGTCACATGACAAAAAGCCTTTATGCTTAACTTAAAAAGAGGCGAGAAAAGAAAGAAGCAAAAATATGTGAATAAGCTTTGACACCCGGCAAATGTAGCTGGGTTAAAATAAAATACATGATAATGATACCGGGGCATTATATAATCCTACATTGTTTCTGCCTGAACCAAATACTTCTGGGTGACCAGTGATATACAATGTCTAATCGATCGGCATGTTAGGTATTGAATGGTCCGTATGTACACTACAAGAAAAAAATGAGATTTGATTCACTCTAGGATTGTAATTCTCCAGAGTCCAGAATTGCAAGACGTAAATTGTTTTGTTTGCTAATGATTATAAACGCTGCCTTCCGGACAAACTCTCAATGATCCATATAATTAAATCCTATTCCCTAAAATCTACATAGCTCATGTGTATAATTTCACGCCATTAACGTGTGTATTCCATATGAAGCGAAAACTGAAGAACCGTATATCTGGAAACGCTTGAATTATTTTGTAGTTGGCCCCAGCTTTGTCTAAATAACAAGAACCTACAGGGATCAAAACATCCACACAAAAAATTCTCCTGATCTTTTAAATCAGTGATGATTGAAATAATTATTCCTGGAAAATAAACTGTGCATCAGTATATAGGGAAAGCACATGATGCAGGATAATTTATCTTTCGATGTGCTCTTCTTCGCGTGTTCTTTCATTTTAATATATATTGATGAACTTGGCAAAGCAAATATCTGAGCATTATTGGAAAGAGAAAATCATCCCCACAGTTGGTTTGTTAACATGCACTTATTGTCAATTTAAGGTCAAACAGACTAATGATATATCACTTCATCACTCACAGTAAGTCCCACGATGGATTACTTCATTACTCACAATAAGCCTAATGATGGATTACTTCATCACTCACAGTAAGTCCCATTATGGATCACTTCATCACTCAGTAAGTCCCATGATGGATTACTTCATTACTCACAGTAAGTCTGATGATGGATCACGTCATCATTCCCACAAAGTCCATTGATAGATCACGTCATCACAAGCAATATGTCAAATGATGGATGACATCGTTCACTAACAAAATGCTTATTGATGGATTACTTCATCACTCACAAGATGTACATTGATGTCTCTTCAGAGTTACTGATTACTCTTAGTGCCTAATAAATGCTAAAATTGTAACATTCTGAATCCTCTATAACTTAGCTCAGAGTAAAATAAGAATCCTTAAATGAAGGGTTAGTCTTGTACACTTTTCCCTTTCGAATACTTTGCCAAATTACATTACGTTAGGAATAATAGCCTTCTACCCTGCGAATGATTTTCATTCAAATTCATGGAATGAATGTTTTGCATTACTATTCCTTTGATTACAATATGAATAGACAGTCCATATACGCAGATAGTGAATGTCTGAGCTAATTAGTCCAATACTAATTTGTCCTTTTTTGTAGCTAGTTAGTCACATACTAATTTGCCAATCTATGCTGATTTCTCTTCTCTTATCGTTTCAAGTGAAAGATTTACTATAAGCATGAAAGCAACTGTCCTAACCGCATTGAATGAAAGGAGAGACGGAATAAATCAAGAAAGACAAACTAAGGTTCGTTGGTAGCGACATCAATTCGTTGGTGAGTTATTCACAATTTTAGACAGCCCACGAGGCGTACGACACCCCGCATGTCCGAACATGGCCTTCTGGTTTGTAAAACAGTGCGCATCGGGTTCATGCCGGATCCAAATCTTAATATTGCCTTATCGTTACCAGCCATCCAACCGACACCGGCATTCCAGCCATCCCAGCATGGGGAGCTTTTCTTTTAATTGTTCCAGCCAAGTAGTTCATACGGATATCTTCGCGATAGATCCGTCCATCTAACCGCGTCGTTGCCATCTTATCATTACTATACCGGAGATTTCAATGAGAAATCTGTTCGTTCAGCCAGGCCTTTGGTGCAGCCGGTATTGTCGGACTGTCTTATACACCGCCATCATCCACGTGGACCACACGTCATTCACACTAAATCCACTGCATAATACGCATATTGAAACCGTCGAGGACCGTTCAGATGTTTCAACAAGAGGATCTAATCGTCGAATCGGTCCTTCACCCGTACCGTTGATGTAAATCATCGGCAAATGTCGATGAAGAGGAAGAGACGAATATAAAACGACAGACGCATTCAAAACTGACCTTGGGCACGTGACAAGAATGAAGTAGCTTTTCATATGCATGATCGTCCGTTTTATAGGGCTAAAAAATATAATCCATGTCTTTTAGAGCTGGTTCTGAATATCGTCGCAGACACCCGGCAATAGCCACGCTTGGCAGGCGACGGTCAGGATTGCTAGAGTCGAAGACCAGGGCTGCTCACCATACCATGGCCAATACTTTGCCAGGTTCGACCAATGTACTCTTGATACGAAGTGTCTCATTTGTGCAATCCACGCCTTACTAATTTATCATATCCTCCATTTCCGGACAACCCTGTATGGGCCATCGCTGCTCTGGTGAAAAAAACAGAGAACGTTTGGAGGCAGGCAGCCAAGGAATTGCCCATCTTGGTCACCATTCAACCCACACTGTAGTTTGGAACCACTCAGAACCCGTCATTATAAAGGGATGTTAAGGGGCCTTAGGACTGGGGGTCTTCTCAGTCACATGTGCATCAACATTAATCCCCTGGAAGCAACCGTACAGATGCAGTAAGAAACAAATTTTTGAGCTCAATGGATCTCGCTATTCGGAACGTGTGTGTGTGTGTGTGTGTGTGTGTGTGTGTTAACCAGGGCATTCAGAGGTGCTCCTAGTTTTGTTCATCAACAGTCCCACCCCATCCTCTCTCCTCATCTATCCACTTCACGAATACATGGTCAGGTCGGGAAAAGGATACATTTCTACAATGTGGAATACGCTTGTCGTCAAAAAGAAAAAAAAGCGGTTGAGATTGTACAGAGGCCACAAGCCCCACGGGGTTACTCAAGGCTGTTTCTCTTTCGGAAATCAAACAGCAAATTCAGATACACCATCGACTGGAGTCACCTCGAGCATTTCAAAATGGATTCGGCGAGTCCATACCGCCTCTCTGTTCCATGATACAAGTGTATCGTCAGTCTCGATCAGACCGACGCATATTTATCGCATTCATATCTACCCCCCTTTATCGAACAGTTTCTCCGTCGTTTGTTTCGGGGGCGCTCACCAGTTATTATGTACTTTTGAGAGAGTGCGTATGTAAGGTGAAGTTGTTTGCATTTAAAACATGCACAATGGATATAACGTTGGCATACCTCTATGCTACATTAATGTAATGTGGATGATATTTCTTTGTATATTGTACTTTTGGAAATTGTACATGATTTAAACACACTGCTAACTAAAATGATTGCTCCCTTGTGCTCAAAAATCAGCCTGAATTAGTTTAAAGTACACTATCCATAGCAGCTATTAAAACAGTGAAAATGAATTTTGCCAGACTAGACAATACCAGCTTCAGAAAGTGCAATGAAGGAATTACCAAATATATAAAATGTGAAAAAAGTTATCGGCTCTTTCTTATACAATTTACCTCTGAAGTTCAGGAAGTGAAAATGACCAAGTGGAGCAAGCACCTTTTTGAAAGGTGCACATCTGGGGTAAGGCCAAGCTGTATACTCCATAACCCATATTACACCCATCAATCATACACCAAAATAAAGGGAGTTAAAGGTTCTTTGAATTATACCTAAGATATACAAGGTCTTTTTTAAATAGCCAGTATAACAGTGAGGAAAGTTGGGGGAATTCTTTTTCTTTAAAATCTTAACTCTATGCAAAATACGAAGCTGTAGAGCGCCACCTTACCGCCACACTGTTTACCAGTACATCGATCTTCCCATTGGCATCAACATCAGCCTCTGGGCTTTTACTCAGATTATGGATTGCGTCGGCTCCCGGTTCCGGTTGACGTCATTTGTAACAAGGGCAGTGTACTTGGACATCCTACAGAAACACGTGGTAAGTTCTCACCTACTCCAATGCAGGAGCGGTCTTTTTTTTTTTCTTCTAGACCATTTAAGCTTTCTAGTGAACTGAGAAAGCCAGAACTGCGTCCATCCCAGAAGTGTGTCCATCTGGGTATGGAGTTCTTAACCATCCGGAATCTGGTGTGGTTTCTTTGTGTTAGCTTGGCCATCTCTTTTATGTGATCTTGCCAGCACAATGGTGCCCCTTTTCAAGTCCCATTCATCAAACAGTCTTGATCATGCGCGAGGTTCGATCATTCCAGTGTCAGATTAACCCAGTTTGCCTGACCATGGGAATCCCGCTTGAGAAGCCCAAAGCGGACATAACGGTAGGTACCGACCTCAATGCGCATGGTAGGGGTGCTCACCTATTGCCAACCTTCACTACTGTCAGCGACACGTGGGAGCCAGTGGAACGGCCTCAACACATCAACATCCTAGAAATATAGGCTTTCATCAACGCATTCACTTTTGAAAATATCGACTTGGAGGCGAAAACGGTACTTATTAGGTCTAACTCCTCTGTGGTGGTGACCTGTTTTCTCGACAGGGAGGAACAAAATCACCCGACCTGTTTGTTCTGATTTGGTAACTGCTACGTTCGTGCAACAATCTCCATATCAACATACAAATCAGACACATGCCTGGCAGAATCAGTGTTGTGGTCCAGGATCAGTCCAGAAGTGGTCAGTTTCTTCACACGGAATGGTCCCTGCATCAATCGGTCATCACTCGGATTTATGCACTTCAGGGGCGTCCGATGTTTGACCTCTTTGCGACGAGGTGGAATCACAAGCTACCCACTTTCGTCTTCCCAGTTCCAGACTCAAAAGCTTAGGCCGTTGATGCACTGTCAATCATTTGGGAGGGCTTGTGGGCATTTGCATCTCCTCACTAGGTGCTCAGTCCGAAAATAATTATTGGTCTACAGCCAAAATGCTTCCAAAATAAATCTAGTCAAAGTTTGGGTCAGTAAGAACGAAAATGATCCTTAAAATTGTTGATTGGCTCTAGTTTTAAAGATATGATACTGGGTCAGTATATACGACCCTTGACTTGGAAATATCGGAGGATAAGTGAGTTATAAAGGGACAAACAGAAAAGACTAAAATAAATTTGTGACTTTATCTATTAATACATCTATGACTGGGTATGTACTGTACATGCTTTTTAGGCAATAGTATGAATGATGCAATCTGAAGCAGTATTGAGTCATACATTATACGAATTGTATCATTTTATTCCTAGAAGTCATGGATGATGCAATCATAGCTAAGCTTATATCACTCTGCTGAACAAATTGCCCTATGTCAGCTCTATATATCAAACAATGTCGTGTTTTTTTTGTCAGTGTTTGATTTTGTAAACAACAAGGCAGACAACTACAGGTAGTTCATAGAAAACCTCTTCAAGGCATACAAAAGCTTTGGTTGCAACATGTCACTAAATATACATTTACTCATTCTCGTCTAGATTTTTCCACCGAACTGCGGAACAGTGGCGACCAGCACGGCGAGCGATTTCCCCAGGACATTGCAACAATGACGAAACACTATCAAGGCAAATGGAGCCCATCAGTGCTTGGACAATTTGCTGGACAGACAGGAACTGATCAATTTAATGAATAAAAGAGACAAACCAAGAAGCGCCGAGTAGACACTGAATGAGGACTAAACTATGTCCTTATACATACATAATAGCTTGTTGCCTTTTGTTTCATAATAAATTTGGGTCCCCGAGTGGCCTAGTGGTCTAAAGCGCTCTCCGTTACGGATCACTGCCATCTCACCTCAGTCTGCGTAGGTTCGAGTCTCTGATTCGGCCAATGTGGGTATGTGAGAAAGCTTGCCAGTAGCTTCTCGAGGGTCGGTGGTTCTATCCGGGGCTTTCCCGGGTTCTACCTCCACCATTAATACTGGCCGCGATGTATAGTCTACCGTGTGCTGAAAAATGGCGTTAAACCCTACAACAACAACAACAGCAACATAACACATTTTACTTATATAACCGTTTTGCTGTTTTTTTAAAGAGTTACATAAACGTAACAGGTGAAATTATCATGTAAAGCAACCATAAACATATAAATAGACAGGTTTACAATTTGTGATTAAAATTCTACTATCTACACAATGTACATAGGCTTAAATATCTAAAAACTTAAATATCTAATTGTCATATTTGAATTCAGCACATCATAAACACATAATAAATAGCAAATTGTATCTCTGACGCAGACGACTTTTAAAACATTTTAGACCAGTATAAATCAAACGTTACGGGGTCAAAATGGCAAGATGATTCTGATAGCCCATCGTAGATTGAACAAGTCATGGTTCACAGATCTACTTTCTCAAGCCATATATGCCCAGGATGATTCCGGCCAGCCGGAATCTTCTCCAGCATCCACTGTCACAGGTAGTTCTTCCCTGCACGGACCATCCTCTTCTTCTACACGCTCGTCTCTTCATCAGAACAACTTTCCGAGACGAACAATTTAAACCTTCGATTGTGGACATAATCTCTAGTGCAAAAATACCCTCTATTCTGAAGGAGTTTGAGGGAAAGTGGCGTGTTTTCAGGGACTGGTTCCATACCAATAACATCGTCCTTCTGCGTGCCTCAATCCCTCAACTGGCCCACTTTTTATCTGGGTCTTTGAGGAGAAACTGTTGGGCCCCAATTTCTACCAAAGGTAACAACCCAATAATATTGGACGCATTCAGGAATCGTGGCAGACATGTTTGGGGCGGAATATAGACTTATCTTTTAGACAATGTTGGTCTCAATCGACCAATAATTCTCAGTTTATCTCCAAATGGAATCAATCCTGTGTTTCAATATGGCTCGATTCGAATCCATTTGAAGTTCTAGACTACACGTCGCTAAAGTACCTATCATATATGTCATGTTTCCCGATAGCTTTAGCTTTTGCGTGCAGGGTAAGAGAGTTGCATGCCTTTTATGTCGACCCGAACTCTCGGAGTGTTTGGTGTTTCTCTTGACACAATCGAACTTCGTAGCCCAATATAGGTTACCGTCTGAGGGTAATAAATGAGCCGTCACTCGCTCGATCTCTTCCTTAGACAGGTCGAGAATAACAACCATGCAAGACCCTGTTCGCGCTTTCGAGCACTAACTTGAAGCGCAAAGAGACAAGCCGTGGTACGCGTAACGGCCTCTTCCTTCTTGTATGAGCCGGAACACATGATATCACGCTTCAACCCGTTCTTCGCGGCTTAAGTGGGTCGTGTGGCTCTGTGTACTCCAATCTCTCACCAGATCAGAGTTGCCTCACGTAGATTACTGCTCAAAATTTTCAAGCACTCTCTGCGAGTCTCGAGTTCGAACGAAACCTACCGAGCCGAGACACAATATAAAATGTTGGCTAGCATGCAGAGTCAAACTTTGCGAGCATCAATCTCAGAGATATGGCTTCGCAGAGGCAACCTCGAATCTGTTAGGTCCAATTGCATACGCACAGACGGCCACCAGACCCAAATGGATCAATCACCTCAGCCTGTCAGCTTCGCTGGATTCGCTGTTAAAATTGTGTAGGTAAGAAGATTTCAATAATCATATTTTTAACCGCGAGTTAGGATTACTTTTCAACAGACCCTAAGCTATGTTGCATATGTAATTAGGAGCATAGGTTATCGTTTGCATTGGGAAATTTAGCTATTCCTCCCTAAAAGGATACCCGAGGTAGAGGTCAGATGCTCAGCATCCCCTCCCCCTGTTACGTATTCTCATAATGTAATGTGATTAGGGAACGTAAAGGAAATTTTTAAGTAAATTATCTTTATCTGATAATACCTACCCAATCACATTACTTCAAAACACCTCCAACCACCCCACAAAGCGAGCATCCTCGTTAGCCTCGCTCAGCTAAAAGTTAGCGACACCTGGTGGTGCCATGGTGAGGTAATGGGCATTATATATTGCCCTTTGTCTATTGATTTTGGTAGCAAAAGACGATTTTTCGTGTTTTAGTAGGGCTGGATTCGCGCGGTTGCAGGCTATTTTTTCTAACGTGATTTGATTGGGTAAGTATTCTTCGATACATATACATGGCTGATATTGAAGGGAGCTGACTAGCTATAAATGGGTGAAATAGCTGAAATTAGCAATATGGACATTCTTGCCATAAGTTGTGTTAAGTTGCAAACACCCCGTACTTAAAGCTAGTAATTTTTCTGGTCAATAACTAAGACCTTCAAGATCCCCTGATATTTTCATGCAAATTACCATCCGCACTTTTTCATTAATGATACACCATTATAAATGAAAATAACTATCCACGATCGTTAGAAAGGAAAGAAATGCACATAATACGCAACACAATTACCTTTTTCATTCTCGAGAGGCAGCTTCAATAATAAAGATCGTTCTTGAAATCAATACATAACCTCTGCTAATTTGCGGTGTCTTAATTAAAACTCTGTTCTAGAGAAATAATGCCAGATTAGAAATTGCATGGTCTCTGATTTTCCGGAAGCAAAAGTAAATTGTGCCCAGATAACATGCAAACCCGCCTGAAATGAGATGCGGTATATTGGTGTTTTCGAAACTGGCTAAAAATCTAAAGACATAGGATGACAAAGTAAGATGCCGACTGCGAATAAGTCCAGCCTTATTCAACATCAACTATTTTCACGTTGTTGAAATATCCTCATTGAGATCAGTAAGGAATAAAATACAAATGAATTAAATTTGAACCTAAAAAGCTTTATACTGACACAAGACTGCTTTGTGTCGTATATAATGACCAAGGCATTGATGGTATACAATAAAAAAGTAGCTGTAATATGTATATTTACAGCGACCTGATTTTCACACCTGCTGAAGGCCTGTCGGTTCTTTGACAAGATGACACAAATTAATTAACCGACTGAACCCAAAATTGTACAATTAGGACTTTTAGGATTGACCTAACTGATGTCATAGTGCTATTGAATGTGGCAACTATTATGGATAGTGATGGATTAAGCTCAACACGAGCAAATGTTCACTTATTTTTCATCGTGTAGATATGAATATTGAAAGTACGTAACTATGTGATCAGGATGAATTGTGTGTATTTTTTTTATAAATTTGTATGGAGAACTACTTTAGCAAACTGCTATTGTTGTTGTTGTAGGGTTTAACGCCATTTTTCAGCATAAGATAGGCTTTACATGGCGGTCAGTATAAATGGTGGAGGAAGAACCGGGAAAAACCCCGGAAAGAACCACCGACCCACGAGAAGCTACTCTCAAGCTTTCTCACTTACCCGAATTGGCCGAACTCGAGACTCGAACCCAAGCAGACAGAGGTGAAATGGCAATGATCAGTAACGGCGAGCACTTTAGACCACTCAGCCAAACAGGGCCCCGCAAACTGCTGTAAACAGAGTTACGTGAAAAGTAACCAAATTAACACCGAAAGAAAAGTAGTATGCACTGCATGCCTACAAAAAATGCTGGATTATTTTTCTGAAAACTGAATAATTTAATTTTCACATCCTTAAATAGCAACTTAAGTAATTGTTGTTTTTTTTTTTCTTCTGAAAAAGGTCTTTTTTGCTATGTTTGATATAAACTTAGATACAAATATTGCATGTTCTCTTGGACAAAGTCTGTTTTGTCGCCGTTCTTCTATGCATCTGTTATGTCCAAAATGACATAATTCAGACAATTTTAATCTACATTTGCTCATTCATAAAAACGTCCTACATGGAGACACGGAACACATTGACCAATGAATATATGACATGCCTTCTACACTGGATGCTTGCGAAGCATTCCAAACAAATCAGCTAAACATTTCTTGACTTTCAGTTCAACAGTGAGATGACTAGCAAAATAGATATAAATCTCGTAAAGGAAGGATGACCAGAAACCAATTTAATCCATAAAGGAGTACAATTTTCTTACGTAGACCCCTATAACAGAGATGGTAACATACAAATCGATTAAACGGGAGAGGGACAAAACTAAGAGCTACAGCATTTTCACTTTGTCTCGTTACAAATGAAATTAAAACTACATGTAAATGGATATAATGACTGGGAAGTCTAAAGACTAATATTATAACACTAATATCAACACCAGCAACAGCATCAACGGGATAAACCGGACCATCGCGATTTATCACTGGGTGCAACAAATTCGCTGGTAGTACCGCTAAGATCTGAAGTTTCCAATGATCTCGATAAAACCCTTATGCGACAACAAAGAAAATTCTTCGACTTGGGTTTCAAAATTCCACAGACCCTTTTTATTCATTTCATGAGAATCCCCGTCGAGGTATTCGACGTATTCGTATTTCGTCGTTGATTCATCAATGAGGTTCTAGTGAATAAGTTTGAAATAATCCAGAGTGTATTGTGACGGCATTGTTATACTGTCTGGTTACATACAAAAAATTCACGTACGCGTGCTTATCCGGTTGAGGTCATCACTGAAGTCATTATCGGTCTAGCTAACGCTTAGACGGTGGCCGTTTGGCTGGCTGACTCCATGTGAGGCCACGCATGAATTCTTGACCAAGCTGAGGGAATATTCGCTTTGCGGTAGCAGTCATTACACGTTGAACTGGAAACTGTTGAGTTATTTACACAATGACGGATTTTTTTTTCTGCGGCAGATAGAGTTGGTTTGCTTTTAATCACGTCTGCAATCTTATCCCCCACTGCTTTGTCAGCTGATGACGATTCAGTGGTCGCGGCCGATTTTTGAAGCCTCAAGCGTGAATGGGGCCACTTTTCTCGCTAATCCTAGCAGAGTTGAGATGACACAAACCCTTTGATTTTCGCCGATCAATTTTTCATGGTCTTATCGTTGTACTCTACATTACACTCTCTTTGCATTTGTCTGCGGTGTTCTTGCATTTGCTTGGACAGATTAAATTTGTCTCAGATGAAGATAAAACGTGATTAGCTCTTTATTAAAATTCACAGGTTGTACGGATTGATCTGTGACCGACATATTCATAGCAGAGATACCGCGGAAATTTTTGACCATATAATAAATGAACGGAGAATGTTGTAATTTAATTACCCCAACTGGTGGTTTATTCTGAGAAAATCTACTAATCACTCTACTGAAACTACTGCGAGTATCGTACGACCCTTCTGCGATCGAACCGTAAATGAGCAAGCTATTGACGTTGCTGATGCCCACAGGAGCATCTCCTCCGTGACGGCTTTCGAAATCGTTTGACGTTGCATAAAATCAAGAAATAATCCAATCCTGTTGTCGACATTGAAGTCCACACGGTAATCCTCCGCGAGTGTGAGTCTGGTTTTTGATGTTCGCGTTGTGGTTGTTGGCTGTGATCAGCCGCAGTAATTCACGGGCGATTTCAACCACGTTATACGTCGCGAGAGTAATCCTGAGTGTGTAAAACGTATTAACAGAGATGAACCATCAGTTCGTACACCAGAGCTGTATCGGGCAACGTTATTGCGCGCGGTCAAGTTGCGAAAACGCAATTCGGATTTCCGCGCTGATCAACGCGATTTCGTATTCAATCTCGTTATCAAGCAGAATCAGGGTCGCGTAATACATCGTGAAATTGTTGCTGGTGCCGTGAGCGGATTTTAGTAAAACAACAACGAGATAGTGTTGACGACCGACATGGTGGTATATAACCCAGATATGAATAACAATGTAAACCTTGGTTGCTGATGTGCGATAGTTACACTCCGCAATCAACTAGCTAACTAAATCCTGATAAAGCACACAATAATCCTCACGCAATAGTATTCCCAAGGTAGCTAAAGGGTCCAGCATCTCTGATTTCGTTACTGACTTGCACTCCGGTATTTCCAGTGAATTTACTGCATATATTAATTTTAATCATTTGACAAAGTCGTACGTAGATTTATAAAACTTGATACTTTTTCCTTCTCATTTAGTGCTGGTTTTTGTTTCATTTTTTTTCTTCTTAAGTCCAAACATCGATTTGCCATCTCTAACACATTTTATGTCGTATAATGTATTGGCAAGGTACGTATATTTGAGCAAGTGCGTGGTACTCAGTGATAAAATCATCAGGTTGATCATCAATTTTCGCTAATTTGTTCCAATTATCGTCAGATAGTTTTTCTTTTGGCTTTCAAAGCAAGTATTT